>KB672868.1:2774195-2826323 GCA_000349145.1 Anopheles dirus | reverse complement strand
TGTCAAATTTATCTCGAACACCCTGTAAATATAAATACATCAATATTACTGATTGGTATTCTCTAGTGTGCCTAATAGAAAAATACCCATTATAGTCTCGAAAATTATCAAAAATGCATTTAAATAACAAAAAATTAAAACAAACCTTCAGGACCATTTTAAGTACCCACAGTAAAAGACAAATTACCAAATTGGATCACTTGGATCAGTTTAAAAGTAAATCTTAGAGGGGAATAGAAAATTGCAAGAGATATGCAGAACCGGGCAAAACATATGAAACAGATGAAGATATTGTATTAATTTTGCTTGACTTATTTTGGGATGTAGAGAAAAGATCCCAGAGCTAGTAAACCTACATAAAATGCAATAGAAAGGCACTTAAACAGTATTAAAGACGATTTTTTCAGCACATTGAATCGTTTAAAATGGCCAACGCTCATCTTCGTCTGTTATATCATTCTTAAAAACCTGCCTGATGAACCTGCCGATGAGAAAAATAGATTTTATAAAAGATATGCGAAGTTCTGTGTAGGAAGAAGATACTCCTTTCTCCCCCGTACAAAACAAACATCACGACACCAGCTATAGCCGAATCGATCGATTCTAGATGCCTTTCGGCAAGAAGAGCCAATCGTTTCACCTTCCCAAGACGGGCCCGTTCATGATCCGTTCATGATCCATTACCCGTTGAAGCAGACGTGCAATAAAGTGCACATACGCTCGTCGGAAACCTTGTCGGAAATTGTACTTCGCCTTCGGTGCGCACCAAGTGCGTCTTCCGAAACAACGTTGAAACACAACGGACAAACACACACACACACATAGCCACGCGGTGACTTTGAAAGTGGCCGTGCAGTGGCCACAGCGTGGAAAGCAACAGCTCCACTCCACCACGGCCACCGGTGGCAGCGGGCAGAAACATACCCTCTTTCCTTTCCGGCCGAGTCGCTTCCACTCGCGTGCCGTATTGGTGCCCGGTGGCGGTGCAATAGACGTGCAGATGTGCGGTGAAGCGTTGCGGGGAGAAATGCATCTCGTCACCTGCCCACCGGAGGCGGTTCGGTAAAACGACTCCTGCCCGAAGCTGCCGTTTGTTTTTTGTCCTTTACCCCTATTAATCGCCCTGGGTGGTGGTGATAGCCGGCGAGAATGAGCTGCAACATAACCCAAAGGCCCCAATGGACCTAATCCCTCCCGGGGAAGATGGACCGATGTGGCTCGTACCGCCGACACAAGCGACGAAACGTTACACTTTGGCTTTAAATTTTGCGTGGGTGTTGTGTTGTGTACGCTCACTTCCTTCCGATTCGTGTTGCTCCCTCCACCACCCCCAACTTCAGCCTGTTTTTCCCCCCTTTCGCACACAAACGGTTACCTTTTCTACAACCGCGGGAAATGCGCTGTTTCTGTTTCCTTTCCGCTTTCTGGCCTGGCTGCCGTTTGTTTTCTGCCTTTTTTTTTTTGCTCACTTCTCGGTGTTGAGAGCTGAGACGATTTTCCTGCCGTTCATGCTGTCACCGGGAGGGGCCTGCTCCACCTCTCACACACACTCACGCCACCGCGAAACCGATCATTAATCCAATTAATTAGACGCATACACCTCCTAATGGGCGAGGCACGACGCCGTAGGGCCACCGTTTGCCACACGGTGTTGGAGCTTTTTTTATTATTTTTTGTTGTTGTTGCTGCTGCACGTTTGCACGCCCTCCGGTTATTTATTTTTATTCACACTATATATATTTTTTGTAATTATTATTTTTATTCTGTTTGCCTCCGTTCGGTCTCGGCACTATCGGCTCGGGCGGTCCGTTTTTTGCCTGTACCAGCCGTCCAAAGAATGGGAGCTATTTTGCATGCTCGATGCTGCCGTATCTCTCGGTGTGAGTGTGCGTGTGTGTGTGTGTGTGTGGGAAAGACGCACGACTTAACCCTCACGGGTGTGCAACGGAACGCACCGCAGGACGGGGTTACGGTTTTACAGGCAGCAGTACACAACAGAAACGAACAACGTTAAACAAAAAAAAAAACAACGATCAATTGGCTAATGGCACCTTGCACGAAGAATGCACCTGGCCCCGCAAGCTGGTGCATATAGCGCGAGCGCGTTATGAATTCCGACCGGAGCATTTGTTGCTTTCCTCACTTGCTGCTTCTTTTTTTTTTTTGTTTCGCTGTTGCATTCGGTTTAACTTTCTTGTAAGATCTTTTTTTTTCTTTGCTTTACTGCTGCTGGGGGCTTTCCGCGCTTTGGCAGCTACAATTGCACACACTTAAACACACACAGCCACATTAACAAAAACCGAACATCAGGAAGCGTTTCGTTTTTCAGGCGGGCGATCTTTCGCTTCTGCCCTATTCGGCATCAAACATTTCACTCGTCACGAACGAACTTTTCGCTCGGGCAGCTGGGCTGTTGTCAAGCTTCACTGGCTGTCCATAAATTACTGAACGTGCCGTCCAGCGCCGGTTTCGACTTTGTTCGAATTATTTCCGTGTGGTCGTCTGAATGGGTTTTTTTTACAAATTTTCACTGCACTTGCTATCACCGATTATTTTTACCTCTATTCCTATCACTCTCTTCAAGGTTTTCTTATCCCTTTTGCAGTACTTCTTCTACACACCGCACGCACTATTTATTTCTTTTTTTTTAACTTTAACCGAACTGTAACAGGAAAAACACTCTGCCGCCACTTTGTTGACACTTTGCCACAAGAGACAGATCAAACCGCTTCAAACCGTCGGCGTTCGTCGCACTCGAGAGCTCTCACGTCTGCACGCGATCGCGAACCGTTTCGAACTAACCCTTTTGCTCGCGTCTCGCACACAGCATTCGCTCGCGGCTCCGGAGAGTCACGCAATCCCGGGCACGATCGTTCGGAGCGCCGGGGCAAGGTAAAACACCCCACAGAGAGGCAGAGAGTTTTTTTTTTGGAGAGCAACCGAAGCGCGAGCACTCTGCGCTCGCACTCTCCGGCATTTTCCACCCGGCGCGCTCTATGCAACCGGGTGCGAGGCGAAAATTAATTTCGGAAAAGCATGCTGCTGGCAGTTAAAACACACAAAATAACTTTTTCAAATCGGACTCCTCTGTCGACGAACTTGAGCTTTGGCAACCGCAAACAGGCCGTTTTATTGCTTGGCCAAACGCTGCGCGCCCCAAACGCAGCGGGTTTTCGCTCATAAGTATGCAGTTGGCGAACGCAGCCCTGCAAACATCAGAGAATACAAAGTGGGGTTGCAAATTGAAGCAAAACAGTATTGTGCCTGCGCCAAACATTCTTGCATGCTTTCGTTCTTGCGTGAGAAACTTCAAACCCCGATCCGCTTGGTCAAGAATAGCCTAGCTGCAACGGGCTGGGGACCAGCATGGGTGCCAGGTTGCAGCGTTCTGGGACATTATAAATGATGGCGACACGAGCCCTGAATAGCGTATCAGGCGGGACAAGCTCAGCTTAGTCTTCCAACGCACGCCGTTTCGAGGAAATAGATTAGAACAAGATCGCTTTGCGCAACAATCGTTATTTTCTCGGCAATCCAACTCATTAGTGCAATGCATTATTCATTTGTTTCGATCTAATTAAAAAGTCAACGAAATGAAAACCATTCTGGACCGATTTCATGCTCTTAACGCTCCCTCATGCACAATGCAAAACTGTTCAATTGTCCGCATCGCTAAACTCTCCATCCACGCAACGGCTCAAACGCCTCCCAGCCCGATCTCAAACCAGCGCTGGAAAGCTGCAATCGCGTACGGTACGCCACCGGGTCCACCAGGCGTTATGAGCGACATAATTGGCCTGCGTATGCAATCGATTAATAGCGGGTGTTTATGCACGCCCGCTGAATGCACACGGCTGATTAAATCCTTTCGATTCGCGACGAAACCGGTCCCCGCGGGCGGCCGGTGCATAAATCAGTCACCAGACTGCCGGGACCCAACCGTTCGCGGGTCTTACGGTCTTATCGAAGCGGTCAGCGTCAGGTCGATCAGCCGTGGCTAATGACGCAAAAATCCCACATTCGCGGCTCCCGCGATTCCTGCCCATCCTGACGCGCACGCGGTGTGTCGTAACCGTGTGGTAGTGCAAAAAAAAACAGAAGTTTTGAACAGGGGAGAGAAGGTGGAAAACTAATGAGAAAATAATTAATTACCATCGCAGCCGGCTGCGCACGGGCATGCATACGGCACACGGCCATCCCATCCTTGGTGGACCGTAAGGATAGGTGTACAAACTTGAGACTTTGGTCGTTCCTCTATCCGTCGATCTTTTCGAGCATGGCGCGATGGCCAGGCGACGGCAGTTGCTTTCCTTCTCACGCGCCGATCCGACGATGCATTCACCTAATCGTTCACCTCGATTGGCAAAGATACGATCCACTGCCTGCACGCACGCATGGTTCGCATGACAACGTTTCGCTCACAATTCACTCACCACCGTCAGCATGCGGGGCGATCGAGTGGTACGATCCGTCAAAACAACATAATCGTTGGCTCGCATGGACGGAAATCGCAAACTACCAGCTACCAGCCCACATACGAGGAATGGGAGCCAAAACGGAAACAATTTTCTTCGACTGACAGATGATCATTTAATCATAAAGCGCATAAACGAGAACGGGAGTTGTCAATGAAAAGCATAAGTAGTATATTTCGTAAGGAAATTAAAAATTAAAGAATTTTAGGAATGATTTTTGACCGTGTTAAACACATTATTTACGTTAGAGTAGGAAAATTCACGCGAGCAGATGTATTTTTTTCTTTTGTGCAGTTTTTTTCTCATTTCTTGATACCTATCTTGATGATTTTGTTTTTTAATTAACAATATAAAATTTTAACAATGTGCTTTGTACACGGTTTATTCAGTATTTTTTCTTTATCTGGAGAACTTTCTAGTTACCTTTCCCTTTACGGTGCTTAAGATTGCTTAATATACAACAAATCGATTATACATTCCAATGATCGAGATTACTTTGTTCCAATGCTGTACTTTGTTTCACATATTTAAGATGCGATAAAGTTAATACGATCAAGCTTAAGAAAAAAATGTTTAAATAATCCTGCTAAAAAAGAATAATTTTCCGTAGGATATCATTAAGAATGAAACTTATAATTAAATAATGTGTCAATAAATAAAAAAAATGTTTGAAATAAAAAACATAGAATAAGATAGAATAAAAAAATAAAACACAAAAATGAGTAAAATACTCTTCAGACATTTAAACTCGACCTTAAAGCAAGCCAGGAATTGAATCTCTAAAGATTATAGTCAAAATTATTTAACTAAAAGAGAATATTCCGGTCCGATATCATAATGAATAAAAATTGTAACTAAAAATGTTTAATTAATTGTAAACAGTAACAAAATTTCATAAATAAAACACAAAAAAGTATTAAAACGCTCGAGAGATATGCAAACTTTATTTTTAACCAAGCCAGCCTTATTGAATGCAAACTAAAACGACAGGATTACAAAATCTATCATAAATTGCGCACAAAGTAAGCTGTTAACTGATACACCCATCTTCCTACCATCTGGGCAATGTGTCAAGTCATCGTTCTATAACGCTGCATCATTATCACACCACAAACGACCTACAAAACCCACAAAACAGTAAATGCGACATAAAAAAGACCTCCTCCGAGCGAAAGCATTATGTGACCTGGTGTGTAGCTCGTTGAAAGAAAGTCCAACATAAGCCGCCCCACCCCGGGAACGGCAAACATAACCTTCCCCCATCGGCCTGAGAAGCTTTCGAGCTCCAGAACTGTGGGAGAAAAGCTGCCGCATCGTACCTCTGCGGTCTGTTTGACAGCTGCGCAGGTTCATGCTGCGGCACGCGGTTACGCGGCGTCCCATCCCATCGGGGACTGTTCGGCACGCTGCGATCACATCATCCCTTATTCTATTGGTTCACGATTACGATCAGCGGCCCCTATCGTGATTACGCCACGCGTACGCTCTGTACGTACGCGTACGCCTCCGTGGTATGTGGCGGCCTGTTTTCCCAGCTGAAGCGGATTTCTCAGTGCAGATCACCGGCCCAGCGCAGAGTGATCCGCGATTTGCTATATTTCAACCGGTCCGAAAATGGGAGCAATATGGTGCTCGGGTGGACCGCGTCGCCGACCGTGCTGCATTCATTTGCTTCGAGATCGATGCAAATTAGCCCTTCCTCCTGCACCAACTCGCTCCAATCCACGGTGCGAACGGCTCGCGACAACACTTCCTTCCCACATGGGTGCAACACGCGCCTGCATACGAGCCGGCGAGCAACCGTGCGTTCGACAAACTGTGGCATAATCCGCGTACTCCCAGAGCCAGAGCCGGGAGGAACAAAAAGATGGAAACTCTTTTTTCTGATCGTTTTATTTCGCCCCGATACACATAATGTGTTTTTATGACATGATCTTTTGTCTTTCCATCAGCGGGCGGTGCGTGGCAGGCCCGATCTTTCCCACTCGCGTGTGCCGTGCCGGGTGCGAACATGCCAGCCCAACGCAATCGGGTTCGTGGAGCCTCCAGAACGTTACCCAATCGGCCGTTCGGTCAGGTCCGATGTATTACACACCACGAACTTCCAGCGCCACGAAAGCCGACCGGTGCGCTACCGATACTGACTGACGATGATGAAACGATCGAAACGAGAAAGATCGTCATTTGTAAACCCCCCTCCACCCGGGGACATGGGAATGCACCCGACTGTCACCGTCCATCGCCGTCCTGTGGCCCGCCAGCAAAAGAAAGCCGAAGAAGTCACCGATCTCCGCCAACCCGAACGGGGGACAGGCGGATACGTATATCGTAATCGCGTTTGCTGGTCACGAACCCGCCGAGAGTGCCCGGCGAGTGCGTCGCTGTTGCAATGCGAATCCGTCTCCGAACGGGATGCAATGATAAATTATATCATTTCGAATTCCGATTTCGATTTCGTTCGGGTCGTTCGCACCGGCTGCCGGACAGACGCATCCAGCCGCCGCCGGTGATGAATTGAAGTCCCGTTCCTCGGCCCTGCTGGTGGAACCGGCTTTCGGCATTCCGTGCGGCGGGCATCGAATGGGGCACACGTTTTCTCGGTTGAGCTTTGCATAGCTAATTTTCACGACCAACGAACGTGCTGTTTGTGGTGGAAAGTCGCGGAAAGTCCTTTTTTTTGCTGGGCGCAAAAGTGGCGTGGTTAACGCACTGGACTTTCGAAAACGAGATAAAGTGTACTGGAACACTTTTTTTGACATTTGTTTTTTTGGATTCTCAACTTTAGGTGAATTTGACGATCTAGATCGTAACTAAGACGTGCTTCGCAACACGCGAAAGCTTATCACACAATCACTTCATTTAAATGCTTTGCTCTCGCAATGTAAAGTTGCAATTTAGCTCAGGGATCGGCACACTTTTCAAGAAAAGGACCAAAGGGCACAAAATGTAAACCCTAGAACTTGATTGAAGATTGGAGATTGAACAAGATTGCTTTAAATGGGGTTTGAAGTAAGGAATGAATTTAAACATCGGAATCAGTGTCAGGCAAACTGTTGATTAATATTTATTATGAAAATTGAGTTTTATTACAGTATTCCAATGCATGTGTTAATTTCAAATAAAGTGTTCCATCCAATCTGACGGTTTTATAGCATTTTATTTTGAAATTTTATTTGTGTTTATTGTTATTTATAATCAATTATTCAACTTCTTTCTTGGGTATTTCAAGAATCTTCGGAGGTTGACTTGTCATTTCTGACATTATCTTGACTTAGCTCATCCTTATTTGTGTAAAAAATCACTGGATCTTTCTCTCTCTCAGAGAAAAGAAACAAGTCTAAAATGTGACAACCTATGTCGAGTTTAGCTTCGTTTCGTGTGTTATCTTTATACTGCGAAACGACAAACTTCCCAAAGAAATCCCTCCAAAGAGACTACACCAATCTAAACGACGATGCCAATCCAGGGCGCACGGGTTCGTCCGATAGATGTAAATTTCTATTTCATTTGCATAGCATCGCACGAAAGGCCGGCCGGGCTCATTACCGACACCGTGGCACCCATTACCGTCGGTCCCGGCAGATTGATGACTGCATCGATTCGAGCCCGTTCCCGTGATTCGCACCGTGATAGCAGCCGGCGGTGCTGGTGCTATTCAAATTTTACTACTTTCACACCGATGCTTTGTTGTGTTACTACACAAATGAAAACATCTGCCAACACAGCCGGTGGTGACACACTGAAATGCTGTCACCGACTCGGCTCGCCATTCACTGTGGTCAACCGGGTCAGGTCCCACAGGATAATTGTTCATCTTCCCATCGTCGTCGCTTCTGTTTCGCGGCGAGGTGCTAGGCAAATGACGAACCATTTCGCATTAATGTCAAAGAGCGCGGCGATCGGATGGCGAGAAGGTATTTCCAGCTCCACCCGGGTGGAACTAATGACGAAGACGAGGTGTCGATGGTGTCCACCGGGGCCACCCTGGTTCCGGAATGGATTTTCTGGCATCAGCAATTCGGGCTGTATTCTCGGGTGTGTATGTTTCAAACGACACAGGTCGCACCTACCCAACTAGTGAAAGTGATGGCCTGCCCATTGTAGCCGCTTATCGGCTGGACGGTCCGTCGAAAGTTACAATTCCACCGCAGGGACACTGTTGCATGCATGTAAAAGTGCTCCTCTTTAGCAACATCAGCACCCCGGGGTATTTTGTTTGCGCTATTATTTATGCGCCCTTCGAAAAGGGCACGGACCAAACCGGCGGTGGCATAAGCGTCCGCGAGCCCGCCAGCGTTAAAACGCAGTGCAAACGAAAGTGAAACTGTGTTGTGCTCTCGTGCACCGAAAACTGGACGGAAGCAGGGCTGAAAAAAAAGAGTATCATCGAGAAGAGAACTCCCGCAGCGGTTTCACTTTTTTTCCGGCGGCGACCCGGGGTAAGGGCCTCCGGTGGGCCGCCGCAAGATGAAAGTGAGACCCACACACACAAACACAAAGTACCAGGCACGTCGCGCAGGTACTTGCCACAGGTCTCAACGAGCACTTCCGCTCGCCCGCTCGCTCGCTAGCTCGCCTGCTCATCATCATCATCATCACCCGTATCGAAGTGTCTCGCAGGAAAGTGTTGCGAAAGATCTCAACAAACGACGACTACGCCGGCGGGTTTTGGCCGCCACCGTCGCCACCGCCGAAATTATCGTGGACGTGGACTCACATCAGCTCGCTTTTTCATTAACCGTATCATATTTCACCGGAGATTAAACACGGCACCGGTATCGGTTTTGGGATCGATCGCACCCATTAGACCCAGGTAAAGGGCGCCTGGGAGAAGGGGAAGAGAGTACCCGGCGCGCACACACACTCACATACTCCACACCGGAAGGAAGTTGCATCGTGCGCCGTGCGATGATGCGGACAGCTAACTCCACTCTACCACGAAACCACTCAATTAGTGCGATCAAACGTGTGACCAATCGGTAAATGAAGGGTATCTGCCACGCCGATATGATTGGCGACATGGGCGCATGCGCTGGGAACCGCCGGCCGGGTGCTTCTCGTGCTGTAGCTAATTCGTAACTTATGGGGAAGGATGTGGAGTAAATGTCGGCATTAAAAAGAAAGCCCGTGGCCCACACAGGGAGTTAAGTTATTAGGCTGTTAGCTAGTTTGAAGAGAGATCTTTGCGTTGGCTTCGGAATAATAAGCTTCCAAGTGTGATGTAGTCTGTAACCTAACTATTCATTAGGAGGATTGTTTTTCGGGGACTTCAAACAAAGCTGAGAAAGGTTAAACGATTCGGGTAAAACATAAATGGACCTATTTTGATACTCTGAATGTGATCACTGGTGACCGTTTTGCGCTACGACTCTTCGAGTAGATTGACAAATGTCTCATTGTCCTTACTGAAAGACGCCTGGTTTTACTGTCAATGCAGTTCTAGAATTTTCTTACAGATTCAGTTCCGCTCCAAATACTGTATTAGAATCCTCCATATCTGGGTTGATCCTACACCCAGAAAGTCGGAATCAATTTCCCAACACCAAACAGATACGGCTATAGTATACGAGACGGACGTGCCGAAGGTCTAAACTGCACTGCAATCCAAGGTTCGGCATGTAAGATTTCTATATTACAGTATCGTGCGCAAACGACAGGAAATAATCAAAATCGTTGCCACAACAACCTCGCACTAATCATCATCTAGTGTGCGCTGGAGACGGTAGCGGTACAGGCGCTCAATCATTTCCCATACGCTACCCAAGCGCGTGCGATTACCTGCGATTAACTTAATCGTCCCGTTCTAGATTCTTGCGTAGTTCCTGCCGCCAACTTGTCTTGCTTTGATTGCCCCGGTACCTTAAGCACAACCGGATCTTGTTACGTCCAGGCAGCGCCGCCGCCTAGTGACATACCTGAGTTCCAATGCGCACAAGACGCCATGGGAATAGAGAACCTCGCACATATAGAGTCATCATCTGTCCGGCACGGTACTTCCTGTGCGGATGAAAAATCTCTGCTCTCCCGTTACCATTGTGAGCATGTGCACACACACACGCGCGCGCGTGTGCCCCAGAACGTAGGAGTGCGACGCAGCGCGATCGTGCCACTGTTGATGAGTGCCACCAATCTCGGCCGGACAACCAAACCAACATGATGTACCGTTCCGGCGCGGAGTCGTGACAACCAAACATCCAAACGCATGTGAACACCGGAGCGTACTTTTTCGTGATCTGCATGTGTCGCGGTCGCACCAACCATCTTTTTTTGTTTGTTCGGCCCCCAGGTTACCAGAAGTCACTCACCTCTTGCGATTGCTGAGCGGAATTTTTAGCAGCCTTTCTCTCCTTGCGACAACCACCGCCGGCCGCGGCCACCTGCTGGGCAGCCAGCGCAGCCTGCAGCTCCTTCTTCAGCTGCGCTATGCTGCGATCCTTCGATTTCAGCTCCTCCAGCTAGAACGAGACGCGGGTGAGAGAGGAAAGAACGTTCGTTAGAATTTGGGTCATCCGTCCGTTTCGGGGGTGAACGGAATGGCATTCGATTTGTTTGTATTTCGTTCCCAGCGGTCGGGCGCTGTTTGTCGCCCCGGGTTTTTTGTTTCGTAATTTCACGGACAAAAAGCTGGGTTAGTTTTCGGTCTTTTTTTGTTTGTTGTTGTTGTCACTCTGAGGCGAAAAAGTCCCAGACTCCGACCAAGCTCAGAGCGTCCCGCTATCGAAAGGTGGAGGTAGCTTAATTAACTTAGACCTTCTCACTACAGAGCCCACTGAGCCATTGTCTGCGCGATGACCGAAGCGTTAGAATTTCACCGGAGCTAAACGCAAAGCGTCTCACGGGCCGTGAAGTAATAAACCTAGTTTGGGTCGTTCTTTTTCGCTGCCGATTCGTTTCTAACGTGCCGTGAAACAGCGGACAGAT
This sequence comes from Anopheles dirus, assembly GCA_000349145.1. Taxonomy (NCBI): domain Eukaryota; kingdom Metazoa; phylum Arthropoda; class Insecta; order Diptera; family Culicidae; genus Anopheles; species Anopheles dirus. The sequence goes on along the minus strand of KB672868.1, from coordinate 2,814,927 downwards.
AGATGTTTTGGGTGCCATTTTTTTCTCGTAACAAGCTATGTTCCTAGAGAAGATAATGTTTTGTGTTGACGGCTGAAGATGTCCCAAACTCGTCTGAATAGATATTGATCAATTCCACACAGATTAATTCGAACAAAAATCGTTAGTTTTGGTTCGTCTTACAGCGTGTATCTTCCCGTCGTTTCTAAAAACTTCAAAAAAAACAGGAGAAACGAACAGAACAAAACCTCACCAGAACCCACAATTTGCTGCTCATGATTCATCATCGTCCGTTCCATTTTGGATCGAAAGTACGGATCCGCACACGGATCGCCCTAATGGCAACCAATCTGCAACGAAAATTTGCCAGACTTCTGGCAGACAATTTCTGCCCCCAAAATCCATGGGAACGCCCCGAAGGATCGTTTCACCGTTTAGGCGTCCCGCACCCTCTTGTTGTCTCCCCCAAGAAACCGATTGGAAGAGGCTCATTCAAATGCCCAACGAAACCATCGCTCTTCGCTGGAAGGTTCTGGACCCTCCGTATCCTGTACAGCACGATTCGTTCCACGGCTAAGATGGTTTTTGCTCTCTTTTTCTCTCTCTCTCTCTCTCTCTCTCTCTCTCTCTTTCTCAAGACAGTCAAATTTCACCGTGCCACGTACGCCGCGGGGCACTGCAAGCTTTCGTGAATGAAGCGGTGGAACATTATCTGCAAACTTCTGATGGCCGGGCGTATGAACAATTAGCTTCACCTGCGCGCACTACAACCGTCCTTCGCCCTTCGGACAGCATATGAATGAAAAACCATAATTTGATTGAGAAAACGAACGCGGGCGACCAAATGGTTGTGGTGCTGGCCGCAGGCGTCACCAGGAGGAATCAGCGTCGAACGGCGAAATTGCCCACCGGTCAGCGTAATTACGCGTTCCCTCGGGGTTTTTTTTTTCGTTTGTCGGATAAGGCGCCCATTTCCGGAGCGGGGCTGATAAGTGAGCGATCTTTCTCACGCCGTCACGACGTGAGCAATCGCACCGCGCTATTTCCGATGCGTTCGTGGGCCACTTTCGCATATGCACCAACACCTACTGGACTCAATCGTGCAAACGGGCATCCATTTTTTTTTCCTGGGTGGCATAAAACATAAGACGACAAACCAACCGCTGCCCGTTCCCGAAGCCGACAAAGCCAACGGTCCTGCTGAGTAAGAGGATTGAGGCATTCCGGACGGAATCTGCATGGCAATGGCTCTATATTGGCTCTCAGGATGGAACAAACAAAGAAACATAAAAAGCGATCAGACACCGGCCCGGGGGTCCCCCGCCCGAAACGGACGAACCGGAGGTGGAGCCGGGAAACAAATGTTTTACGATCGCTAGCTTAAGATACCGGCTCTTAGGGAGCCTTTTTTTTTGTGTCATGACTCATCCGTTTGATCCGTTCGGGTGGAAGGTTGACCGCGGCTGGAAGTGGTCGGTGTAAAAAAGGGTCTTATGCGTATGAACCACCCGCAGCGGACTTGGCCGGCGCCGAAATCCGGACGATTCCGGCACGTTCGTGGAACTGGGGTCCGTCCAAGACGGTCGAAAGCCTTGAAAAGGATGCTTTGTGGGTTTTGTAGCTAAAAAACAGTGTCTAAAATGCCATACATACACTTTCTTATTAGTATTCTGTCCAAGTTTGTGGAGATATCTGATCGTCGCTTGCTAGGTAAGCCTTTTTTAGATGCGCTAAAGTGATCCTCACTCTCAATGCCAATGACGTAATGATAAAAGTGTCCTTCAAGCTGTTACGTTGAATTTCATTGTTTTTTTAATACATGATCCTACGTAACAGAAGTTTCCTTTGTTTTGTATGTTTTGAAAAGATTATCGTGAAGGAAGCTTCCAAGTAGCAAATGCGTACACATATTTCTACAAACTTCGACATAACTTCGTCCGAAGTGATGTTTGCCAGCAGTTTGGCAGGTATTGAGAATTAAGAAACCAACTCCGAAAATATTATGAAACTATAAATTTATGAAAGATTCGTAAGTTTTATAACTTCGTCAAGCCTTTTTCGTTTTCTGTTTACTTTTTGAATAACATGTTTGCATTTTTAAAGGCTACCGAAAACAGGTGCTGGCCTAAAACTGAATACTTATATGCAACAGACGACTGAAACGTGAACATTAAATTGAAGAACTAATAACCTTCAAATCAATATTGGCTGCCAAAAACTGAATCTGAGGCTATGTTCGATTGTATTGTTCTTGGAATTTTCTGTTTCAACTCATCTATAGCACAAACAGTGTGCAGATAACTAAAATTCTACTCCTTAATAATTTATAAAACTGCATATTAGCTACTTCTACAAAGTTTATAACCACTCCAATACTGATCGAGGTGGACTATCGTACATCCTTGCTTAACATTTGCTTAAGAACTTCCCACAATGCTCGGTTAAGACGCATATGGTGTCGACTGTTTCAAATACCACCAGCCCAACGATGACAGGAGAACTTACCAAACGCTGGATTTCGTTTCGTGCTGACTTGGAAAGTTGAGTCAATCGTAGTTCGTGCAGATCACGCTGGACGCGAATATCGGAAGCTTTCTGCCGTTCAGCCTCGGAGGAAATCTGTGCGTGGGGAGAGAAAACGAAACGAGAAACAACGTTAGCATGCGCCCGACTTGCAACACTGGCCTGGAAATGAAGACGATTCCTGTCAAGCCGTTCGAATATTTGTGCCACCGCTCACCCGCTCCATATGCTCCCGCCGCTTCCGCGATGATCGATTCGAATCGAAAGTGAAAACAATGCACAATGCACCGTGTCTGTTTGTGTGTGTGTGTGTGTGTGTGCGTGTGTGTGTGTGTGTGTGTGTGTTCAGAAACGCTAACAATCGGTGCGGTTGCAGCGAAACCGCAAGTTGAACCGCGACGGGAATTTGCATAACACGGAAGCGAAACGAGACGCTTTCCTGACGCGAACCGACGTTTCCTTCCATTCTTTGCGCGAGTCTATTGGGCGGGAGCGGCAGAAGGGGGGCACTCATATCGCGCCCGAGACGTAGCCGGACACGTACGGGTTCACATGCAGCATTCTTTCCAATGCTCCAGAATGCGCTCTCGCCAACCCCCCAACACACTCTTCGTTGCAACACAATCGCACCGTAACTCAATCGAGAGGCGTTCATTCCACATGGCGCGCACCGGCGGCCAAAGAGCTCGGGTCCGAAGCCAAAACAAATCGCCATTGCACGCCGCACGGTGGAGATCGGGCCGCTGGATCGACGATTTACTAATTATGATGGTGATTTATTCTCCCTGCGTAGTGGTAGGCTGCACCCGCAGCGAAGGGGATGGCTGCAATCGTTTCGATCAGGAGCAGGAAGTGTTTGGAGCTAAGTGCTCTTGGTTTTGCTCATTAATTTGTGTTAATAGCTTGTTATTTACATTGAGAAGTAGCTAGAAATGTATTTTATATACCATCTTCTGTTATAAGCTCGAGAACCCACTCAAATATCTCGCCAAACCGTGATTAAAAAATCGAGGAAAATTCAAACATTTTTTTTAGTTATGCCACCCGTCCATAGATGGCGCCATGCACAGCCAGCAAAGCAGCTCAATCAACACAAAAGACTAAAATTGATGGATGCTTTCGTTACGCTGTTTTTAAATTACTAAAAATATTTTAAATAGTTTGCAAAGATTGAGAACTGTTTTATTGCTTTATTAAAAATATTATTTATTATTAATCATACACAATAAAATGTATGAATTAACCATAATTATTTCTCATTAGCGTGCTAGTGTTTAGAAAAGAAATGAATGGTTTTTGGCATAAGGTATGCGTGAGATGAGCAAAAAACAAATTAGTGTAAATTTTGAAATTAAAAATGCATAAAGAACACATTTTAAAATATTTTAAAAGCTTAAAATGATTTTTTTGTCTCATCTTATGCCAAACCGTTTTGAAACCACCCCCTAAGAAGGTCGTATTAAAAAACCGGAAAGACGACCGAAATAAAGTGCACCAAGTTTTGCAATGTACAACTACATATGCTTCAGGTCGAAAAAAGTATGCCATCGGCAATCTATGGTTGCCAACATCTGATCCTAATCTTAAAGTACATTGAAAATTGATATTGTCAAATGATTATTGTTTTATTAAAACATCGCTTACTATATTTAAAAGAGTTATCGAAGGCAAGTTTTACCTCAGGGACATCACGAAGATAGGCTAAGGTTTGTTATGGAAGACATCAACCACTAAAAATCGCGTGAAGCTAAATGCTTAAAAATAGGGTTAAATTGAAATTGTAATACCAATTTAAACTCAATTCCCATTCAATTTAGAGAGTTGATAGCGAATCCGTATCGATACTGGTATTCCATGCTAAAACAAAACTATATTGTATCACTTAATATTGAAGGTTAATTCACGTATGCAAACAAGCCCGGAAAGTCCCTGCAGCACAATGTTGCGCAAGCATTTCACATTATCTCTCCCACCCTGCAAGCGCCACCAAGCGCAAATTAATACGACCTGACAGTGCGTCCGACTACCGACCATAAACTGCGCGGCCGTGCACCGCGCGATAAAGCCGATTTCAAAATCATTTCGTTTCAATTAAAATGTCATCAAATCCTTCAGCGTGTCAGTTGCGTCAAAAATAAAGCCCCCTCCGAACCGGAGAATCCTTTCGTGTCGGGGTCCAATCGCGAGACGTGGGACACACGCATACACAATACATTTGCCTGTACCCCGACACTCGTATATGGCAACGCAGGCTCCGCAGGGTGGCTGCTCGAGGTTGCACGGTTGCACCGCACGTGCCCAAACGGGTCAGAATGGTACATCACACCGTGGAAGGACACCGAGACGCCGTAATAATTGTTCGCGGATCATTAAGTAATTCTGGCGGACGCTGCCCGGGGTGGCCACTGGACGCCACCGTGTCCTCCGATCCGGGACACCTCCAACACCGGGTGAAGGTCTCTCTCAGCCCGCGCGAAGGTCGCTGCCGAATCACAATTAATCGCAAACAGCATTTGCATGTCGAGCCGGGCACGTGATTAATGTGTCACCTCCGTTCAACTCCCGCCGCACGGGAACAAACCGTCCATAAATCGGGCTTATTTATGAAACGCGATAAATAAAACCCGCGGACCCTCCTCCGATGGCGCGCGAAACGAAAGGGAAATCTGTGTACTTTCTACAGTACGCCGCCCCGCCAGCGTTCCCTGCCTTGCGCCCCACACAGATGATGCCTTTTTAAGGTTAAATTTTGACGTATGAAAAGGAAGAGTATCGACAGTGCCCGCCAACTCCGCCGCACTCGGACATGGCAATCAAATCAATTTATTTCCTTTTCGGGACGGAACCTCCTCGCAACTCCACGCCCCGCTGCCCTGTTCGGCGATGTTCTGTGCGCAGGGTCGCCGGCAAGAAGTGTTTCGTAATCTGAAGTGCGAATTTTTGCATACCGACACCGTGCCCGTGCCCGATGATGAAGATATTGCGGGCTCGAGTTGATTGCTATCTTTGCCGCGACAATGTCACAATGCCGCGGTTCCCCCTTTCGAAAGCCCATCCGCGCGGAAATTGATCGTATAATCCTTTTTTTGTCGTGCTTTACCCTCCGCAAACACTGCAATTGATCGGTAGCTCGGCATCGATCGATGCGCCGTAAACGGGGCGAGCTTATGTGCGTATTTATGTGCGATCGCGCGTGGCATTGGCCGCGGGGTGCGCTCGTGCACGCAGACTGCACAGCCGTGACATTTGCTAAAGAAACGGGCAGCTGACGGACCGGGACAGCCGCATTCTTTCGGGGCAGCAAATTAATCAATGGTAATTGAAAACGGAACATTGTTGTCGGTGGGGAAACATTGTCTGAGTTGCTGGACCAACCCTGAGGTGCCATTTTGTGTACAATGCGAGCTAACAGATCGATTCGGGGAGCGAATTTGTGTCGAAAAAATCAAATAAACGCCTTCAGCGTAAAGAACGCAGCCAGCTTCGATACAGGACGCAGCCATGTGTCGCGCGTGACTCGCACGCAACAACCCAACTTGCACGCGACCCGTTCAATCCGGCTTGAGCGCTACACGCAACCTTACCTGATATTTTTCCTCTAAGAACCGGTTCGTTTCCCGCAGGGCAGAAATCTCCTGATTCAGCTTCAGAACCTCCAAACAGCACTGCTGCTGTTGCTGCTGATGGAGGCCGCGTAACTCCGGTCCCCAACCGTTCGGGGGCTGTTCCGCCTGTTCGGATGTTCCGCGGTGGGCCCGCTTGGCCGGTGTGCCACCGCCTGGTGCGGTCGCACCCGGACACTGGTGGGCCGCGGAATGGCGTTTCTGATGCTGCAGAGCTTCCTGCAGCTTCTTGCATTCGGATTTTGTCTTTCGCAGGTCGGACTCGTTTTGGGCCCTGCGGGTCGGGATTGAAAGGGTGGAACGCGTTAAGCAAACAAGGACCATGCGGCACGCAGCTGGGGCTGCTACTTACCGCAACACTCTGACGGCATTCCGCTCCGCAGCTAAGCTGCTCCGGAGTTCGCTTAGCTCCAGCCGCATCTGTTCGTTCTGCGCCAGCAGCTTCTGGACGGTATGGGCGTTCTGGGCGTCGGTCACCTGCTGCTTCTTACCCTTCGGCACGCCCGGGACGGTGGGCGGTGTGGTGACCCGCGGTTGGTGTCCCTGTGCCGGGATGCTCCTCGCATCCGGTTTCGGCGGAATGGGTGGTTTGCTCCGGACGACGACCTTCTCACCTTGCAGCAGCCCTAGCGGGGAGGATGGTTCGCCCGCGTGCTGCTCGTGGTGGTTCCGGAGATCCAACTTTAGTCGCTTCCCGTTCGCTTTGGACAGATTTCCCAGTGCCTCCGAGGATGGAGTCGGTTGGGACGCGACCGCTGGATCTTTCGCCACCGACAGGTGCTCCTGAGATGATGGTCCATCAGTGTTGATGGAGGTGTCCCGCTTTTCGGACGCCTTCTTACGTTTTAGGCGCACATTTGTTTCCTTGTAACCGTCACTGTGCTCCACGGACTTTACGTCACCCTTCACGCACTCGCTCTTCGCCACATCATCACCGTGTTCGTTACTTGATTCATCCTTCAGAATCGACCTCACCGAACCGTCCGTGTCGTTGGGATGTTTTGTCGCCATTGTGTAGCGCTTGTGTCTGGCTTCTCTTTTCGCTCCAAATTACTGATCTCGCCCGTCCTGACGCTGCTTCTGCGTTTGCTGATGCGTATGCGGATGCTCTTCACGTAGGCAGTACATTTAAGTTTTAATTTTAACACTAACTCTCACACGCACACGTGCCGGTTCGTGTGCGGAGGACACCCGCTTGTGTCCAGCAGTTTCTTTTCGTGCGCTTTTCGAACTTCGTCACGTCGGCTTGTTCACGCCTACCCGGTAAGGATGACTTGTCCTATTGTTTTTGCACCTTCTTGCACTTTCGTTTGCGTGGTGTCTGTTTTTACTCCAGCCGTCCGTCAAATGGCCCCCGTCTCGGTTTGCCGAGGTGTCTTTCGTAGGGGCGTGTGTGTGGCTTCGGCCGCGCTGCGTCGCGGGGATAAATCGATCCAATTTTTCAACTCCCCGGTGTTGGGTGTGGCTGGAAGTAACCTGAAACGGGAGAACCGAAAGGTAGACAACGTTACAATAATGAGTATATCATCGACAGCAACAAAAAGCACCCTGTCATGCTGGGGTTATGCGGTCAGGATGGAGGGTTAATGTGGGTCACGTACTGAGGGGTATGTCATCGCACTGCAGATTCCTTGACTGTATCGTGCAATAAATAGACTGACAGGGACCTGGCTAGCCTATTGTGGCTGTATTCTTATGTCTTGTTTACTGACATGTAATGCGTTAATAAAACATAAATAAAGCGTTGGTGTAATACAGGTTGCATACTTTTTAACGTAAATTATGTATACTAAAAGTATGTAATTCGTGTAACAAGCGCATCGTTTAAGTATTATTAGCTCATCATCTGCCCAGTGTCTATTTCCAACAAATGCTGGGATGTCAGAAAAAAAAACTTTTTTTTGTTTCATTTTCTAGGTTTTCCATGGTGGGCCATCTAACACGTCTAACACAGATTTTCGCTTACGTTCTGTGGTAGATGAAGGTACACGATACCCTTCCTCCACGCTCTCCAGTGAACGTCACTGTTATAAATTTCGGACATGATGTCATTTGGACATGAACACCCATGAGCTGGCGCTGGCAGGATTTGTAAAAATTAGGTGTGGTCTCGCGACACTGTATGTGTCCGCGCTCTGTTTGTGTCTGTCTCCCGGAAAACCCGAGCCGATTAGACGCTCAGGTGGGGATTTGCATGATGTCAACTGAAATAAAGGGAAATAACACATCCTTGTAAGGGTGATGAGTAATAGGCACACATCACTGGATTAGGTTTGGACTTTGAGGAGCTATTTGAGGCTAGTTTCATTCATATTGTATTCATGAATGATTACCCATTTTCAGGAATACATTTCTTGCCAGCAACTAGTATTAGTCTCTAACTTGAAAGAAAAATATATCAAACTTTCTGATGAAAATATTATGATTTGTTTACGCTATCATATTCCAATCAGACGATCGCATAAACTAATCCCATGCACATCCAGCCTCCAGAACGGTACGGCACGTGCACCACCATTGGTGTTAGTGATAAATCGACTGTTTAGATGATTATCCCACTTTTCCCAAGAACACACGCGGCCACGGCCTAGAAAGCATGGATCTCCACCAGCAACCCTCTCACGAGTTTGAAGTGTTTTCAAACTAATCTCCGCAGCGGACGCCACCAACGGCTGCATCAATCGCCGAGAAGCACCAACTTCCGCACGGGACCGTAGACGATGCGTCAGACGGAAGGAAAATGTTGACCCGTTTTTCATTCGCACCTCCGTATCGTCCCATCCCCACCGGATAGCTTGGTTGCGCCCGGTGGAAGCAAACCACGAGACGTGGTACGCAGGCGGGCAGGCGCATCAGCATGTGTTCGCGATCGGTAATGGCAACCGCGGTGCGTCAAAACGAGAAGAAGTTCGGGGCGGTCACCGAGCGGCCAGCGACGATGACACTGAGATCTCGAAAAGCCGGACGGACAGTGTCGATATTTATAGAGCTGCAGAGACGCGTCGGTAAGCGATCGTACAGCAGCTGCCGCCTCGCGCACGTCCGATACTGGGAGGCGTAGGCTAAACAAACCGATTCGCCTGTAAGGGGGTGAAACAATTTGACATGCGGTTGTTCTTTGTCCCCCAAACACGATGCTACCATAGAGTTTAGGTGGCTGCTTGGGAATCATGTAAGGGTTAACTGATAAGAAATACTTCAGTGAGTATATTTACATCCCGATGGGTAGTCGGCGGAAGAGATTAAACCAATCTTTATTCTCACTGTGCTCCTGTTTGTTCTGTACGCTTAACTCGATTATCAAACATGCAAACATGTTCTGCGGTTGTGATAGTGCAATGCGCTGTGATAACAAGATAACCCCGGCACCGCTTCCAGAGAAGATCCGAAGATTACCGAATTGGAACGCAACTTCAGATATATCCATAATTGAAATTACTCGCTCTACTACAGACAAAAAACTTTTTTTTATATTTCCAAGGAAATGAAACCCAACCCGTGTTTACCCATACGCATACGTGATTATTATTTTTTGAAATTTCAACCCCCGGCTAACCACACACGTCAGTGGCTACTGTTCCTCTTTTTGCCTACTACATTTTTCCTATGGAACGCTGTGCGCCGATCCGATATTTTTGGACCAGTTGCTTGGATCGCCGGCATCCAAGGCGGCGCTGGGGCTGCACTTTCTCGCGATGATGAAGTATTTGTGAATGTTCTGCCTCGCCCCGGTGTGCTGTGGTGCGAATGTGGGAGTATTAATTTGCGCATCGTTATTCCGCGTACGATCAGATGCGGATGAAAGCTGCGGCATTTCACAACAAGCGAGCGTCAGAACAGAAGCCACATAGAAGTGAGTGCTTCAACACTGGCAATGTTGTAAACAGATAACTATTCATTTTTATTATATGTATGTATCATGAATTTATGGATGTTTCTAGTGTTCCAAATTGGTTGGTGCAAAACGAGAACCGTAACTAGCCAAACCTAGCTAACTTTCGTTCAAGTTGTGTAACCAGAATGACAATTTAGGTTACTAACCACAATAAAACCGTTTCAAACCTCAAGTATGTCAGGGAGGAATTTTAGAAAACGATTATCCAAACTGGCATACACTCGCGATTCCCAAGCATAGACTACAGCTGTATCATAAAACAGACCGTTGCTACCCTTTAGAGAACACAGTAGCAGTAAATAATCGTGCCTGAAACAATGCATCATTGCCTAAAACACGTACCACTGCAAGGAAAGAGAAGCGTGTCACATTCACGGCATAGTTGGACCTCTACTAGTGTCGGACTGCAACACCGATCCGGTACTATGCGCACACCAAAGCCAACCACAGCGTCGGATTGCGCTGATCGTGCTGTGCATTATTGCGGAATTTAAATTAATTGACCGATTACCATGACGGTTGGTTTCGACCGACACCGACGGCCGCTCCGCTGCTTTAGGGGCGTTGTCATGTCATGTCCAAGAGCATATGATACCACAACGTGGCTAGAGCATCACACGATCTATCTTCCCGCGGAACGGAAGTAGATTACGTGTGTTTCGATAACATTTCTATACAGAGCCAGATCAAACAGTTCCACACGCTCCGCTGTCTGCGGGACTCGAAATCAATCAAGCTACGCCCCAACTCCCAACCGCTGGCGCCAACCTTCACAGCGCAGTTGGGATTGGATTGGAAAATTTCTCCAAATTTAGAACAACAAGCAGCTGAGCATCTCACGCCTCGTCGGCAACAAGTGCGCCGAGAATCGTACGACCGTACAGCATCCCATCGGTGACCGTGGCGTCTTTCGCGCCATTCAGCGCATCTGACGTAATCGGGGACGGAGAGAACTCGGAACCGTTCTACGGAGTGAGGAGGCGCAACTGTCAATCGTTGCGTTCGTTCGCAATTCATCGCAACTGCTCGGCGGTCTCTCCAGGTCCGACCGGGTCAGGCCGGCCAAGTGGGACATTTAATGAGCTGGGATTGAGTGCTACTTTTGTAGCTTCCTCTCCAAAACGCCACCGAACGGATCGCTACCGTTTTTGGATCACCGGATGATGAAAGTCTCGAAGATCGCGGTTGGAGTAGCGCGTGTATTGATCCGATGGTGCGCTAGCCATACCGTGCATGTTCTTCCTTCGTTCACGGCTTTCGAGATTGCGTGAGGCAAAGTGTGGGAGTAAATCTAGGCGCAAAGCGCAAACGACACAAACCACCACGCGTACGTGGGGTGACGATGCCACCCAAAAAGGGATTTTTGATGATCTAACAAAAGGGAGACAATTGGAGTCGCTCGAACGAAACAAATCGCCCGTCTGACATAATCAAAGTGAGGTGAAGATCGTGTACTGCAACGTAATACCAGTAAAGCGTCATTGCTACGAGATTTTAAGAACACGACTTAGACAGACTTGCGCAGGGATGATCTTTTTTTAATTGATGAGAACGTTCTATCTTGTAAGTTCTTCCGGGCTTTAAAGATAGAAAGTATAATCAAAAACCTGTGGAGACCTGAGCTGGTGGTAAGAAAACTACTTCATTGACGGGACATTTTGAATTGTTATAAACAACAGGCATGTTCGCCACGAGTGAGGCAATGAACTCTGCGATGCGCAAACAAAGCAGTAGCTGGAGAAGTATTTGCTCCTTTTTTAAGACAAACCAAGATCCTACTGTATTTTGACCGGATTTTGGACAGCTGCCATGTCAGCTGGGTGGTACTTCAGTGGCATGATGGCAACGGGGTATAAAATATTCCACCTACTATGATCACTCTCCAGATTGAAATAGTCTGGCACTAAAAAAGTGTCGAGAGTATAGTCTGCTGATTAAAAATTGGCCGAGTAGATTGTACAAAATTTGATGGAGCAGGGTTTCTTCAAAATGATTCGAGAATAGATATAAAACTTGCATTGCATTCTTATTTTCTTTTGGAAGCCAATCCCGCAAAGCAATCGAACTTCTGCGATCTAATTATATGTGGTACATGCTGCCTTAAACAGTAATAACAGCTTAAAGCACTGCTCAAATCTTCACTTCAGCACTTCAAATCTCTCAAAATGCCTCATAATTATGAGCCAAGGTTTGAATGTTCGAAGTTATTGCATCGAAGTTCAAGCTGTATTTAGCAGGTAGTATACTCTAGCGACCCACCGAGCTATTAAGAACCAATATCTTCGGCCACTAAAACAAACATGTACGCACAGCAATTACCATTTCAAGTGTCACCACATGACCAATCACACTTCGGGTAATGAGTACATCAACGTGCCCCCATCACGTTGGCCATCGGCCAGCTCGACCATCAGGGCCCGTTCTCCGAGCCGATGCCATATGGCAGAAGGCGGTAGAAATAGGTGCTAGGAATAGGACCTACAGACCCATCCGCACGCCCAAAGCATAAGAAAAAGCAGCGCAAGCACCGAAACCAGACAACATAACTGCCTATTTACACTTCACAATCGGTCACCAACAGATCCGAATGCGTTCACACGTCCCCGACAGTAGGGAGGGCTGGGAGGAAGGAGGAAAGCGGGTGCCGGCCACCCGGCACTTGGGAGGATTTTAATTATTTTTACAAAAACCAACACACCTTTCTTTTCGCACGCGTTTCGGCTGCTTCGGCCCCTTCGGTTCGGTCACTTGGACGGACGCACGCACGCACGCACGCACGCACTTGGTTGAGTTTATATTGCGTTCTTCGCACCCTCGCGTGGCGTGTTTGTTCTCTCCCTTATCAAAGTTCTTAATGGCGTAGGAATTTGCACGAGTAAACGCACTGTGTTTTTTATTTGCTTGCACAAAACGGGTTGTTTTATTGTGTCACAGTAGGAAGTAGAATTGATTCGGTAACTTATAGGAAATGGTGCACACACACAGAGATACACACAAAATGGGTAATTTCACACACGCGGTATCGTGTCACTCGTTTCGCACTAAAACTTAAACCCGTTCGCCAACAGGCACACTCGCGAATCCGCAAATTTGTTCGAGAAAATAAATATAGTATTATATGGTTTCGTTTTCTTCCGTTTCGTTTGCTGGTGCAGGATCCTCGCTTGGAAGTTTTCAACTATTTCTTCCCCGATTAGTTCGGCTGTGTGATTCACGCGAGAGAATGATTCACTTTTTTTGTATAGCACGGCACAGTTTTCAACTTGTGTTTGTTCGATTGTTTCGTTTCGATTCGTTTCACACTTGTTTTCTTTTCTTCGCTTTTTTGTCTTGTTTTTCAGCAAACTCTCGTTACTCGTCGTGGGTGTTGTGTTTTCGTTTGAGTTTGTTGCGTTGTTTGTTATCAAGAAGGAATACAAAACTTTCCGCTTGTTTGTTCGTTTCGATAGTGTTACACTTAGAGCTACTTATATGTTAAAATTAAAATTAAATGTTGCCTAATGCTCGAACGACGACCGACTGAGCCCGAACCGAGTGCGACCGTTGAGTCCATCCGCGATGCCGTGTCCCGCGCGATCCGGCGTGTCGGTGTGTTAGTGAGAGGCGGTGCGCGTGTTATCCGTTTGGTGGGGGGGGGGGGGGGGGGGGGGGGGGGGGGGGGGGGGGGGGGGGGGGGGGGGGGGGGGGGGGGGGGGGGGGGGGGGGGGGGCCCGACGGATGTGTGGGGAAGGTGCAGCGGGCGTCAGAATGCGCATATGGCACTTGCGCAGCATCCGAAATCGGTCGCGTAGTGTATAGTGACGAGTGTAGTGGGCGTAGTGTGCGTGCAGCCCGGTGAGACAGAGACGTTTCGCACGTTATTCTTCATTTAAACTCATCGGTGTTTTTTTTCTATCTCATTTAACCACGATGAGGGATGCGTTTGACCCTGCCAGAGACGGCACGAACATTGTATGCGTGGTTTAGCTTGCGGAACACTCGGACGATATTCATCTGTTTTTCATCATCTCACATACTCTCCACCCCACAAGTTGCTGCACGTGTTTTTCTCTTCATTTTATACGTATATTGGTGGATTTCTCATAATTGTTTGAGTAACGCTGCATCTCACTCTCGGTACTCGCGCCAACAACTTCAAGCTGCACCTCTCACTGGCCCAATCACGCCAGTCATTATCCTGACAGATGTCATTGTGGCGCATTCAAACGCGAATTTCACTCATGCGACCTTCTGCGTGGATTCCAAACCATCGGTCTCAAGAAGTAGCAATATCGAAAGAAACTGCACACAAAAATGGCCAATATTACCATGTATCACACGGCACGATTTATGACGCAAGCCATTCTTCTCGCGGGTAACCTTCGCCCCAGACAGGATAATCGTTGCGTTCGCTGTCCGCGGGAATAAAAAGTCCAATCCAATCTTTAGGGTGTGCTTTTGACCCTGACAAAGTTCACATCACTTTACCCACACCGCACCAGTGGGTCACCACACCGGTAATGGCAAGTATTTATCGTGTCACCACCGTTCGATCCATGCGTAACTAATGTGCGCCAGGAAGATCGCAGGGTTACGCGCGTCCGTCAATGAGGGTGTTAATGGTAAGGACACTTGGGTTTTATCACGCACAAAAATGCAAACAAGGAAATACCTTTACACTAGTTTCTATTAAAGAACGAATTTGAATATGATCTCCAATAAGCAAGTCTCAAATAAGCACCAATTATGCACGTTCGCTGCAGACGCGTGTCACTTGCCGACTGTTATGCACTTCGCGCTACGCACTTCTCCGGGAGTGCGGGATGCACTTTTTCTCCCATCTCGGCCAACGTTTCACGGTTGAAGGCTATCGGGTGCCGTTTATTTCGGGAAACCGCCAATCGCGATAAATTCACGTGTATAAATAACATCCTCCGATTTTCCCGTACTGGTTCCTGCCGGCGTCAAATTAGCATGCGTGCATCCGTTTACAGTAAAAAAGGGTTTTTTTGTCTTATTTTCTTCGGTTACATTTTTCGTAACGCCTCGGCGCCTGATCGTAGTATCATTTTTTATACGGAAATCAAATCGATGACCATCGCTCAAAAACTGCGCGCATGTTCATGCCCGATTTAGATTGGTAATATTTTTTTCATTTCGGTCAGTGCACTTCAGGCACTGACAATACGGCCACTAAGGCCGCCATACTTCCTAATGAAAAATATTCATTTTAGATCCTATCCATCATTAACCCAGGAATTTAATACACTTTGTAAAATTTTGAGACTATAATACGTCTTCATTTGAAAATTTTACGAACTTATCATTCCTATGAAGCCTTTTAAAACTAGCAAAGATGGTTCATTTTATCCGAAGCAAATTGTATATTGTGAATGCATTTTTTCCTTGTGATCACTATAAAATGTTTAGTTAATTTGTCCTGCAAATGCCAAGTGCAGTGTAAAACCTGTGTCCGTTTGTTAATAAATTGGTAATAATTTGTAAATTAGCGCTGGAATAAGATTTGCTACGAAGGGGTCGTACAGCCCCCTACATACTAGTACAAACTTTCCAAGCTTGTTCGGAGTACATATTGCAATGCCAAATTTAGCATTTGATACTGAAACTATTAAGTTTATATCGATAATGAGGAAAGAGAACATTATTCATTTTCAGGCATATGTAAATTACACTCCACATAATAAATTCAACCGTGCAGGTAAATAATAGTTTATTTGTTACCCCTCCAAATCTCGTATACATCGTATACATGTGTGAGTGCAAATGGTATTTGGTTCAATGGGTCCGTTCTGATTGTAAACAAAACACAGCGGTGCGATTTCAGCAGCAGCGTGCGGAACAGGTGAGAGTGTAGAAATAGCTCGTGTATTTCATTAACTACTAGTTAATATGATGTTTCGATTGTATGTTTAATATGTTGAGATCTTTTTAAAGTAAAAAGTCACAGGTGATTCTAACGTTTCACTCTAATTACTGAGTGTGGGTTTGAATGTTCTTCGTGTTTGCCCGTAGCGTAATGGCGTTCGAATGGAACCGAACAGACTGTAGGCGCTAGTGCAGTATAGCATTCATATTGGAGAGTAAGGCTATTTTGAAGCCTGAAGTTGTCTAATAGCAAATATTCTATTCACTAATTTTTTATTTTTACTCTAAAATCATCCCCTGATTGAACCAATTTTACAAACGTCAGTTTTTCGCGCATTTGCACGCACACCAATAAACGCACGGCAGCTAAACGTCAACCCTTGAGGCGCATTCATCCTTGTGCATCTCTCGCAAAAAGATATCGTAGTAAACATTTGCAATTAATATATATTTAGCAGATAAACAATAATTCTGTCGACTAGCTCGCATCAATAGTCGAAAGTGTTATCGTACTACCATTTACAAGAAGAATATCAACTACTTGTCGTTCTACGCGTATGGGGCACACATTTCCGACCAGCACCCGAGCCAGGTAAGAATTTGACGTCTCAAAACGATTGCCAAAGAATGTTGTTGTAAGGAGCTGGCTGCTCGATCACCGTGGTAACTTAAGAAGTTAAGTAAAGGAACAAAAAAATATTAAGTTCTCTGTTCGCAATATCATTATTGTTTGCCTAATCCGTTCAAACTGTCGGTTTTGTGTTATCGCTCGCATCGAAAGTATGTAGCCACTTCAACCTGGCGGTTGTTGTTTTGCTCCCCCTGGGCTGGTTACGATCTTAGAAAACATTACCTTTTATTCTCGTTTCAGATCATCTCAGCATAACGATGGGTTTGGCTGGTGCAGAGACATACAAACAGGCTGTTTTGCATGTAAAAATCGTACCGAGCAATCTTGCTCTTCTGTTGAAGAGAAAAGAAATGCTACGTGTACCGTAAAGGAGAAGGGGTCAAGGTAAGCATTCAGAATCCGTATCAACATTACATGAACTTTGATATTTTCGCTTTTCGCATCGAATTGATATTCTTTGGCGTGTAATTGAGTCACGCGGGCCTTTTAAAGCAATTTTTGTCGTCTTTTTTGTTGTGAAAGTTACAACGCGACCCTCCGAGCGATCGTTCCGAACGCCCGCGATTGCGGAGTAGAAATTGCATTCGCCCTTACAATGCGAGACTTATTGGCATTCGCAATATGTGCCGAAACTTGTTCCGGTCCATAATCTTTCCGCTTTTGTTCGCATTAAAGCATTTGGCGATAAATGCAACAGCCCCAACATTACCAACATTCGGCACCCTGACCTCGTTTGACAGCATAGCGCGTGAGGGGCAAAGCAGGCCATCGTGACGTGCGTGTTCCATCCTAGGGTGGAATCGTTTGCATGGCGGAGAAATTGTTTGCAAAACATAAGCCTTTGGTCGTATAAATATGAGAATTAGTAGAGCCATGCGTTTCGAAGGCGGGTGGTGCTATGCGTGGTTCGTGCCATTCAAAATCTGTTACTTTTTTACTGGGCATTGCCGTATGTGGTGTGAATGCGATTGTTTATATTTTGAAGCCGATTACACCGTCGATTTGAAAGATACGCGGTGGTGGTGTAACTCTGCGGCTTGTCAGTGGCTGGTCGAGCGAAACGGCTCGCTCCGTTTTTGATTTCATCGTTATTTTCATAACTTTATTGTGAACTGTAATTCTACTATCATAATATTTTATTATTTTTGCAGTGATGTTAGCTGGATTTGATTTTTTCTCGTAAAACTATCGACGTTCGCACGAATTGAAAGATAAAAAGTGAGTTGTTTAATCAAATAAACTACATTCCCCTCCTCGCAGGTAAGAAATAACAAATCATGATGTTCAAGGAATCTAAATCTATTTCCTTTTATTACAGAATAATTACCGAGTAATGCCGAGTGGCACCCAGCAGAAGAAAAGTTAAACTGGTCGAAAGCAAGCCCACGTAATGGTGATCCAATGTCAAGAATTGAATCGCACCCACTAAACGCAACCCCTTGCGAAAAGGCCAATAGGCGTACTCTGACATTCGGACCTTTTTTCTAGAACGACCGACCCAACGCAGCAGCAAGCAGGCAGCGCATTTTTCGTCGTCGTTTTCGCGTTCGCTAGCAGCGAGTGGTGTGTGACAAAAAGAAAAGAATTTCCGATTCGAATACCGTGCAACCGATTGGCGAACCGTGAAGGCAGTGAACGCAGATCAAATGAGGCTGTGATTCGACGTGCTTCGGTTGGTTGCAGTTTGCGGATGCAGCAAATTTTCGTGACAGCGCGGACGGGCGGAGCGCAATGGAGAAGAGAAGGTGAAGCCATCTTTTTCCGTTTCCATCGCTTCTGTGTGTGGTGAGCAGCGGCAGCGGCAGCGGCGGCGGCGTGTGCAGCGCAAGGGAAGGAAACGGGCGCGGGGAATGGTGTGCGTGTGCGTATGTGAGCCCAGCAGTGTGTGGAAGCGAGCGTGAGCGTGAGGAAGCAGCGGTGGCGAGAAAGAAAGCGAAGACGGTGGAGTGAACGGAAAAGAAGCAGGCAATCGATTGCTGGCGACTGTAGTGGTGTGAGTTTGTGCGTGTGTGCATAGGCGCATGGTGTTGCGAGCGCGCGCGTGCGAGTGTGTGTGTGTGTGTCTGATTGCACCGTACCACCATTTTAGTGTGCCATCATCGGAAGCGATCAAAGTGTTGTGTGCTGGGGGTATTATTTGGTGAGTCGAACGGGAAGCTCATTCGTGCGTGCGGTGCGCTTCGTGACGAGCGTAGCGTGATTTTACCCGTGCAAGCGTGAAAGAAACGCCACAGTTGCAGCGTACCCGAATGGTGTGAGTGAGCATTCAGACCCCCGACCGTGTGCGACAACAACGACGCGCTCGAGCTCGCCCAAACGAGCCCATTTCATTGTCACATTTCGGGTCGCACACAGCCGTAGCATAATTTGCATCGCAATCGCGCGTCGCATCGTTTCCACGGGTTCAGCTCACGTGCGTGCATGTGTGTGTGCAGGCCCAGAAATCGTTCACATACATCCCAACACACTCATACCGGTGCTCCGAGTGCCAGTGTGTGCGCGCGGGACGAAGAATCGCGTGTCGCTGAGACGACGGCGAGCAGTGAGCAGTGAGCAGTGGTGAGTGGTGAGAGAGCAGCACGAAAAAAAGCGCAGCATCGGTGAGCTCATATTAAAGAAGGTGTAGTGGCACAGAAAAAAGCAAAACGCTGGTTTGTTCCGTAGTGTTGTTTCATAATCGAACGCCAACGTCGTGAGGCGTCGTGCAAAGAAGCCGCATCCTAAAATCGATTCCATCGTAACGGAAAAGTTGGTTTTGTGAGAAAGTTTGAAAATAACTTCGGCTTGGAAAACGTTCGCCTAAACGCGGTGCGCTCAGAGAAAAGGTGTGAAAATTCGCATTCCCGTCCCGGTACAATCTCGCGCGCGTGTGTGTGTGTATGTGGTAGGCCCCAGCCAGTCCGCAATATCGGTGTCGCAGTGAGCAAAAGCGGTGAGATTTGTCGCTTCAGGTCACCCAGTCCGTGGAGCGCGTGAGTGAGAGGATAGATATTTCAATGTGAGTATTTAGCGCTGCCTCTGGTGCACACACCACCAGCGCGGTAGCAATCGCATCACGCGAACACATCGGTCCAGATTTATAGCGAGGATTAAATGCAGCCCAACGATGGAGGAAACGGTGGAAATGTTTTTCCAACCCGTCCGCGCGCGCTTATGTTTGTTCGAGCGGAAGTGAGCAGTGTGAGCAGGAGAGGCTCGAGCACAATTGCAGTACGCCCATCTTCGGCACCACTACATCGATGAGTGGCGATGGTGTGGTTGCGTGTGTGTGTGTGTTGGTAGCGAAGCGTTCAGCAGGCACCAGCATGGAAGAATACACCAATGTGTACGTGTGTACGTGCGTGCGGGTTTGTGTTACGCGTATCGCTTTGAAAACGGCGGACAGGGAATGGAGAGAAGTGACTATGGAAGAATTTTCCCAGTCGCTGCTTGTTGAAACAATTTGAAGCATGAAATTTGGCTTTTGGATGGCTTTTTTTCTGGTTCATTGTTGAACAAATTCCATGGCAGCGCGTTCTCTGTGGTCTTTGAAAAGCGACATAGAGTCGTCAATCCGTGTGGGGTGCACGCTACGAAAAAGAAGCGCTGATCTCCAAGTGTCTGGGGCCTGAGTAGGGCTGACTGCGTCATTGTACGTACGCGCGCGGTGTACGTTTGAGAATGGGGTTGCTGCTGGTTCATGTGTTTGAACTTTATTTGCGCCTTATTATTCGAGTGCGTTGAATCATCGGTTCTTTTGACGCACTTTTTCATAGGCCCTCATTAGAGAATGATGAAATAATAAGAAAAAAAAATATTCCAATCCTTTTGTTGCATTAATCTGAACGCGTGTTATTTATGTAGTTCAAATAGCATCAGAATTATCTGCTCTGTGTGCATCAGGGACTCGATGGAATAAAAATTAATGAGCTAGAATTACATGCGAATTGCATCATACGTGGTATTAAGGGGAAAAAAATACAGTAGGCCAATGAGATGAGGAAACCATTAAATTTCAAGGAAATACTATCTTAGTTTAGCCTTAAACCTTCGTACGTCTTGGTCTGCTGTTTCTGGCCTTCGTTGACTTGTTTGTGCCCGCAGCTATCGGTTGCCAAGTCGATTTTGCGAACGGAAAGTCTGCGGAAGGAAAGTCCATAATGCAGATTTGAATCCCATAACCATGACCATATTATAAACTATTATTTGCTCTTTGAAAAAAAAGCATTCATACACTGTGCAATTAGATTGCAATGCAACGCTGGATTCAATGTACAAAAACATTTCTAGAATGAATAAAGACTTTTTTCTCCGAACCCTGTCCTTTTCCATCCAACTTTATTCTCAACGAACTCCCTCAACATAGAAAACTAAATTTATTTAAGACATAATTGATACAAGCGCAATGTTTGCTTGCGCATACAACGTTGGACACAAAAAAAACATTTCTAAAATAACTCGAAGTGTCCAAAACGTATTAAACTTTTTCTACTGAGAAAACCAGGCAAAAATCTTAGCCGGAAGCCAACCAATACCTTGAAATAGCCGACTTTTTAACTGGAATGGAAACCCTTCAGCAAAGTTATTAACGTCTGAAGATTACCTCTCCCCGTAAAAGAGAAAAAAAAATAATGTAGCTTGCCATTCTAAAACGATTCGACGAGTTTTCTTATGTCATTTTCTTTGAAGAGCAATTATAAATGATAATCGACTTTTCAAATGAGCATTCCGTAGTTATAGTGGTAAGGTATTTGAAATAGTTGTTCAAACCTAGAACATTTAGTCAATCCAATTATCCTTTACATTAGTTGAAATAAGTTCTCTTGTTAAACCGATTTATTTGCAAAATTTGGCTAGGTTTTGTCGTTAACAATGCTTGTCGTGCTTGAATTGGAATATTAAATTATGCTTTAAATCTTTCGAACAATGCTGGGAGCGACTTGGACATGGACAAATGGAAACATTACTTAGAACGAACAGATCAGTCTTTTTTTATGTTTTGGCGAGAGACTAATAGTTTTTACGAATGTAAGAATAATATTCAAAAATGAAATGTGAGCGTGAGAGGTAGATTAATTTTTGTTGGTTACCCGTACAAATATTTTGTGAAGGAAGGCGTATTCAATTAGGGTTCTTTATATTGATGAAAGCTTCGATGTAAAACTTATTTTATTCCTTGGAGACCAAATGAACATAAAACATCCCTAAATTCTTTTCAACAACAATTGAATTACGTCATTCGCAGCTCGGCGTGTTATATTGATGAGATAGATTTTTGACTACAGATGAAAGTTAGCGCATTTAAGCGATAAGACTATTCCGATGGCGCCAAACGCGCGGTGAATGACGGATAAGCTTGGGTTGGCACATGTTGACAATTGCGCGCGCCTTGTTAAGGTTATGTAACGAGCAATGCACGAGCCCCCGGTGTGTGCAGACGTTGGGGGGAACGTTGGTGATAATATCTAGAGACAAGAAGCGTCCAAACGCGAGAAATTCAAACAACGTTTATTGATAAGGTTCGAAGAGACCTCATTAGTAACCTTATTCGCCTGACGCAACGCAAGGCAGAAGGCACGCGCTTACACTGCAAACCGCAGAATATCCACGTACGCAGAAATTATTCTATCCCCGGTCGCGTTTTGTTGGTGTGTGCTCCAACCATATTCTCTTCTCTACGCACGGTGTGTCGCCGTCGTCATGATCTGCTGTGTCTCCCGCGTACTGCCACCACATGGTGAGGAAAATGAATCGCCCGCGAGAAGCGAGTGAGAATTTCGATGGGAAAAGAACGAACAAGAAAAAATCTTCTTCCCGTGATCCGGTGAAAGTCCCTTACATAGAGAGAGCTAGTAGGCGGTGGTGGAGTATAGCGTTGCAAATTTGCGAAATCCGTTTCGCACACACACACACACGCCCTCTCCTTCTGGCGTTGTGTCTGCATCTTGTGCAGGGTGAAAACCGGTCGTCGGTTCACCTGTGCCGGTAGCAGCCAACATATCTAGTGTTCTTCTGGCGTCTGTTCGTTTCGAAACCTCCCGGCCAATCGTGAATTTCAAAACACGCCCGGGCTCTCGGGCAGCAAGCCGTGCTTGCTCCAGCGCAAATTTATCAGACAAACAACGACGACGGGCGGCAAACGAAACCACTCCACACAAGGCAGGCCAGGCGCTGCCCTGTCGCTGTGTGCGTGGCGGAATGAAATGCCGGTGGTGTACACGCTACGATCGCCCCTTTGGCGACGGTGTGTGTGTGTGTGTGTGTGTTAGTGTCGCGAACCGAGCGCGCACACCGCATGCTGCGTTTGATGTCGATTTTCCGCGGCTGTTTCTTTTCCTGTGTGCGTGTGTGTGTGCGTTTTTCTTCTCACGTTTGCGAATCTTGCTCGCGGCATGTTGGGGTCGAAACATGAATTGACATGAATTATCTTGTCGTGTTGCTTTTTGTGCCGGTATGTGACGGAAGCTTCTTTTAGTACATCCTTACTCTATATATTGAAGGGAAAATATTGTATAAATAGAAAGCGGAAGGAAGGTACGACAACAGCATGAATTGTTTTGATGATGCAATAGGATGGCGCATATTAAGAAGTGTGATGCAATTCACTAAAAAGTCACAACATATCTTAGATAACATCAGTGTTATCTTGGGCTGCATTTCTTCCTAGCGGTGTGCTTCAAAATATTCCCATATCACACATTTTCTTACGGTCAGCTTCTTAATTTGTTCTGTCTTTTTACGCTTTCCCTTTACAGACGCTACACACGAACGACACATGACGAAACATCGAATGGAGTAGGAAGTTCCTCTCGGTTGGATAATAAAACCCATCCCTCCCCACTGTAACATCGGCTCCCGGCAGCGGCTGAGTTTGTCGTGCTTTGCATGTGCGACGGTGAATGGGCCTAGCGGTCGCTGCGTCGGTGCCCGTGAAGACAAGATCATCCGATGCTGTGGAAGAGATGGCACCCGCTCTTACCGAGCCACTGAGCCAAAGCAAACTGTCCTCTTCCGCTGCGTCCGGTGCCTCGCCGAGGACGAGCAGCAGCACGACGACGACCGCCACCGCCACGTTCGGCGGAACCACATTCATTACCACGACCGACAATGTTCACACCGAATTGCCACACCAGCAGACACAACAACTGGAGCACTTTGTAGCTGAACAGCAACACCAAGTACCATCTTCGGCGCACCACCATCTGCACAACACCCAAGCAGTAACGGCGGTCGCGGATGCGGTCGATGTAGTGGTTACCTCCACGACGACCGCCGCACAACACCACGACGGTGCGACGTCGGCCCCTGCTGGTGGAGGGCTACAGGTGCCGGGAACGGCGGTAACGATGTCCCTGTCCCCGTTGGCAGCCAGCGACGGAGTTGGATCGACTACCGTGGACGACATACAGAACAATAACAGTAGCAGCGGTGGCCAAGGGCTCAAGCTAGACGCCGATACGAACCGCGATCTGATCGAGCTGGCACTGGAGCAGCTACATCAGGACGCGACGATGGGAGGTGGCGGCGATGGATGTGAGGTGCCCGTCGTCGGTGATACCATGACGGCTGCCGGTCACGTGATAGACATGGATGCGGTCGTGGCCCATACGGCGACAATGCCCAGTAACGTGCTGCAGCAGCAGCAGCAGCAACACACCGACCTAATACCGATGGAGTTACCACCCGGGCAGGTGATTCTGTCCCAGGGTACGTTCGTGCCGGATGCGGCACAGCATCAACAGCTCCCGGCACCGGGCGGCATACTGGCCACGATGCCGGTACAGGATCCGACCCAGTCCTCTTCCTCCTCGTCGCTCGGCGTTGGCGTTGGCGGTACGAGCGAGCTAGGCATGCAGCTGAAGGAAACCAGCGAGATGGACCAGATGATCCGCGAGCTGTCGACGGCTGACATCGATCTGCTGCAGGTGCTGAAGAGCTTCGACAACAACAGTCTACTGTTGTTCAGTGATGTGGACGTGGCGAACCTGTGCGACGTGCCGGTCGGTGACGGTGGCCAACCGCAGTCCTCACCGAACAAGGATCGCGAGCGCCTGGAGCAACACGCCGAGATCGTGAAGATGCAGGCGCAGATGCAGCGCAAGCAGGATTTCCTCGCCCGGCGGCTCAGCAAGCTGAAGGCGCGGTATATGGGGCAGCACGTCAGCGAGGAGATCGCCGGGCTGTTCGAGTACACGCAGCGCTACTGGAAGAAGCGCGAGAAGGAGAACGCGAAGCAGCTGCACCACAGTATAAGCGGTGGTGGTAGTGGTGGTGCCGCGAACTTTGGCACGGCGACGACACTGACCGGGGACGGAGGTACCAGCTGGCCCGACATCATCCCGTTCCAGGCGCCGCCGCCCGATCTGACGCCGGAAAAACTGAAGCCCATCTCCGCGAACGCACTGAAAACGTTCACCAAGCGGCTGGAATCCGTGGCGAATACGATCTGCTCGGCGCAGAGCAAGCGGGTGATGTACAATCGTTACTTCCACGGTGTTGGTGGCAGCAACGTTGGAGGCGCACCGAATGGATACAGTGATACGGTGGCCTCGGAAAGCGGCGGTAGCGGCAGTTACGCCAACATCTCCAACACAATTCCGCTGTTCGAACAGTCGGCCACGCAGGAACTGGAGCAGACGGCCGGGATGTTGTACGCGGAGATGCGCCAGGTACAGGCCACTATCGACTCGGATGCAACGCTCAGCAGTTCCGGTGGTGAGTCGGCCGACGAGTCGATGCCGTACATGAACGACGTCCAGGAACCGCTACCAATGTAAGTTTGTTTTTTGTTGTTTGGAAAATAACCTAAAATTTCCTAATGTTGGAAGCGAGAAAGTACTCCAACTGAATTCCGGTAGAACGCAAGGCATATTAGATTTTAATTAAGTTGACAGTAGATTATGTTGTACCCTGAGTAGCTGCTTATTTTGGTTTCACTGAATAACAACTTTTAGTATTGCTCAATGTCCATAAATCAAGTAACTTTGTGGTTTTTTCACTACATATCGACTAATAAATGAATAGTATTCAACTAGGAAGAATATAATAACTAGGATGACATTTATTTGACATTGTCGAAGGATATTAAGATATCTCTTGTTCATCTCATAAAACCATAAGTTATGAATGTCAAACTCTCAACTACTAAAGACAATATGTCCAAGATCATCGTCCAGTCAACAAGTGTCTCGGCTCGGGTCCGAGTTGTCCGTGTCGTGTTTATCATACTTATTCATGACCTTGGGCTGCTGAATAACCTTTACATCCAACTAATATGTCTCTCATTTAAGATGTTTGTTAGTTCTTACTATAAGCTTACTTACTTACTTACCAAAACAAATTTACTATCATTTCAATATCATTGTTCAGCTGAAGGAAAGGTCTTTTCTTTTCTTATACTCCTCTAATCTCGGTAGCATATGCAGATTCATTGTCTCATTTTTACGACTCTTTTTTTAAGTTCTTGAGAAGCTCACTAGTTCCTCCAAAATCTTGGACTATCTTAATGACTATAAGCATAATTTTTCAATCGATAGAATGTCTTCACTATGGAATTCCAAAATTGCTCGAGCGAAATTCACCAAAAGCAAGCGATTTAAAACTCCTAGGCTGTGGAGCATCATATCCAGGGCCAGCTTTCCGTCCGGGGAGTTCTTCGGTTGTGTGAGTTCGCGAAAAATCATTTGCACGTCTCTGTTCGTGCCCTTGAAAATTCACGCCGAATGTTTTGATGAGAGCAGAGTTTTGATGTCTGCACTCTCAATTAGAGAAGAGCGAAAGAGAAAATGCGCCCCGTGTACGCGAGAGTTGAAATATTGGAAGCCGCACGCAACAAACGAATAAACCATACGGGGCAGCTATTGTTGTGGCACCTGTTATTTTGACGAATGATTTCATCATGCACTTTTCGTGTTGTTTGGCCCGATTTGAATGACTAAAAATAAAGGAACCATTACTCCTTAGTTTCCATACTTTGAGAAGGGTGACCGTTTTAAATATGTTTAGTCAATATTTCACTGCAATGCCCACATAAAAAAACTCCAAGATATATTTTACATGAACAAGCTATAGCGATGTGCTGCATCATTAGTGTTAAATACATAATTTGTATTTAAATATAAAACATAACTAATCTTTTCATCACAACTCTTTCGTCTATTTTCCCTCAACAACCTGTGCAGCACCGAAAGGGCCGCTTGGAAGTGGGCGAACGATCGTGCGGCTGTGGCCAGCAAATGGACGTGGGTGGTGGCCCGCGTGGCCGACCTAGAGTACCGTATCCGGCAACACAACGAGGTGCTGAACAAAATCCGCATCAACAAAGGTACTGTTACGCTGGAGGATCCACTTGGGCTCGACAGTCAGCAGCAGCAGTCTCTGGCGGTGAATGGCTATCGGGGCCAGCTTCCGGGCAGCAGCAAGCTCCCGGCGGCGGATGCCATTGCACTGGACGAGGAGGATGCCGCCGACGCGTTGTCCAGCTGTTCCCGTACGAGACCCTACTGTCGATCGCGGTTCCGGAAGCGACGGCTAATGCAAACGCACAACCTGCACACCGTGTCGAAGAAAGCGGCCAAACCAAGGTGAGGAGTGCGTCGGTTCGGAGCGACAACGGTGTGGAGAAGAAAGATTAACTCTAACGCTGTGTATCTCGTTCGTTCTTTTCTTCCGTGTTTCTATTCGCGTATTATAGCAACGTCAAGTGTGGCTGCCAGTGGCCCCTGCTACCGTGTGCCCTTTGCACGGGCCGTACGGATCCGACGGCACCGAGAGAACCGCTGGACACGATGACGTTCCCGGAGCGAGTCGCACTGCTCGACGCCAGCTACCATCCGGTGTTGAGTTTCCCAGAAGGTAGGCCGTGTGTGAACCCCTTCACTTCATGTTACTTACTACAAAGAGGAACCGCAGGCGAGAAATCAATCCAACCCGCGAACCCTTTTTTCACCCCGTACAGTCCAGGGTCACGGTTTGTTCTGCTCGTACGTACATTTACAGTGTAGGTTTGCGCTGTTTGCGTTGTTGCGTGTACCATGGTTTGTGTATAAAGGCGCGCGGAGTCAGTAGTAACGCGCTGTGCAAATTAATCAGTAGAGAACGGTCACGTCCCGCTAGTGTGCGATCCCAGCGTTTCTTCCAGCGTTAGACTGCACAAAGACGATGTAGCGCAACAGCAGCGCGGGGCGTACACATTTGCGTTAGTATGGTCTGCTTTGCCACTGTGTCTCGAACGCTCGGTTGATGGTAGTGTGTGCGCGAGAGAACAATATGATCACAGTGTGTACATGGCGATGGAGGAGGACATCGTTGTGGTGTGTGAAAACACCATTAGCGTGTGGTCGAGTTTGATGAGCGCGCGCGAATCGACGTCGATGAGTCAAGCATATTATGGAGGCTTCTTACGTCCGAGCCCCTCCGGTTATTAGCAGCTTGTCGCTCGTCTGGCTGACTCTGCAATCTTGTCTGCAATTGTAATTAATTGTCTCCACAAATGATACGTGATATCAGTTTTCACGATATCATCTTGAGCAAGAAGAAGCTATTCATGACACTCTCCCGCAGTAATCTAAGTCCTGGGCCATCCGGACAAGTACACCTGTGTCATGTTTTCTCCCCAGCCGTGAGCATCATCAAGCTTTAATGCAATATATTCCAGGGATCGACAAACGTTTGAAGAACAGGGACAGATAACAGAAAATATTTCATTTTTCGAACCAGATAATATTTTTAACGCCGCAATATATGTTATTATTGCAATAGATGAACAAGCTATATACCAGCATTCCGGTAAAGATTCTGCAACAAAAAAACTTATACGGATGTGCGTTATGGATGAAGCATTATTTTTATTCTACTTTTTAATAGAACGGTCATGTTTCAGAATTGAAATGCTTTATAAAATTAAAACTAATCAAGTTAAAATTGCTAATCAATATAACTAAGAATGAACCTCATTACGATTCAAAATTGAAATTAATATAGAAAATCTTGTTTTCATATGCTTCAAATCAGTATTCCTATGGTTGGACCAAAAATCACCAACATAGCAAATACGCCAGCAATTTTTACTTGACTAAATAAGCAATTTACGTATTTACATAACAAGTTTAATCTGCAGCGACGTAAAATCTAATTCAAAAGATTTAATTATATTCAGGAAACAAAACCTTCTTGAAACGTTGTATTGAGAGCCCTTTACACGATTAAAAAAAATCATTTTTCAGTGCAAAATGGGAAGATGATCTTTGACTGTTCTATTTTTGATAGAAAAAAAAAACAAACTTACTATGTAATAAATCTCTCAAGGGATTATGAAGTAAGAACCAGATTGATTAATTTTATCAGAATCTATCACTATTAGGGACCAGGAATGCCCTCACTGCTGAGGTTAGGCACTGCAACTGCATTCGCGGTAAACATATTTTGAAAACCGAAACTGTATTCCCTGGCCGGATTTTGCGGACCCCTGCCCCATATACAGCAGTCACAACGCGCGTTCCACCAATACCGCCGGCTGCACGATGGATGGTTAAAATGATTTGCGTTGCGATGTGTTGCTTTCCGCGCATTGCTTTGGTATGGGTGGTAATATGCGGGGCAATAGCGCCCACCCATATCCACGCAAACACACAGTTCTCACCCGCATGCTTCCGTTTCCATCGCGTAGAAGTTGAGCATAAGCAACGAGAGTTCAGCCTTTTGTGCAGAGTACGCGAGAGCGCGCGCGCGCATGCAAGAGATACAGAGAGAATGTGTGTGTTTTCCCGCGCAAAATTTTCATCACGTTTGCATGAGGGAGGCCTGTTTGTTGTTTCTTTTCTTTTCTTGTTATTGAATCCTGCTTCGTCCTCCCTCCGTCCTTCCTTTCCTGCCGGTCACGACTGCACGCGTTCCGGTGTGGAAAATGCATACCATCCTCTGCCCCGGTCGGGGAAAAGGAGGCGCATGCGTCGTGCGTGAATGGCACGGAAAACATCATCATCGGCGTCATCGTCATCGCGCTGTGTGTGGCGTGTTTCTTTATCAACATTCCCGGATACGACCCCCTGTTTTGTGTGGGGAGGTGGTGATGTTTTTTGGTAGTATGGAAACATTTCATTCCAAACAAAGAGAGTAGGTGTTATGATTGTTGATGTTGATATGTAAGCGGGCGTTAGCGCAGACTGCGAAGGAGACGTATCGAAGCATTTCTGATTAGCTAGTTTAATTTGTTTTGTTTTTTCTTCATAATAACGTTTACTTTCTTACAAACACGTAGCCAGATGGAAAATAGAGAAAATATTACCTAATGCTATTTTCATTTAAATTTAAAATTCAATTATCAGTTCAAGATTTTAACAAAAGCAAACAACACCTTACCTCTTTTCTGTAGACATTTCACACAGCATTCATCTGGAAGCGATAATGCGAACACCGGAGTGGCAGAGCAAGATGATCCGCAGCAACGCTACGACCATCGCCGGCAGCATGGCCGAGCCGGCACCGCCCGGATCATCGCGCGGCCTGCAGCAGCATCATCACAGCCAATTCTTTTCGTCCGGCGACGAATTGGCAACGTCCTCCTCGCACGGTAAGCGCTACACCGGCTCCGACGGCAAGCGGAAGTACGAATCGATGACCAGTAACAAGTACAAGAGTAACGATCGCTTTACGAACGATGATGGAAATAGTAAGTTTCGGCATCTAACGCGTCTAACCCCAATTCTCTCGCCCGTTACAAAATTGATCCGAGTGTCTGTCTGAATGTGTGTGATTTGTTTTCATGAAATGCTAAACATTTGTGTTTTTATAATTCACGCTCCTCATCCAGAATCTAAGAAACCCAAATCCAGGCGGGATGGGACGCTACCGAGCAGTAATCGTAAATCGGGCTATCCGCTGGGTTCGAACGGGCACCGCAACAACCGGAACAACCTTCAAGCGGCGAGTAAATCGAGGAAATCTTCCCACAGTTACGAGTACTACGAGGGACAGGAGGCGGGAGCGAGCGGTGTCAGCCGCAGCAGAAACACGTCGCCCAACAGCCGCAACGAAAGGTGGGTGCGCGAATGGAATTTCATTGTGTCATGCTTCCTTACAAATATGTTTCCTTTCGCGCTTCCTCTCGCTTCTCAGGCGGTACCGAAACAGCAGCGCTTACGACATCAGTAGCATCGTCATTCCGCAGAGCATGGCCGCTACGACGCGGGTGTCCTTGCCCCAGTACAAGGATATTGCTATACCAAAGTAAGTTTTCTTATCATACGATATTCAATTCCATTACCCTTTGAACTGACCCTAACTCTTCTCCGCTCACTCTCGCTAGATGGCGTATCGTAAACGATCTGGACGATAGCACCGAAGAGCAATCGATGGACTGCAGCCTAATGGATTGCTCCGACGGTAGCATCGTTGCCGGCACGGTCGAAATTGCCACCGACGAAGGCAGCAAGTTCGACGTGTCGAATCCACCGAACGGCACGAAAACGACGGTAGCGGCAGCGCAGGTGACGTCGATCGCTGCGTCCACCTCGGGCTACATTGAAACAGTGCAACAGCAGCTGCAGCAACAGCTGATTGTTATGCCGGCGCAGGACGAGGAGGACATTTCCGAGGATGCGATCATGCTGAAGCACGATCGCGCCCTGCAGGAGGAGCGGAAAAAGTTCCGCACGTACCTGAAGTTCCCCTGGAGCAGACCGCGCGCGAAGCGACGCACGGATAGCCGGGCCGGCTCGAGCGGTGGCAACACACCGGATCCGACGTCGCCCGCACCGCCAACGCCGATGGTGGAGCACGATGTTAGTATTCCGTCTTGCGTTTGATTGGCAGAAACGATCAAATCTCTCTGTTAAATGTCATCATTTTAATATGTCCCGTCTTCTCTCCGTACAGTCTTCACCGGCTTGTCCATCGACTCCACTAACTCCACAGGATGGACAGGAGCTGTCCGAAGCGAATGTTATCAATGGTAAATTTTTGATTGTTTTTGTTTTATAATTATTTCAGAGCCAGAATTATTTCAACAAGCCAGTTTGAAATGTCGACAGAATAATCTTCAATTGCAAGGCGTTTAAACATTGTAAATGCATGCTTTTCATGCATTGTACTTATCTTTTTATTGTATTATTTTGTCATCTTGGTGTCGTCCTGGATACGAACGATTTGTTATTACGAACGCATCGATTGGACGACCGTTACGATGTAGCGATGCTCCCCACAGCGGTTGTTTTTTTGGCTGTGTCTGTCAAGCGAGTGCCTTAACGTTAGCGAACAGATTATAAATTAGAATTGAGCTTCTCAATTCTAATTTATAATCATATTATTTATATGACCAATACTGCTACAATGCAAATATTGAGAAAAAAAAAACAAAGCCAAACAAAAGTTTAGTAAAACGTTATCTTTCCATTTATAAGAAATGTCTTTACAAAAGTTCAATTTCAATATAAATATCTACGATACAGTTCAATGATGATGGCTTCCATTACCATTTTATGGAACATAAATGGTAGTATAGCTTAAAGCAAAATCAATTCAAAGATTGTGAATAGTTTATGGCAACGCTTAATCTAAGAATTATTTAATCACTAATCACTAATAATCACAAATTGATGCTAATGGCCCTAACTCATTTGTTGTTTATGTTTCTTTTCAACAGCCCTTAACAAGAGTCTCCATAAGAAAGAACGCCGTAGGACGGTATCATCGAAGCGGGAGGACCAACAAGCTCCAGGAGCAGGCAATATTACCCCGGATACACGCGAGGTAAGACATATGCACTACCTGATGGCGTTTATAGAGTTTATTTCCTCGAGCAGAGGGAAAAGATGTAGAACTTAGAGAGTATGTTGTCGAGAACATTTAACCCCCTACTATTAAGCGGCATGTGAAGAAAATTGTTTACGAAAACCTCGATTGGCTTTTGATGCATGCAATGAGTAGAACAATTAATAAGCCACGAAGATATCAAACTAGTTTTAGGTTATGACAAGGTACAGTACCTCACACAAAGTCGGTTTACGATCAACTACATATATCTGAACCAACTGCGGCTGTATGTACTACTTTTGACATCCCATTCCTTTACGTCCCTTCCACGCACGCGCAGGTCGTTTCGCCGTACGAACCGCTCCAGTTCCCGCTGGAGGACAACACCTTCGAGCACATGCTGCGTTCGATGCCGAGCGATCATCTCGACAGCGACTGTCTCAGCAAGCTGACCGGGCGCAACGGGCTGCCGTTCCGACGTCCGCAACACCGCAACAACAACCTGCTGCTGCTGAGCGTGAAGGCGAACGTTAACCTGGCACCGGCCAGCCTCGGCCTCAGCAGCCAGAACCCGCTCAGCTCGAACGCGTCGACCGCAACGACACTGTCCGCGACCGAGACCGACCTGGAGGATTTCGACGACGAGGATCTGATGTTGGCGAAGCGCACGGAGAACCAGCTTATCATGGAGCGGCTGCTCAACAGTCGGAGCGAGTCGCAGCAGTACGAGATAGTGCCACCGTCCGCGAAGCCGATGCTCGGCGACGACGACGAGGACGAAGTGGTCGACGACGAGGAAACGGACACGGGCGAGTCGCTGTTCGTCGAGGAGGACGATCCGAACGATCCCGAATGGCACGATCGTCCGGGTGGTGGTGGTGGACGTGGTGCGGGCGGTGGCAATGGCGGTGGGGCAGGAACCAGCGGTATCGGAGGTC
Source organism: Anopheles dirus (assembly GCA_000349145.1). NCBI lineage: Eukaryota > Metazoa > Arthropoda > Insecta > Diptera > Culicidae > Anopheles > Anopheles dirus. The sequence continues at coordinate 2,781,744 of KB672868.1, read as the reverse complement.
TAAGAGTTATTTAGATTCGAGGGACAAGCAGCCGCCTATGTGCGTGTGTTAAACTTAATTAAGCTAGTTTAGGTACGGTTTCTTTCTTTTTGTGCGCTGCTCCGTAAGGGGAGTATATTCTTAGTTTAGTTTTGGTTGGTATATGTATAGAAGCGAGATATGGATAGTTGAGTTTTTTTACCCTTCACCAACCGTTAGAACCGCCTTCTCCCAGAAGGACAGGCGGGAGTGTGATGCAGGGAACGATTACGGCAAGTGTAAATAGAGCGTGTGGTGAATCGGTTTGGAAACATTCGCGAATGTAAAGTAAATAAACATGCTGTGGCCATAATTTAGTAAGAAAACGCCTAACCCGAGAGACAGTGTGTGAGAGAGAGAGAGACAGAGAGAAAGAGAGAGTCACACCCTCCTCAAGATGCCTGCTGCATCCCGTTTTAATGATGATAAAACGAACGGTTTGCGAATGATGGTGATAAAAGCGTTTCGCAAAATTTTTACTTCACCTAACTTCCACTTCAATGCTACAACTGCTCAGTGTCACCATCAGTCCCGCTTCTGGCACAAACAAAGGCACACACGTTTGCCCCTTTATCCTCCTGACACACGGAGTGTCCTTCACCTTTTCTCTTCCGAACGGCAAAATTACGTTTTAGTCTGCGCGCTCGAAGCAATAATATGTACATTTTTACGTTAGTGTGTTGCGGTAGATATGTGTCAATTCCAGCACCCGATTAGTTAACGACAAGAATTGAGTTTGTTTAAAATGCATTTAGTTATTGTTCGCGCGTGTGCTGCGTTCAAACGTTAAACTCGTGATGGTGGTGAACTCGGTGCGGTAGACACCCTACAGAAAAGGGCACCTCCACTCACAATTCGTGAGGGGTGGGGTACGCTACAGCAGTGGAATGATCTCTCGACGAATGTTTCTAGGATCACCTCTACACCATACCATCACCATCACCACCACCCACCACCAGTGCGCTCCATCAACCGTGTGAGTGGGTTTTCCCCTTAAAATCGGAAGCTCGTTTTGTAAGTGTTTAGTATCTGTTTCGGAATTCGTTATCAGTTAAAATTTTATGGTCGAAATCATGTTAATGTAAAGGGGGGCAGGGGGACGGTTGCGCTTTTAAGAAACACTACTTTGCGCGTGTTAAACACATTGTTCGGAAAATGTAAGTTCGTGTAAGACCGATCGTCTATAACGCTGTAGAAAGCACACACACACACACATGGAGAAAGATGCAACCAGTTCTACACAAACGCTTGGCATCATTTAGGGGAAAAAACGAAGAAGCAAAGCCACGCCGTGTAGGGGATATAGTAGCGTACACTTTTATGACTTGTATTTCTTTTCAAATAAACCAAGTCGTTTTATAAGCTATTTCTATTTGCCCCCGATCGAACCGATGTTATGTGCTTGTTTTTTTTTTTATATTCCGCCAAACAATAAAACAAAAAGCACGGCATCCCTACCGTGCGCACCCAGTAATTGAGAGCCCTCTTTATCAGCTGCGACTTCGTGCAATCGCCATAACCCGATACCTATAGGAAACAAAGTAAAAACCCTTACAACACATCCTGTTCCCCTGTGGAAAAAACCGCATGTACATTATAGTTTACTTCTAAGTAAGGGGGACACACACAACATCGATCGAGATTAGTTTGATCGATGTAGATCGTTTAAAACGCGTTATATTATAAACGCGCGTTTTATAATGTAACGAACGCGTAAGCGACGCTCCCGTGATGGTGAGTCTCTGTCAAATTCATGGTGTGACGGTGAGCGATATAAAGTGTAAATGACAGTGAGGGGACCACTGCAGGACGAGCGGGGTTCGGAGAATGTATGTTGCAATGTGTGTCACGTATTACATGTAGCAATGCGTAGCGCAGTTATGTACAATTGCTTTATTGAAAAAGCGCTTCAGCCGTTAAGCGAAGGTGAGAGGAGGTTTTAGGGCAGGAGAGAGAGAGAGAGAGAGATGGTGTGTGTGTGTGAGAGAAAGAGAGGTATAGTTTCGTAAAATGATAATAAAAAATATGTATAAAAATGAAGTATGATTCAGCAAACACCCAGAGAAAGATGCGTTTATATTATTTTTCCGTTTCAAGTTCTATTGAGAAAAAGGTGGCAGTGGAGGAATTATAAGGGTAAGATTACTATGGTCAATAAATAAACAAATTCTCAACTCAAAATAATCCCTCCCGTCTTCTCAATGCATAAGGGTTGGGATACTGTGACAATATTAAACAGTGATTGAACTAAATTATTGCATGCCTGGTGTCCGAATATTCTGAGATTGATTTTTCTGCACAATGAACCGGAAAATACTACTATTATGACACCTGAGCAATCTGAAGGTGCAGAGTTAGTGAAATAAACAGGATAAAAGTTTCCTGTTTATAAATCTACAGATTACTACACTCTCCCATTGCACATTTTGTGATTCTCCATGTTACACTGGGGAGGGCAAAAAAGTATAGCGGCCCCGAAAGTAGCAAATCAACGATCAAAATGATTAAATTTGCTTCTCAACTCAACTCCCTCGTGTTGTGAATCATGTCCACATAACTCTGCTTTATTGTTTACTGGAAAAGGTATGGTGATATCAACGTGTAATTAAAACTCCGAGTTCGTCTTGTCAGGCGGCTGCGTTTGTGCACTCGTTTTCAAAGAGAGCACACATTGTAGTAGCCAAAATTCATTTAACTTTGCTCAAAATGTGTGAGTAGATATTATATCGTACGTAGAGATAATGTAGAGATTATATCGTACGCAGTTTGTATTATATCTTCTTATTCCAATTCTGATGACAGGAACATGTTCCAGCTATTTTAATTTACATTTTTTTCCATTTTTTAAATTTTATTTAAATTTTATATTACTAAATTTATGTCAGGTAGGTGACAATTAAGTTGGCATGTGGAGTGAAAAGCACGATAAAGGAAAAATTCACTCTACTCGGATTATCCATACTCTGGGCGATTTTGCATGGATATCTTGAGCTACCTGCTATCGTACCGTGGATTACCGAGAAGCCGTCCAAAACAGCAGATGTATTTTTCATTACCTCAGTGCACATTCCCTCGTTTGCCAGTGTTCCGGATTTTAGATTGGCCGTTTGAGCTCCCGGTGCGTAGACGAAACGGGAGAAGTAAATGGCACACTTGTAGCAAGGAAAAGATACTTTAATTTATGTGTTTGAAATAAACAAAACTCACCTAGCTGGTTACTAGCACTTTTTCCTTTGTATAAATCCCAATCAACCAATTTCTTTCCTAATCTGTGTCACAAGTCAAGCTAATGGAAACCAATGCCATGTGTACGTTACTTCAAATCAAATCGACTGGATGATTGTTCCCAATCACGCCAAAATCAGGAGTTTCCATATAAGCAAACCATTCCATAGGTTCGAATAGACTTTGAGCCCATTCGGTTTCTTTCGTCTCTGACCTTCATGTCCCTTTGTGCCATTCTTCGAGAGCATATGGCCAAATCCGGTATATGTATAAACCTCTTCGTTATAATCCTTCACCAGTCACATTATCCTTTCCAAACCGAACACTTGCCCTCGCGACGTTCCGCGTCCGTAACTTACTGCGCTAATTGATCCAAAGCGGCCCTCCCGTCTCCCTACGCGCAAAAAGGACATCCGCAATACGCTGCTCATCACTGCATTAGGCCGATCGTCCGGTCAAGATCGATTCGTTGCCACCGTGAAAGTGACCTCAATTCCGGAGAGCCTGACTAAATGGCGCTTTGTGCACCGTTCCTGGATGTAACATGTGAAAAAATGCACCTGACGGCAGCCGGCTGAACCCGAGGTTCCCTCCGCCGGTCCTGTAATGTTGCGTCGCCCAGCAAACGAGCCGTAAAATCAGCATAACCAATCAGTGTTCTCGTTGCATCGGCCCCCGGTTTCGGGCCACAACTACGGCGTCGGCGACCAGGCAGCAAATTAAATATGACTTATGACGTGCGGGAAAGCGTTTTTATTAAAATATGATTTCAATTCAACGCCTCGTCAGCCCGGAACGGAGCATCGCGGGGGGAAAACAAAAGAAGAGTGTCCCTGCACCAGCGCATCGGCGGCGTCCCTCGTTCCCGGGCCCGGAACAGGATATTGGCAGATCAGTGTCAGGTGTAGTAACAAACGCACCCCCTGCCCATTGCTAATTCGCCTCGCCTTCGGATGACTCCCGGCAACGCAGCGTTAAATGGTCCCGCGGAAGGTTGTTTGTTTGCTGCCTGTGTCGGCCGTACTCGACGGCACCCTACTGTGGTGCAAGTGAGCCGGCCACGCCATCGAAGCCATCCGAGAGCGGTGAGGGGTGAGCCGGAAATTAATAAAGTGTCATTTCGGATGACAAATCTGTGTCTAATTGCTTGCGGTAAAAACATCGCGCTCAGTAGGCCGGATTCAGAAGTTTTCAGAGCTCAGAGTTTTTGTTGGCGCTTGTACGCTTTCCACATATCTCCGTGCCTGCTGTGTTTTGGGCTGTCGGGCCTCTAATCCAATTGTCACGAGGGGTTGGATGGGGTGAGTTAACATCGAACTGAGAGGGTGTGCGTTTTCATCAATCTTTTTTGTTTTCTTTGACGCCTCGCATCACTGTTGCGGCGTTGATCTAGCGCCTCGCGGTGGTGCTTTCGACTTGTTTTTGTGTGCGCAAAATGCGAACCTCACCCGTCACGAACTTTAAAGTCCACTCAAAACAAACCACTGCTACTGGGCTATTTTGAATCACGCTGTAATTTTGAAGCATTCCACAGAGGGGAGGATTAGCTTAATTCTAATTATAGCATAGTTGAGGCTCGCTAGTTCTGTAAGAACAGTGTGAAGGGGATCACGGTAGGATACGTCTTTTAAGTTGTTCACATTTTCACCTTTGTGATACTGATTACGTACTTCAAGTACTTACTGATACTTAACGTACATGTGATACTGATTGCGTAGTTAAACCCTCAGTGGTTAGCTGGTGTTATGGGAAATTTGTCTTATAGAGCAAAAACCATGTAAAAGATAGGTTAATTACAAAGCAGATTCACGAAAAGACCGCCGGATGACAGCTTCCAAGAAGAGTTTCTTGGAAGGAATTCATGATCATTTTATCAACTTGCATAGGTACCTAATGAACAATCGTAATCTCTGTACAACACAATTTGTTTGTTTATTTGTGAAGTCACTATGCAATTGGTTAGGAACTTTTTCATGTTGATTCTGGTATTGCTTCGATTGTCTGCGCATCTATTTTCGCCATGTTTTTTTTTATAAAACATGACGTAAATTTGTAAATTTCAACCGTTTGGTGGCACTTCAGATAGTTGTTAGCTATCTTCTCATGAGTTGTACTACGTTAGTGATAAAGTAATTTACAATTTGTAGTTTTATTTAACGCCTTACGTAAAACTCTTTTCATCGCATGTCTTTCTCTAGTAGTTTCATAGCTCCAATCAGCTCAAAGTGAAATACGTTTAATGTACATTCGAACACAAATGAATGTATATAAATACTTTAAAGTAATATGTTGCTATACTTATACCTGTATAGTTCAATCCATAGGAAAGACTAGCAAGGGTACACATTTCTTAATTGAAAAAAAAAAATTATTAAACCAATGATTTAAAAAACATTTGAAGTACTCGGTGAATGATATCTAGTTCTTAAATTGTTTCGAATTGTTGTTTTGCTTTTTTTTTTAAATTGTTGTTTCAAATTTGAAATAATACGAATCTGTCAATATCAAAGCGAAACGAAATTGGTATAACGGAGAGTGATTAAATTCGGATGAATAAAAAAACAAAGTTTTAAGTTCAAAAAATCATGTTCTAGTGCTTTGATATCTAGCCAAATTATATTATGATGTTTGCTTGATAATCAAATTAATTCTTGAACTAATTAAAATAATGACATAAACGAAATTTGAACAACAAACATTCTCATATGAGCCTGAGTAGCACAATGTAATTTGAAATTAAAATCACTATCTGTTTAAATCTCAACTGGTTCAATATGGAATACCATATAGCAATTTGGGATACCAGAAGGTGTCCAACAAAATTCTGATTGCATTTCAATAACAATAATACTCTCTTGCTTTGCTTTTTTTATTTATGTTGTAATTTATGTTGTATATATACAAAAAAAAACCTTTTGAATGTAAATACAAAGTTCTTATTATTCAACTGCTATTGCCTGACGAATACAGCACAGAAAATATGATCCATAATTCTCCATAACTAGACCACTCTGACTACTGGCCAGTACTGACTGACTGTTTTCATTGCAGGAAGATTCGATAAGTTAGTTTTTTTGCAACCAAAAATAAAAGTAATACCTTTAATAAAATTAAGTAGATAGAAATACTCAATAAGAAAGACTATGAAACGCTAACGGGATAGTATCTAACAAAACCTATGCATTGACTCGAAAATCAATTGATGTTAGGTATTTAAAAAAAACTAGAGTGATTGGAACTACGTTTATAGAATGCCTAATCAAGATAGAATTTGTATTTGGTGTTCAGTTTGGCTTCCCGTTTGAAACTACAGTGCGCCTAATATACGAATATATTTGCAACGGTCCAATTTAGTCCAATTTAGAGAAAATAAAAGCTAAATTTGCGTATTTCGTTTTTATATCATAAAATTCGTATCCAAATAAACTGTGTTATAGATAGAAAAAGAGGTAACTCTTTTCCTAGCCCTACACATCCAATTTTCTTTAGAAGGATCGGATCGGATTCATTTTTTAACGTAAAACGGCGAAATTGAATACTGGGTAGTGAGGCTCGAAATACATTAACTTTAATTGTTGTCTAAACATTCGGATTTGAACAAACACTTGGAGTGAAACCGTTGATCTCTCCATGTCAATACATGCTATTCTGCAAGGGATTTTGCAAAATATCATTAATGCAGGACGTCACGTTCACTTTCACCCGCTCACAAAACGAGCCTTTCAGCTACAAAACGTTCGTACGTAAAGATGGTTAGCAGCTCATGAAATGTACAGTGCATTAGCTCAACATCTCAACCCGGCCAATTATTCTGCCTTTATTCCTTAACCATTCCAGACGCTTCGAACAGCCACCGCTGCTGCCAATGAGTTCCGGCTCGCATCCAGGCCGCATTTTAAACAGCTTGTCCTATTGGGCAAATTAAATTTTGCAGCATCCTCGATGGCGGCACGACCCGGCGCCAGAGCCGCGTATCGATTTTCCCACCCCATGGGGCTGTGGGGCATCACCATCCTGTGGGCCTCCACTTGTGCGGCCACTTGTGCGCGCATTACTTCCCGGCTGACGCCCGGTTCGACCGGGTTCACTGCTGCCGTCCTTGTCGTCGTCGTCGTCGTCGGACGGGCTGCTTTGGCCTGCGAGCAAAACAACAACCGCACGGCCGAAGAAAAACAGGACCTGCTGGCGTCCCCGGCAGGAGCACCCGTACGCCTGCTCGGTCCCAAGCAAGTAACCACGCATGTTTTCGGACACTTTTTCGACTTGAGCTCGTACTCCGGATCCGAGTCGAAAAAGTGTCCGAGAC
>KB672868.1:2678247-2750717 GCA_000349145.1 Anopheles dirus | reverse complement strand
TTCTCGTAGACTTCAATCTCCTTGGGAAACACAGCCAGAATATCGACGAGATCACCACCGAATGCTTGATATGTCTTTTCCTTCACGATGTACGAAAGCGATATGGGAGACTGGCCCATGCCAGAATGCTCAACCTCAATGGACACCCGGTGAATGAAGGACATGTAGCCGGCCGTTTTCTCATTTGCCTTCGCGACGTTGAAACTTGTGATGGTGAACGAATCACTACTCGTCAAACCAAGATCGCGTGCAATCACGTCCATAAAAAAGGACTTAGTTTTCCAGCTGATATCGTGCGTCATGATATTGTTTCGCTCTACTGCACTTTCTGTAGCAAGTCAAAAGTATTACTGATCAAGTGATGGAAATTGGTGCTGTAGCTTGACTTGCTGGCAGGGGGAGATAACCAATTGCGTAAGATAATGCAACGATTGGTACCAGCTGATACGAGTATTTTGTTTGGATCTATATTACGTAAAGAAAAACTTTACAAAACCATTTATTTTTAAGTCCATTAATCGAAAACAGCGTATTCTGGTTTTATACGTATATGCTCAGCTCAAAGGTACGGCATTGCTATCCAACAAACCTAACTCGAACAACTTTGGTATCAACCTATCGGTCAGAGCCACGAACGATGGGGTGCTGTAGACAAGGGTTCGTAATTCTACACCTTCCGGTTGATCGGATGTTATCATTTCCAACTGTGATGGCTCCGTCAAACCGGCCATTGTAATAGCCACAGCTTCCGAAAGTGGCGGTAGCATCAGCACACCACGTCGCTTCATTTGCAACAGCAAATCGTTGTACGATGGTATCGGCCTTTGGTAGCGTAGCTGTTGCAACGCGCTCACTAGGTTTGCATGGTAAAACTGCAACAACTCCTCGAACGAATCGCATATCAATTCCGTAGCGGATGTTATGAAGAAGTATAGAATATCCACAGCAAACGATCCGTAACACGCCGTTTGAAAGTCCACCTGTCAGAAATACAAATCAAAACAGTCATAAGCGAGATGATGATAACTTTCATCATTCATATACTCACAAATAGAAGATCATCCTGTGCAAACATAATATTATTGGGCCACAGATCACCATGGTTCAGGACGGTAAACTCAGACTGATCCACCAACTGTACCGTACAACATTCCTCTAACAGACGTCCATCGAGAGATTCCTATAAAAAGACACCATTAAGTTAATATACCTGTAAAACTATGTGAATTCCTTTTCGTTGTTTACCAAATGCTCCAAGTACTGTTTGGGAAAGTTTCTCTCCTTTAGACTTTGTACGAATGCGCTGTACAAGGTCTCGTCATATTCACGCAACGCATCAATTGTCCGTTCCGAAAATACACCTTCCGAAAAGTGATCGGAGTACGTTCCATTCTTTTCAAAGTAGATCACCGAAGCTGCATGGAACTTTGTCAGTTTAGCAAGAATGTTCCTTACATCCGACATTGGCAGGCCAAAGCTTTTCTCTCGCATAGTAAACTGACTCCGATTGAGATCCTCCATCACGAGCACGGTGAACGGTGTGCTGATTGTTTTCAACATTTTCGGTCCAAACCGCACCGATTCTCCTTCGGAGAACAGTCGCTCGAAAGCTGGTAGGAGTTTCTCGTAGACTTCAATCTCCTTGGGAAACACAGCCAGGATATCGACAAGATCACCACCGAAAGCTTGATATGTCTTTTCCTTCACGATGTACGAAAGAGATATGGGAGGCTGACCTATACCAGAATGCTCAACCTCAATGGACACCCGGTGAATGAAGGACATGTAGCCGGCCGTTTTCTCATTTGCTTTCTCGACGTTGAAACTTGTGATGGTGATCGAATCACTACTCTCCAACCCAAGGTCGCGTGCAATCACGTCCATAAAAAAGGACTTATTTTTCCAGCTGATATCGTGCGTCATTACTGTGCTTCGTTTTACCACCAATTCTGTTGCGAGTCAAAAGTAACACTGAACAAATGATGGGAATTGGTGCTGTTGCTTGAGTTGCGAGCAAAGTGAGATAAAGAATTACGTCATATGATGCAACGCTCATAAATAAACGACGCTTTACACTAACAGACGCACGTGTGTATCATCCGCATCTCATTGTTGGGGACAAATGACGCTCACAGATAAATATCTGATAACAACGCTTACAACGCGTTGTAATTGTTATGTTCTGAAAAAAAAAATGCTATTTTTATTTAATAATATTTGTTAGAAACAATGCTGATATGGATCAACAACTTAAATTCGAGCGGGACTGAGTATCAAACTACGGATATCATTAAACAAAAGAAAGCAAGGAATGGCAGGTTCAGACATAGTTGAGTTGAGCAAGGCCCAGACCTAGTTGAGGTTGCTGTGTCAAAGAGGAGTAAATTCTAAATATTTAATTGACTCAACCACACAACTTCCTGCCTAGTATACCACTTATGTGCGACTGTGAGAGTTAGCTGCGCCGAAGTTAATTGTTTTCGGACATCAGTGTTATCATCAAGCTGTATAAAATATAGGAAGATGTTACTATCAGGCCACGAACCAACCACTTATCACTGCAATATACGCGTAGGATAATGTTATCAGACGAATAGGAAAAAACATACCTTATAGCGTTTCTGATTTCAGTACGGTCGTCGGTACGGGTAAAGTGGTTCGGAAATTGCCGGCGCCGGAAGTGTTCGGTTGTGGAGTAAGAAAGTGGTGCTAAAATGGCCAATTTTGAGTGGATCGATGGTGATCTGTTGACGAGCATACTGACCGAGCGGTATGGATCAGAACTTAAAAGAGTTGTTTCGTACGAGGTGGCTTTCGCTACCAAAAAGGGAGACAACTATGCGAGTGAAATGTATCGCGTAAAGGTTCAGCTGGATATCGGTGAACATGTAAACAAAAGTTTAATCCTGAAGGTAGTTTCATCATCAACGCATGTTGTGACACAGGCGATGGCTTTAATCGTATGTTTCATTTAAGGTTATGCCGTCGGGAGAAATTCAGCAAAAGGTTATGGAAGAAAACAGCATCTACGCCCGAGAGATAATCATCTACGGTCGCATAATGCCTAAGATCTACGAGCTACTACGATCGATTGGCGATGCGTCGATCATTTCGCCGCTTTGCTTGACCACAACTGACACTCCCAAGCAGATGCTCGTTTTCGAGGATGCGCGTGAGCAAGGTTTCAAAATGGTGGATCGTCGCCTTGGCTTAGACTTGGACCACTCGCGCTTGGTCATCGTGAAGCTAGCAAAGCTGCACGCCTGTTCGAAGATCATATATGACGACAATCCTGCACTGTTCGAGCTCACGATGGAAGGATGCATATCGGACGATCCGAAGAAACAAACATACTTACCGTACTATTAACGGTGCGTTCGGCAGGTCATGCGTTTAGTGTCACAGTGGAACAAGGACGGTCGTTGGGAAAAGATACTGCGGAAACTGGAAAGTCTCTACGGCAAGATCATCCCGTACGGGTGCGACGTTTACCGCAGGCGAGATGATAGCTTCAACGTGCTCAATCATAACGATATATGGATAAACAATATGCTGTTTTCGTACGGCGATGGAACAGGTGTGAAGGATCTGCTTTTGCTGGACTATCAGCTATCGTTTTATGGATCGCCCGGAGTGGATATCAATTTCTTCCTGTACGGATCCCTCCAACCAAAAGTCCGATCGGCACACTTTCCGGAGTTGATCCAAGTAGGTATCGGAAACAGGCTTCATTGTTCTAGATTAAATGTCGTTTCAATCCATCCAATTGCAGCTCTACCACAGCACGCTTCGATGCACACTGGAACAACTGCAGTATCGTGGCACAATCCCTACCTTGCCGGACATTCACGTGGAGATCATTCGCAAAGGATTCCATCGTAAGCCACAGCTTGGTTGCGAGATATGCATCGTTTCGCAGACACCGTACCGAACATTGTTTGCCCGCTTCTGATAAGGAAGTTTACAACACACTCATACCGGTTTCATCCCACCCGATAGGTGTGAATGCCGTCTTCCAGATGCTACCGATCGCTATGATGGAGAGGTCGGAGGACGCAGACATGGATCTGCTGCTGGGTGACGGTCCCCACAGCGAAGCCTGTCGGCGGGAACTCTTCGACAATCCACGTTACGTCAGCGTGCTACCAGCGCTGCTACAGGAGTTTGATCTAGCCGGCTACCTAGATTAATCACCGCCCGCGTAACGACGGCAACGAGCACGACTAGCCGTTATGTCCAGCTTGTCGGCGACGTCATTTGTGAGGGACATTTTTATAGCACCGATGGTGCAGTCGGTTGCCGGCCACGTGGCGGGTTCGTCTCAAGCGTCAACAAAGGATATATCGCAATTCTTATCTTAAACAACAAATATTTGAAGCGCAAAACCTATTAATTGCGGCCAAAGTCATGGTAATGTGTGCGTTGTTAGAATACTTCTGGATATAAATAAATAAATCCAAACAAAGAGTGTACAGGGTTTCACTAGACTTTTCAACCAGACGTCTGCCTCCGCTGACGTCACTTTATAGTATCATGACACTCGAAAATGGTTGTTTGCAATAGGAGTTTTATCAAATAACGCCTAGTCTGAGATGCAAATTGTGCCTCACATTCATTCAAACTATCAGCTTCAATTGCATAAGCCAATCTTAGATGCAACGGATGATGTCTTCACAAGTCGTAAGCGCGGGATCGCACACGGGACCAACAATTTACGACACCAAGATCTTCACCGCGCTCGAGGCACACTCCGGTGCAGGTGCACATTTGGTATAAAGACTAGCCGCGGCGTCCAGTGTACGATCATAAGACAGTAGCAGCTTGCTCGGCGAATTAGTGCACGATGCCGGAAAATACTGTACTAGCGTGCCTGGATGCATCTGCTGATGCACCGGACTGGTTGAACGAGCAGTACGTGGAGCACATGCTGCGTTGTGCGCTAAAGGATGGATCGATCAAGGTGCAACGGCTGGACATATGCTATGCCGTGCCGAAAGGTAACAACTTCGCTAGCATCATCTTTCGCATCCGCGTCACGTACCACTCAAAGCAACAGGTAATTAAGAGGTCCCCATGTGCGAAGATTGTTCTTAATGCCTTTGAACGAATTTTACAGTACGAAACCACACGCACCTTCATCGTGAAGGGCATGATCACGGAAGGGATGGCTGGCGAGAAGCTCCGCCAGTACGACGTGCAGCGCAAGGAGATGGACGTGTATCAGTTCGTTACACCCGAGCTGAAGCAGATGATGAAAACGATCGGCGAACAGGGCGAACTGTTCCCTTCCGCCCTGGCCGTCGATCGCAAGCGGGAGGTGATCGTGTTCAAAGATCTCGCTCCGGAAGGATTCCGGATGGCCGATCGTACGCAGGGGATGGACATGGCACACCTGAAGATGGCCATCAAGCTGATGGCAAAGATCCACGCCGGATCGTTGAAGCTGCGGGAGCAGCAACCCAACATATTCGACCAGTACAAAATGTGCATCGTGACGCGCGAGACGGATGCGTTCAACCCGATGTTCGTCCACATTTACGAGGCGCTAGTCAACCAGGTCGGCTCGTGGGGTCCCCAGTGGGAGTACTACCACACCAAGCTGCGGGCACTGAGTCCCAATTTTGTAGAGTACTCCCAGCGCGTGATGGATAACGACCCCGCCGGGGACGATCTGTGCGTGTTCGTGCAGGGTGATCTGTGGGTGAATAACTTCCTGTATAAGTACGACTCCCACGGGCACCCGGTCGACGCGGTCCTTCTGGACTTCCAGTACTGCTACTACGGCACACCGATGATCGATTTCTGCTATCTCTACTACACCTCGGCCAGGGACGATATACGGCAGAATTGCTTCGACGAGCTGCTGCAGTACTACTACTATGAGTTGGTGGACTGTGCCCGTCGTCTGCAGTACCGTGGCCCGCTACCAACACTCCACCAGTTCCTGCAACAAACGCTACGGAAGATGTTCTACGGTACGATTTCCTGCAATTTTAAACCCAAACAAGCATTAAACGTTATTAACGTGCATCTCTCGATCTTTTGCAGCCGTGTACTCGACCTTCATAGCCCTGCCGGTGCAGATGAACGAAAACACGGAGGACGCCGACTTCGATGCGCTGATGAGCGATGACGAGCGTGCACAGAACTTCAAGCGGATGGTCGTGGCGAACGAGAAGTATCATCGCATTCTTCGAGGCCTGCTGCCGCAGTTCGACCGTAAGGGTCTGCTGGACAAGCTGGATTAGGGAAGGCGGGGCCTTCAGCGTACGTGGATTGATTGGAGAATAAAATGTCCCTCCCTTATCAAATGTCCCGTAAGAAAAAGGGTTTACCGTTGATCCGGCTCACGCCAGACCGTCGTCTAAAGTTTGCCACAATGACTCGGCAAAACTCGCCTCCAAACCGTACAGATTATCAACACCGAACGAGCCCCACCGGGGTGATAACAATGCGCGCCTACCTTTCGCGGTCAAACATCAGCGCCCCAAAACGAAAGCTGATAACGGAGTGGTACGGGTGGCGGCGGGCCTGTGACAAACGTTTCGGCGAGCGCAACCCACAAAGGACTTCCGGTGCGGGACAGCTGATGACTGGTGGCAAGGTGGCCCCCAATTGACGTGGCCTACTGCCTCCTTTATTGCGTGGTGGTTACATATGGAACAACTAACTAACGTATCAATCTCGGGTTCGGGAAATACTGGACAATACATGTGACCGGTTGCGGTTGCGAACACATCAGCATCGGGTGGCGTACCGGGCGTACCCCTCGGCTCGCGAATGCTTCATCCACTTACGGCACCCACTGCGAGACGGGGCAGCAATATACAAAGGATTTCAATAAACCTCGGGTTGCTGAATATCTCTTCCCGCGCCCGTACGGCCTCCTCGTGGTCGCCGAGCATGTTCTCCGGTGTGGCCAGCTCGCTCCGCTCCAGTATCAGCGGTGGCACAATGCAGGTCGTCACGATGAGCGCTGGAATATTGGCCGAATCGAATTAGCCGGACGCCCGCTTTCAAATGCAAATGCGTGCCCGCGACCGTGGTGCCTACCGTGATCGCGTTTCAGCTCCATTTCCGCCCGTATACGGTCGAGATCGGGCAGCGGACCGTCGTACTTGAACTGCCGCAACGCACCCTGCAGCTCGTCGGTGTACAGCTGTACGAGCTCGTCGAATCCGGCCCGCTGAATGGCGTTGTTGGCGGACGTGTAGAGTAGGTGGTTCAGATCGAAGGCGGGCGATCCGTAGAAACTTTCTTGATAGTCCACCTGGAAGCAGTTCGATCGAGGGGTGTTAGATTTGTCATTTCCACGACCACGACCTACACGTACCATGATCACATCCTCAGCTGCACCCTGCTCATCGTACTTCCAGAGCAGATTATTCAGCCACATATCGCCGTGGTTGAGCACGTTGAAAGCCCCCTCGTCACGTTCGTAACATTGCGCCTCACGTTCCACCGCATCGGCGTGAAAAGCGACCAAAAAATCGGTATACTGCTTCAACTCCGGAACCTTGCGCGTCTGCTCGATGCACTGCTGGATCGCGTTGGCGTAGAACAGATGAATGGGATTACCCTCGCTGGCGAAGCTACTGCTCGCGAGCATGTTGAATAGGTCACGATTCTGTAATGACGCCAGCGTTCTATCAATTAACACATCACGCGCAACGTACGCCGCCTGCCCGTACCTTACGTCCCAGCACGGCCGTTGCCGCGTGAAACTTGGCCAGCTTGCGCACTATCAACCGCATGTGGGGCTGATCGAGCCGAGCCTTACGATCGGGCTGCCGGTAGCCCTTGCCCGCCAGATCTTCCAGTACCAGCGCGTGCTCATCCGCGTAGATGAAGCGGGGCGCAAACTGCGTACAATCACCGAAGCTGGTCAGCAGCTCCCGCACAGCCTTCAGCACCGGGCCGTACACGGTCTTCTCGATGCCGAACACATTCAGCTGGTCCACCTCCTGGGCGAGGTCCGCGTCGGCAAGCTTCGTCTTCACGATCAACGACACCGTCGCCGGGTGGGCTGGTTGCGTGCCGCCCAGCGCGTAGTGTACCGTGGCCCGCACGATGGCACTCATGAAGTTCTGACCACCCGGACATCCGGACGCGAGCTCGAAACGCTCGACGGTGACGTCCGCGTGTAGGTAGGCCTCCAGCACACGCGTAAAGTACTCCCGATCGATCCACGTCAACTCCGGGGCTGGCGCATCCATCACCCGTCCGTTGGTGTCGCGATATTGTTTAACGCACAGAAAACAAAAACACACAGCTGCTCCGCAATCGGTCCACACGATCAATCGCGATGCTCTGCCCTAACTGGTCGCGGTACCGTTCCGCGTTCCGGGCGCGCTGTGCCGTCGATGCGCACACACAGAGATAACGATGCACGGAGCGCACCATCACCAATACCGGCTAGCACCGTGGTGAGTAGCCGAATTGACCGGCATATGGGTCCAGCGTCGATATTATGGTGGGTTGTGTCCAGTGACTTCGCTGTAGAATGCCCCCTTAGTAATTGCTGCACGGTGCGCGCGTTGACACTCACACACTGATGGGGCAATGTATGCGGGATGCAATTTTCGGGTGATGATTTCAACCCTGCAGGGGTTGATAACCCTTCGTGAACGTTGACGAACGAAGCGTTAGCCTTCAGACATTTTGGTGTTGTTGAGTAAAGCGCAATGCTGAATATGATAATCTACCATAATCGTTTAGTTTAGTTGAACTGGACTGTAACAAGAACTGCTTACGGCTACGTGGCAGTGACAAAAGATCACGGTTTCGAAGATTACAGGAGGAAGAGTAGGCGAGAATCAGAGACGATCAGGTGCGTCAGTATTCGCCAGAATAAGGCCGGCAATGAATATTTACCAGTGCCTTATTTCGCCGGAGCTCCAAAGAGTCTAAACCCTGTAAATGGCAACGATCGTCGTAGGACGGAAGAGGAGCTCCGGCGCGACCCACTATACACGGTTGTCTTCCATGTGATTTCCCTCAGTTATTTAATTAAAAACGATCGACAATCGACAGAGGCGATCGTAAAACTGAGCAGGTCAGATCGATCAATTGATCTTTTACTGACGGTGTCTAGTTTGTTCGTTTTTGATAACGTACGAGCCGATCTTGCGCACCTACCACAATGGAACACCACCTGATTCCATAACGTAACGCAAATCAACATCATCTGATGAGTTTAGAGCGCATTCATGTAAAGTGACGATGCATTATTGGTCCATCATTTATCAGTTGTTTTATTGCGGCAGCTCGTTATCTACAGTTTTACATTCTTTACCGTCTAATTGCTGAATCAAAAAACCGCCACGCGTCCCATGGCGTACTTTTGCAGTGCGACTGGCGCGTTCCCGTGACGCTGCGAAACGTTGCCTGATACCGAAGATTGTCCCGGCATGGTTTGAGGGTCGCACGAAACAAAAGTGTACCCCTTAGCTACCAACGAACATCGTTATCAACTGGCGTTAGGTCAATCACACGCGCTGACGTAGAAAGGTTCGGGTTCGCCTTAAGATACGGAAGATACGTTACGCGCACGATAACGTCCCTTGGTGGAGAAATCGCGTCAACTCGGAATGTATCACTTTCTTGAACTCCTCATTCTCCAGGACGGGATTGTTGATTTCGCCCTTCAGCAGTGCCTCAATGTCGATCGCAGTTTGATCCATGTAG
The DNA here is from genome assembly GCA_000349145.1 of Anopheles dirus. Lineage (NCBI taxonomy): Eukaryota > Metazoa > Arthropoda > Insecta > Diptera > Culicidae > Anopheles > Anopheles dirus. Next base: position 2,741,030 of record KB672868.1, on the reverse strand, counting down.
CGGAACGAGCTGAACACTGCGTAGTGGAATAGCTCTGCAAAGTAACAGCAACAGCATATTAGATTTGTTGTGCGATATGCAGAAGACATCTAACAAAACGTATCTCACCTAAACCTGCCTGTCGAAGCAGCTCGATCTGCAAATCTAACAGGGTCGGAATTTTTCCAAGAAAACCCATTCGCTTCAGGAAATCACTGTAATGCTGGTAGTACATAAGGATCAGCTCGGAGCGATACTTATCCTTCACCTCTTGGGAGGGAATCATGTCCAGCAAGTAGTACAGATCAATAGCCGGAGTGGTCCAGCTACAAATCTGGTAATCCAACAGAATCGTATCCGTATGCCGTCCCTCGGCATCGACTTGGTGGAGCATATTTTTACTATGAAAATCACCGTGGATCAGCACATTCTGAATCGTATTCGACGGTTTGTACAGCTCCACATAGAAGTCACGCAAGTTTGCCTGAAACTGCTCCAATGGCTTCGCAAAGTGAGCGAATTCGGGATACAGCTTCGTAAGCTGCATCAAATCTCCAAACCCTTTCTTGATCATTCCATCGAAATTCATAAACATCTCCGCCATCGTGAACGAGTGATTTTCTACAAACTTTGGATCCTACGAAGAGAATTGTTTAGCACAATACATTTAGTTACTAACCTGTGGTCTATACTTACTGTAGTCTCCAGCATCACAGACGCGGCGTGGAACATTGCGATATCCTTCACGATCGGCTTCATGTCGTCCAGAGTGCTTATGAAGTCGTCCATCACCCATCCCTGGTCACTGATGTCCTCCAAGATCAGAATGGTGCGAGGCTGCAGTGCACCGTAAATGTATCTATAATCAATAGCACCCTGCTAGTTTTAATACGACCGAAAGAATGACCTAGCCAATTCAACCGTACCGTGGGTACTTATACTCCTCCCCGATATCTTTCATCAGTCTCGCAATCTCCGGTAAAGTCTTACTGTACATATCGATCTCGATTACAAATAGCCCATCGTCCTTGAGCAGCTCCTTCTTCAAACCATCTTCTTCCGGTTTCGTCTTCATGATGAGATTGACCGATTTCACTCCATCGAACTGCTTCGAGCGATAGCTTACGGTCGTTCGGAACATCACACTGGCGTAGTGGTCACCTTTTTTCGTGCCTGGCCGTAAAACACACCCACTCGTCAGCTCGATCGTTGGATCGTTGTTTGATTCACGCATGACGTTCAGAAAAAACTCATCGTTTAACCATCCCGGGGCCTCCAGCTCATCAAGATTATACGCCATAGTGAGAAGAGAATCAATAACGTAAACACAAGCCAACACAGATGGACGACGGTCCGTCTTCTTCAAACAGACTTCAGAAACTGGTTTGCTATTGGATTCCGGCTCGACCTTTAAATAAAATAGCAAATGTTTAATTATCTCCCACGCCTGTGTTTGTGTGCGTACGTGCACGCGTACGTACAGAAGGCAAGATAAAAGCGCCCTGAAGCTCAACCCCGCAGCCGCATATCTTCGTCGAATTTGCAAAAGTAATCTTAGATGCGAGACAATCGTAATATTTCCGCTGCCCGCTACTGGACGTACTATCAATCGCGCGATAGTGAGGCACACTCAATGAGTAGCGGCTGTAATCAGTTTACAGTTAGGAATACCGAAACCTGTACGCCTGAGAATAATGGAATCTACCCCGTCGGTTTTACCAACATTCATTTCGTGAGTGGATCTTACGTTTAAATTTGAATTTCCCTGAATATGAACAGTCATAATTTATAATTTGTTATGTAGATAAGTGCATTGAAAATAGCTTCATAATCATTATTCATCACATTCATAATCATCTGGTACGTCCGGTGATCCTATACGAGCCCTTTGTCATCCTGTCTGAGGACGCCAAAGTCCATCTTGTTTTCTGAATTGCTACGGAACGGACGGAACGGACGATAAACCATGAACTAGTAGCGCTGTTTAGCGGAACTAACACCCTGAACCCGATCGAGCCAGACGTGTGCGAAAACACACATCGATACGAGCAGTGATGGGCAGAATAAAAATAAATATCATTATTCATCATAAAGAAGCTCCATAAATCATCATAAAGCATCTCTGGAGATTCTAAATAAGCTCTTAGTAATAAAATATACTGTAATTAAGTGAAACTAGGCTGTTTCGATGCATAAAAATAAATGTTTTTTATATAATTGAAGTATATTAAGATAAAAAACATGCATGAATTTAAAAATCAGATCGAAAAAATACAAGTCCAAAATGGTCTGAAACAAACAATGTTATGCATTTTCGAGCACCATGAGGAGGGAGAGAGAGAGACCTACCGATTGATTCGCAACTGCATACATCCTGTTTATTTTTCTTTTCGGATGTGTTAACGCAATAATAAACGACAACAAAATATTATTAATACATTTTTTTATCTTTGATTTTTTACTTTAAAATTTATAATTTTTAATATAGTATATTTTAATTTAAAAAAAAAAATTATGGTATTTTACGGTATGTAATAAAACAATCATTATGCATTCTTTCGTAAAGATAAGTCAGTAACGCATTATACAATGTGGATAGTAAAACTTTAATTAACATTACTTTCATAGAAATACACAACATACGAGGTTCATAGAAATAGCTTCATCAAGTTAACTACTAACTATGAACTGAGCTAGTTTAGCTAAGAATTACACAATGTCCCTTGATGGAGGAACCGTGTCAGCTCAGTGTGCATCAGCTTCTTAAAGTCTGCTATATTCACGATCTCCAGGTCGACTTCTCCTTTTAGCAATGCCTCAATATCGGTCACAGTTTCATCCATGTAGCGATACGAGCTGAACACTATGTAGTGAAATAGCTCTGGAATAGTTATTCACCGTTAGTAGAAGCATAAGAATCTTATGATAGGGCCGAAAAGGTATGGAACTTTCGTATGCTCACCGAGTACTGCGAATTTAAGCAGTTCCATTTGCAGCTCTAGCAGCGTTGAAATTTTCCCAGCAAACCCCATACGCTTCAGCAGATCGCTGTACTGTTCGTGATACATATAGATCAACTCGGACCGATGCTTATCCTTCACCTCTTGGCTCGATATCAAGTCCAGCATAGAGTACAGATCGACCACAGGCGTCGTCCAGCAGCTGATCTGATAGTCGAGGAAAATCGTATCCGTATGTCGTCCGACCGTGTCATCTTTGTGGAGCAAGTTCTTGAAATGAAAATCACCGTGGATAAGCACGTTTTGGATAGCGGTGGATGGTCCGAACGATGATTCGAAGAAGGACGTCAAGTTGCGCATGAAGGACTCCAACGGTTTCCCAAAGTGGGCGAATTCGGGATCTAGTACCGTAAGCATCATCACAGCGTCAAACCCTTTCTTTACCATTCCTCCAAATCGCATGAAAATACTGGCCGTCGCGTGGCTGTGATCCACGGCGAATTTGGAATCCTAAGAAAAGCATCGTAAGATTACAGCAGTACAAAGATATAGCCACCCTCCAGACTCACTTCACTCGCCAGCATCACCGACGCAGCGTGCAACATTGCGATATTCTTCACGATCGGCTTCATTTCGTCCAAAGTGCAAATGAAATCTCCCATCACCCATCCCTGATCACTGATGTCCTCCAGTATAAGAATGGTTCGAGGTGCCAAGGCTCCATAAACGAATCTGTAACCAACAGCGATCACCAGGATTAACATTCACCCACCATTGCACCTCTGCTGACGCGAATCCATGCGAACAAAAACGTACTGCGGATACTTATACTCCTCCCCAATTCCTTTCAGCACGCGCGCAATCTTCGGCAAAGTGTTGCGGTACATATCGATTTCAATAGCAAAGATTTGATTGTCTTCCAATATGGATTTTTTCAGGCCGTCTGCTTCCGGTTTCGTTTTCATGATGAGATTGATCGACTTCTCATCACCGAGCTTGTGTGAGCGATAGTTCACAGTCGTGCGGAACATTACACTGCCGTAGTGATCACCCTGATTCGTACCGGGACGCAAAACGCATTCACTCGTCAGCTCAATCGATGGATCATTTGTCGATTCGCGCATAACGTCAAGAAAGAACTCGTCATTCAACCAGGCGGGAGCCTGCAGTTCGTCTTGATTGAACGACATCGTCGGCCAGTCACCAAGTTCACAAAAGTACACAGAGGTCTAGCTTCCACAACGGCACTATAAATACTGTTCCATCATAGTAAGACGCCTAAACCTTAAATAGCGACTTTGCGAATCTGCTTAACAAGTACAATTGGTACAACAAATGCTTATGTATTATAGTGTTAAAAATTATGTACCATGGAAAAACAAACCTACCAAACGGATAACCAATCTCCTACCATGGTCTTCATTCGTTCCAGAAAACTTCCACCCCGAATCGAATGACTTATGTGTACACAACCCGTGCAAATCGAATGAACTTGGTACGTAGTAGCGGTTTTGGATATCAACCATTTCTACCTACCCACAATTAATGAGACAAGCCATCGAAGAGCTGCGTTATGTAATAAGAATGTGTTTTTTATGCTAACATTCAAGCTAAGAATAGAATGAACTACATACGATTGAAATATTTCAATTGTTGTTGGCATTTTCTTTAACTTTTTCAGTATCATAAAACACATTTCATATTGTTCCTTGGTGGAGGAATCGCGTGAGTTCGGCGTGCATAAGTTTCTTGAATTCTGGATCGTGTAAGACTGGATTCTCAATTTCTCCTTTAAGGAATGCCTCGATATCGAGCGCATCGTTATCCATATACCGGAATGGGGTAAACACCGCGTAATTGAAGAGTTCTGAAATCGATGGAAATGGTTAGATAGTTAGCTAGACTGCTACCAATAGGATGGGAATCACCAGTAACGCCTCTTACCAAGCCCAGCATGTCGAAGCAGCTCGATCTGTAGCTCTAACAGGCTAGGAATTTTACCAGCAAATCCCATACGCTTCAGCAGATCGCTGTAATGCTGGTAGTACATGTAGATCAACTCCGAACGATGTCTATTCTTCACCTCTTGGGTCGGTATCATGTCCAACAGACAGTACAAATCCTTGGCCGGTGAAGCCCAACTACAAATCTGATAATCTAGCAGTACCGTATCCGTGTGTCGACCCTCGGCATCGATTTTATGAAGCATGTTTTTGTAATGAAAATCGCCGTGCAGAAGCACGTTCTGAAACGTTTTCGACGGTTCGTACAGGGCGTAGAGAAAGGTGCTTACATTGTGGTGGAAGGCCTCCAACGGCTTCGCAAAGTGCGCAAACTCAGAGTACAAGGTAGTGAGCTGCTTCAAATCTCCAAAACCCTTTACAATCATTTTGTCGAACTGAAGGAACAGCTCCGCCATGGACTCGCTGTGCTCCGCTACAAAGTTGGGATTCTACGAAAGACGATTTGCTTAAGGTATCCATCGCGGCACCGCACCACTAAACACACTTACTGCACTGGATATCATGACGGACGCGGCGTGGAACATTGCGATATCCTTCACGATCGGCTTCATGTCGTCCAACGTACCGATGTAGTCGCTCATCACCCATCCCTGGTCACTGATGTCCTCCAGTATCAGGATCGCACGAGGTTCCAGCTTACCGTAAACGTATCTGCAAATAAGCAGCATTCAAATCACCTGCTCGTTTGAACGAAAACTCACATACTTTGGATACTTGTACTCCTCCCCGACCGTTTTCAACAGTCTCGCCATCTCCGGCAAGGTGTTGCTGTACATATCGATCTCCATCGCAAATAGTTTGTTATCGTTCAACATGTCCATCTTAATGCCCTCCGTTTCCGGTTTCGTTTTCATGATGAGATTCTCCGACTTAACTCCATCGAACCGCTTCGAGCGGTAGCTCACAGTCGTCCGAAATATGACACTAGCGTAGTGGTCCCCTTTATTCGTGCCAGGACGCAAAGCACACCCACTCGTCAGCTCGATCGTTGGATCGTTGTTTGATTCACGCATGACGTTCACGAAAAACTCATCGTTTAGCCAGGGCGGCGCCACGAGCTCGTCCGCGTTGTACGGCATGATGATATGCAAATAATGCCGAGTAATGCACAATCACGACAAATGGACACCGCTCTGCTCTCAACAGCAGCACCAGAGGAACTGCTTGTCCGATAGAAAGAAGCGCAATCTTTAAATGGAAAAGCTTCGTCCACACGCAATTATCTTCCGCGCCGTGTTGGTGTTCGTGTGCATTCTATTCAGTAGAAGCTATGTTTGATAACGCACTCGATACTTGTAGTTTTATTTTGCAACTTGCAGCCATCGTGTAGGTATGAAGCGAAAGAAAGCAAAGTGAATAATGGAGCAATTTGCTGGTGTCCCCTGGCAAAGTCAGCTCGGAGTCAAATTTGAATATTCCCCACTCTAATACTGCCAACTACACCCAGCGCGTGAAGCAATTCGGAACCTATGTATGCTGTTATTCTTTCAAACCAATAAAGAGAATTTGGGTGTTTTCATTGCTCAGTGTATTTGTGTACTCTACGCAATTATTCCTTGGTGTAGGAATCGCTTCAATTCCCTTCTCATCGTGTCCTTAAACTCTTCCAGCTGCAACGCCGGATTGTCGAGCTGCCCTCGGAAGAACGCTTCGGGGTCCACTTTGGACAAGTCGGTGTACCGATACGCAGAGAATACAATGTAGTGGAACAGTTCTGTAGTGGGAAAGAAGAACAGAGATATCCATGCAGTACTAGAAATGCATACAGTGCTCGTTGCTACTCCATTTACCAAGCTTCCCGTTCCGCAGAAGTTCAGCCTGCAGCTCAGTCAGCGATGGTACACGCCAGCTGAAGTTTAACCGGCGCAGTAGATCGCTGAATCTGGTGTGATAGCGATGGACAATCGCATCCCGATGGCTATTCTTCACGCCCTGCTCCGGTATCATGTACATCAGGTAGAACAGATCGACCACCTGCGAACTCCAGCTGCACATCTGATAGTCTATGAACATCGTATCGACAATTTTGCCACCGGCCTGAAGGTGGAGTAAATTTTTGAAATGGAAATCACCGTGTATCAGTACGTTGGCGCATGCGCCAGAGGTGGCATATGCGTCCCGCACGCTCTCATCGATCGTCTGGTGAAAGTTGTCCACCGGTACTACGAACTCCGTGAGGTCCGCATTCTCGCGGAGAAAGTTACGAAACGAACGGAAGCACCCGTCCGTCATGCTACGCATCGTTCGGAACGTTTCCGGTATGGTGCATCGGTACTGTGACGTAAACTGGGGGTCCTGTAATGAAACGAAACTCGTTGGTCAGCACATCCAATAGCCTTAAGCGACCAGCTCAGTGCTAGCAATTACATTTTGCTGCATCACAACCGACGCCGCGTGAAACTTCGCTATCGCATCGATCGTTGGCTGCAGCTCCTCGAAGCTTTTAATCAAGCCCGCCATCTTCCAGCCTTGGAAGCTGATATCCTCCAGAATGATTATCGTGTGTGCTGCCTTAGAGCTGTACACCAGTCTATGGAGAGTATAGCGATCGTTATTATCTGAACTCGGTTGCTATTATCGTTACGCCCCCCCGTACTTGGGATGTTTATACTCCTCCCCAATGCTACCCATCAACCGTGCCATCTCGGGCAGCACCTCTGTGTACATGCGTATTTCCTTTCCGAAAAAGTCATCATCATCCAGCAGATCTTTCTTCAACCCCTCCGCGACGGGTTTAATTTTCATGATCAGATCGATCGATTTCGGCCCGTCCTGGTCCCCCGTCCAGTAGCGGACGGTCGTGCGGTACATCACGCTGGCAAAATGATCGCCAGCTTTCGTGCCGGGCCGTAGCTGACAGACACCATCAAGCCGCACCGTCGGATCACACTCGAACTCACGCAAAATGTGCACAAAAAAGGCATCACTTAGCCACGCGGGCGCGGAAAGTTCATCCGTATTAAACTCCATTGATTGGTCGCGGAACGCGGAACGCGGAGCAAAACCTGCGGCAAGTGTTGTTCCACCGATTCGACACACCACCCGGACGAGAACTGAGCGTGTTGGTGGCGGGGACACCGATATGTCTGTTTGCAGCAATTTCGAGAGCGATTTGGCAAACACATGCCATGCGCGTGTGGTGGTTTTGCGTGTGTAGCGATAGATGCAGCCAGCGGCAGCAATATTTCGCAATATGTGTGAAGTGAGGAATTTCATTTTATTGCGTTGGTATTCGCGGCGCAAGGGCACGCAAACAACAGCAAGTCATTAGTTCCGTTTTAAGAGCGATAGATGAATAAAACAGTTGTGCTGGTAGACATGATAAAAATACTTTATTGTGATAATATTCCACTGAAAATAGAAGTAATAATTTGATTCATCAGCACACACTGTGTTTATTTACATGCTTATCAGGTACTACAGCCACTTCCGTAATCAGCGAAGTGACTATATTTGCTTGTCTTGCGAAGCCCGCTGTTTCAACACTTACGTTCGCCGATTTTGAATCATCTTTCGAAGAAAATAGCGGGGTATTTTGACCCATTTAGTTGCTTTCCGTCATTGGTGGACGATTTTTCATTTCAGATAACATTCGAGTACCGAGATAGCATTCAACTATTCCAAACTTGATATTGTTTTAACATCCTCGCATTACATCTCGAGCCCCACCGTGTTCTTATAGAGAAAATCAGGCATTGTTTAGAACCACTTGAAAAAACTGTTTTATTTTATATGATTAACGAATAGCAATCATGTTCTGAACACACAATTCCTCAAATTATGCGTTAATGTATAACAGGATTATTTAAATTTTATTACTTTTTTTGCTTTTTGATTGGTTAGTTTTAAAATGAAAACCTTTTCTACAATTTTGATCGAGAAAAGCTTTTCTAAAAAGCTTTCTCCTTCCTCTCCTTCCACCATCATCATCCCCATTCTAAGAACTAAGGACAAAAAAAATGTTATTACTAATTATTATTAATTTGTTATATTATAATTTGTTATTTTTCTGCTTTTTTGTTTTTGTTTCGAACGAGATTTCTTTGAGAGAGGTTGAATGGACAATGAATAAAAATCAATTTGAAAGTACCACATCTTAGTTACTAAACATTTAAGATATATTTCATGCAAATCCGGTTTCCCAGATTATGAAATCCTGCAAAGAATAGAAAAAAAATTAACAAGAAACTAATACTTTAGTTTAAAACAAAGTTTCAATATCGTTTATGTTTCAAGGTTAAACATCGTTTATGTCACAATGACTCGCTCTGGTCATATTGGTGCTAATATTCATCAAAAGCTGCATTTAATGAAAATGATTTTACTTTGTGCATTGCTAAGCCAGTTCGTGTTCTGCGCTGTCCAACACATAAATGTGTTGACCACATATACCACCAAGCATAAATTTTGCTTCATCACTTTAAATAAACTATGTCCATAATGAAGCATCATCAAAACAAAAGACCTACAACTCATTCTTCTACGCCAACCTAACAGTACGAATATAAGCACACGCACTGCAATCTCTGCTGGAAAGAATCATGATGTCACCAATACATTCATACTATTGAGTTGTTGGGTTTACACTCTCCAACCAACCAGTGTGGGTACTTCGATAAGATAACATTATGTAATTTATTTAGCTTTTTCCCCATTGCTCCGCACACATCACTATCGCATTAGGCTCACGTGGTAAGCTTCGACGTTCGACGGAGGTTTTTGAAAGGCATAGAGAACAAAGACAATGTTACGACTCCATCACACCTTGGTGAAGAAATCTTGTCAGTACCGAGCGCATAACCCGCCGATAAACTGGACTGCTTGCCGCCGGATTCTGGCCCTGTCCCGACAGCAGCGCCTCGAAGTCGATCTTCGTCCGATCGATGAATCGAAACGGGTACAGCGCGATGTAGTGGAACAGCTCGATTGCACCTTTGCGCAGCAGCTCCATATGTAGCTCCTGCAGGGAGTTAATGCGTCCAAGATAACCGAGCAAGTGTAGAAGCCGTCGGAACTCTTCGTAGTACAGATAGATGATCTCCTCCCGATGTTGCTCCTTCAGCGATTGGTCCACGATCGTGTCGAGCAGGTAGTACAGATCGACCGCCGGTGTAGTCCAGCTGCAGATCTGATAGTCAATGAGCATCGTTTCGCACACAAGACCGTCCCGTGTGTACTGGTGGAGCAGGTTTTTCGAATGAAAGTCCCCATGGGCAAGCACGTTCAGGCAGGTGGACGATGGACCGTAGCTATCGATGAGATTGTGCAGCAGCTTGCCTTGAAGCTTTTCTACCGGCTGCACCAGATGCTCGAACCCTTCGGTCGTTCGCATGTACACCAGTAGATCCGAGAAGCTTTTCTTCAACATTCCATCGAGGGCTTGGAACTTCTCGGACACATCGCACCGATTTTGACAGATGAAGGAAGCATCCTGGAGAATAGTGGAAATGAGTTAGCTCCAATTCTTCCTTAATTAACTGCCATCACTCACCTCGCGCTCCATAACGACGGATGCTGCGTGAAATTTGGCGATCGATTTAATAGCCGGTACTATCTCCTCGAAGGAAGTTATGTATTGTCCCGTTTTCCAGCCCCGGCCACTGACGTCCTCCAGTATAAGAATTGTTTGTGGCGCTTCGGCAGCAAAAACAAGCCTATGGAAACGAAACACGAAACGTTATTACCAGAATACTTTCCCGTTCCCCGACCGCTCGGTACACACGCGCTCACTCACCTGGGATAGTGGAACGTTTCACCGATCTCCTCCAGCCTTCGCTTCATCTCCGGCAACACCTTGCTGTAAATGCGGATCTCCTTCAGGAACAGGTCAGCATCCTCGAGAACGTCCTTTTTAAGACCCGCCTGGTACGGTTTGATCTTCAGGATCACGTCCAGCGACGCTTCCCCACGCTGGTGGCTCCGGTAATGGATCGTTGTCCTGTACATAACGCTCGCGAAATGTTCCCCCGGCTTTGTGCCGGGTCGTAGCTTGCAGCCATGGCACAGACGGGCGTTAGCATCGTGAGTAAACTGCCGAATCACCTGCAGGAAGAAGCCGTCGTTCAACCAACCGGGTGCTTCACGTTCGTCCGGGGAGTACTGCATGGACCTCTGAGATATGTGCAATGTTAACCGCACAAACTGTGTCTAACACTATCGCAGCACTACTGATTTATTCGGTTACGTTTTGGGGGTGTATTTATAACATGGCAGGCCCAGACCACGGCCTATGCTGTGCTGTTCGGAGCGGTAATATCACGATCGAATTGATGATAAGATGGCCATAGACGCGTAGTGGTCAGTATTGTTGTAACGTGTGAAACGATTTTCATCACGCATCCGACCTGAGCAGAGGCGGTTGGGGAAGCATTCTTCCGAAGAGATAGCAATCAATCATTGCTCCCTCACTGATTATTCAAACATGCTTTATCGACTTTTCCTCATGAACTTGCTTTTAGTATATCTCGCAAAACGTTAAGCAAGTAAGTGAAGCAATGATGACAATATCTTAAAACGTCACGCAAAGGTTGAATGAATCATCCCGACGCGTCGTGTACACCAACACACACTGAGCAATGCAAAAACCACAAAAAAAAACTGCACTTGTACCAAAAATGGTAACGAAACGAGCAACACACTGGAGCAACACTCTGTTGGGCGTTAATCACCGCTTCCGGAAGGCTTTCCTCGCTGCCGGCTTTCCAGCTTTGCAGATACGTCCGCCGATGGATACGAAACATCGAAAAGAGATAAGACCGGCAAACTCCTATATCGCTGTGGCAAAAATCGCGTCTATCGCCATTGCCCTGCGCTACCGTCATCGACAACCGTGGCGTGCAGAGCGCCTATAAAAGGTAACCGGTTTTTGGGAGTCACCTTCAGTCCAGTTCGGTTAAGCGCGCACGTCCAATCAGTGTACGCGGTCACATTACGTCAGCGGTTTTCAGTGGGGTCGTAAGATTTAGAGTTCCCAGAAAAAAATGACTGAAACAACGGCCGAAGTTAAGCCTGCGACCCCACCGGCATGGCTCGACAACGCCTTCCTGGAGAGCGTTCTGCGTAAGTCGGAAGGCGACAAAGACTTGGTCGTTGTCAGCGTGGACAGCACACCGGTCGGCAAGCCGGGCGAGTATCTGGCCAGCCAGCTGTTCCGGCTGACCGTACAGTGCCTGGCGCCGAAGCTGGACGACCCGGTGAAGAAGCTGGTGGTGAAAATAGACCCCGACAAGGGCATCCTAGCGGACACGATGGACAAAACACTGTTCCGGACGGAGCTGAAAATGTACGGTGAATTTCTGCCCCGGCTGCAGCGCATACTGGCCGACAACGAGCGACCCATTCAGCTGCCCAAGTGTGTACACATCGGTGAAAGCCCCCAGGTGGTCATCATACTGGAGGATCTGGCACCGGACGGCTGGAAGGGACACGATCTCATCGAAAGCTTCGAGGAAGCGAAACCCATCACCATCGCTATCGCACGGTTTCATGCGGCGTCGTACTACCTGAGCAAAAACGTACGTCTAATCGAGATACTCAGATGCTAGTGAATTGTGTTATACTAACAATCTCAACTCCTTCGTTTCTTCACACCCTCTCCAGAAGACGGATTTCGAGAGCTTTCAAACGGATCTGTTCAAGAAAAAGCATCCCGTGCTCGATTGGATGTTTGGCAACAATCTGAAGGCGTTCAACGATGCCCTCCGCAACTGGGCAGGCTGTGAACAGTTCGTGGAACCGTTCGAGCGGGCCCACGCCGACTACTGCGATCGGCTGCACAGCATCTACAGCTGTCATACGCCGGGCCGGGTGTACAACGTGCTGAACCATGGGGATTTTCACGCCAAAAACCTACTCCACCAGTTCAACGACGAGGGGGCCATCGTTGAGTCGCGCTACCTGGACTTCCAGGCCTGCTGCTGGTCGACGCCGGCGATCGATCTGTACTACCTGCTGAACAACATCGTCCACTACAAGGTGAAGGCCGCGCATAAGGAGGATTTAATCTCTTTCTACCACACCGAGTTCACCGCGACGCTCAAAGCCATCGGATTCCTCGGGTACATACCGACGTTACTCGATCTGCAGATCGAACTGCTCCAGAATGGGTTCCTCGGTGAGTGTGAGCTTGACCGTAACGAAAGCGGGAGGAAGAATTGTAAAACAAATTGTCCTTCCATTTGCAGATGTGCTTCACTACACCTGCTTCCTGCAGTTCCGGTTCATTGATTTTAGCAAGATACCCCCGGAAAAGCTTGCCGCTGGACAAGTGGGCAATGTGGGACTGGAAAATGAAGAGTACCAGACACTGATGAAATCGCTCATACCTGGATACGTGCACAAAGGACTGTTGCAGTAGAAGTAGCGAGAATAAAAAAGGTTAAAGGTTTTGTAAATTAATTTAATAATAGCAATAAGTTGAAATAAAGCCCAAGAAAGCTAAAAATGGATACGAAAAATTAATAACTAAGAAACGTGGTAATGCCACGAAAATAACAATGTCAGCTACTGTGAAAAACAAATTCAAAATTATGCCTTTTATAAAAAAGATCCCAATTTTTGCTCAACGGTCTACGACTTCAAATTTTATGTTTACAAACTCTGCGGCTTATCGTGCGATATGCTATGCACTTCCCCTCGCTTGTGTTACGATTACGATTTCATAAAATAACTCTTCACGCCGCCCCTGCTATTACGGTCGTTATCGTGCGCGATTACGTACAGTCTACTGCAGTTATCGGACGGTATTTCACGTGATTGTCGTGCTGGCAAAATGTGCATGAATCGAACGATTTGGGATGTTGGTTAAAAAAGGTTTCGATTGTTTTTTTTTTCTGCGGAATCATCAGTTCTCCTTCTGTTATGCGAGCGTGCGATCAAACGTGCGTCCTGTACACATGAAGGTTTCGTGTCTCGCACATGCGTTTCATAGCTTCAGCAACGAAAATAGCACGTGTCTAGCATTCCCGTGACTATGTCAAAAACAATCCCGATGAACAATCGAAAACAGGGACACTCCCCGATGTAAGCCATATCAGCGAATTGTATAGAATGTTATAAATGTTATCTTAGGACAGTTTTACTGTGCCTTAATGGCACATATTAAACCTTATATACTTCATACTTGGTTGGTCTTGGTGATGATAAGATACAGCGCGCTATATCCACCATCCGCAGCTAAATTGAAAGCAGTCACAAACTTTCCCTTCACTTTCGCGTTGGCAAATACAATTTCCGACTCTGGTACTGTTCGGACGGTATCGTTTCGCCACTCGCAGGATGCCACAGCAAGCCAACAAGGATCCCGTCCACTGGCTGACAAGTCAGCTGTTCCAAAAAGCTTTGGTGAGCCACACCGCTGACAGGTCGCTGGAGGTGGAGGACGTTCATCTGGCAGTTCACGAAAATGGAGCCCAACAGTACTCTAGTACGATCTATCGAGCGAGTGTGAGTTACAGAAGCCGCGGAAAAGCGGATACGATCAAGCTGATCGTGAAGCTAACTACCTCGAAGGTGAACAGTGTAGCCGATGAACGGTCGTTCGATACCGAGCTGAAGGTGTACCGTGACTATCTGGCCAAAATGAACGCCATCGTTGGGGAAAGCAGTACGTCTCGTCTGGCACCAAGGTAAGCAAGCGCATCGGCGCCAGGAACAAGTAACAGAGAATCATCATCCGTTATAGACTTATCTACACTGCTACCGATCCCGTGCCGTTTTTGATCTTGGAAGATTTGACAACTGCTGAGCTGGTGCATTGCAGCAAACTGCTTGGTTTGGATGACGCCACGGTAGTCCTCGTCAAGTTGGCCCAGTTCCATGCCGCATCGTACAGCTTGAGCAGCAGCACCACGGTAGCTGTCGGAACGGTTTACAAGAGCTACCGAACATACCATTAACACTTCCACTTCCACATGTCATGCAGCTCAACGCACCTGATGCCGTCAACAACGGACTGTTTGTGCAAAAACCGTCGGACGGCGTTAAGTTCTTGTTGGAAAACTTTACCATCTTCACGGAGGAGCTTTCGCGCTGGGATGGCTGCACGAAGTACGCGGAACGGTTTAAAAACATTCTGCCCACCTTCCTCGAACGGGGCGCCACAATTTACGGTGCCCGTGGATTCAGCTTTAACGTGCTTAATCACGGTGATCTTCACTACAACAACATGCTGTTCAAAATAGACACCGATGAGCATCGCGTGCGGGATGTCGTGTTTGTAAGTCGACACACAGTTTATTTCAACACACAGTTGAAAGCTTCTGCCTGCTCTAACACAATGTGTTGCAGTACGACTTCCAGCTCAGCTGTTGGACAACACCAGCGGTGGATCTGCTGTACTTCCTGTACCTCGTCTGTGACCGCGAGACACGCGAAACGCAACGCCATCAGCTGATCCAGCTGTATCACCAGGAATTTACGCGCACCTTGGGCATCGCCGGGTACATGGGCAAGGCACCGACACTACACGATATAAGCTGCGATCTGCTGCGGGCCGGATTTCTTGAGGTCACTATAGCGATCTGCTTCACACCATTCCTGTACGCAGACCACAGCCAGGCGATGGCCGTGTACGGCAACGAGGAAGACGCTCGTAACTATCGGCGTGGTCTCTACAACCACCCGGAGTATCAAGCAATCATCATGCAGCTGTTGCCGTTCTTCCTACACAAGGGTTTTCTTGACTAGCGGTAATTAACGATTTGTATTAGTAAATGATATCATGCCATTATCTGCTTATGGAATAGTATAATAAATGGCATATGCTGTTGTATGGGATAACGCTGTAGTATAGGATAACGAATCCATGCTCTCCCTTATACTACAAGTTCCTTTTGGTCCATACGCAGAAGAGGTAGTTAACCAACATCGAAAAGGGAGATCTTCACCATGCGACTTGTCAGATCTTCACCATGCGACAGAGTCTTGAGGCGATGGCGGAGCATTATCTCCACAGCTTCCATCGTTCCGTTGACTTCGGAACTGGGTCGAGGGTAAAACTGTACAGCATCTAAAGATCTTTCGGAATCACGAGTCGAGCTGATAAAGGTGGTAAAATGTCCTTCACCAAATTCACATGCCAGATGAAGAAGTCTCTGCATTCATGAACAAAGTTCTCTGGAGATGGACTCAGTCCAAATCGAAACCCTTTTAGACAGTGTATAAGTAGGTTATAAGGTATAAGTGGAAAGACAATGCTACAATGAAGAGTTTGATGAACTGCACAACGACCTTTCAATTGTGCAGAGCATTAGTAGAATGGCGCCAAACGACCCACGCAAGTCAAGTGCTCCGTCTGCATGGACCGGGATAAACTATTTGCTTACTGACGGCCCGCTTCGGTTATTTTTTTGCAACAGACCAAGACCACGAAACAGTTACAGCGCTTAACAAGTTAGTAAGTAAGCTGTGTTTATTCAATCAAGATATCCTTTCCGATCGAAGAAATTCAACAGATACTCCATCCGATCCTGATACTTCGGATGGGAAAACAGCCGCTTCCGGAACGCGACGGCTTCCTCCGTCTTGCCCAGCAGCCCACCCAAATCAGCGTTCGCGGTATCCTCCAGCAACCGCAGCGGTATGAGAAAGGTCGTAAACATAACTCCGTTGTGGCCCTTCCGTAGCATCTCCACCTGAATGTCGAGCAGCGTCGGCATCCGCTTGCCGTACTTCAGCTTCGCCAGCGTGTCCACCAGCTCGGCGTGATAGTGCTGCAGCAGCAGATCGAAGTCCTCGACCGTGACGTCATTGGCGGCGGACGTGTACAGCAGGTAGCTCAGGTCAATGGCAGGCGAGCCGAAAAATCCGGTCGCATAGTCGACCAGTATCACGTCGGACGCCTTCCCGCCCGGTTCCGTCTTCAGCATCACGTTGTTCACCCACAGGTCGCCGTGGTTGAGCACATTAAAGTCGGACTCGCAGCGCGTGTACACCCGGCACCCTTTGGCAATGATCGTTTTCTCCAGTGCGCGTAGCTTGT
Organism: Anopheles dirus; assembly: GCA_000349145.1. NCBI lineage: Eukaryota > Metazoa > Arthropoda > Insecta > Diptera > Culicidae > Anopheles > Anopheles dirus. Next base: position 2,724,087 of record KB672868.1, on the reverse strand, counting down.
CCGCAATTTTGCCCTTCGTAGTTGGCCAGTTGGCGGCTTGTTCGCCACACGCGACCACGCTGTTCTGGAACAGTGGGTAGAAGTGCGGCACATCTTCGCTGATGTTGCGGTAGTGATGTGACGCCATGCTCTCCTCGTCCTGCAATGCTTGAGTAGGGTCAGTATCTTATGCGCACCCTCATAACGAAGAATGGTCCGTGGCTTACGATCGTGTAGAGAACGGCGGTCGCGGCATGGAATTTGGCTATCTTCTCCAGCACCAGCTCCAGCTGTCGGAAGTTTAACCCAGCCGTACGGCCAACCGGCTTATAACCCTGGAGTGAGAGATCTTCGAACACGAAATGCTTGATAGTGGTCGGATGGATCGCATGGGCACTGAAAGCGGAAGCGGAGTAGGATTTCAGTCATCGTGGAGTAGGAGTACACCGGAGCGCGAGTCCTTACACCGGTGCCAATCGTTTGTTGTATCCGATCGAGCTGAGCAGCTGTTCAACCTTCGGCATCACCACATCGTACACCGCGATCTCCCGCTTGAACACATCGTACGCATCCAGCAGATCAGCATCCTCGTCCCGTGCGAACGACACCTTCACGATGTACGTCTGCGTTCTGCAATGCATACAGCACCGTCTCAGGTCACCGTGAGTGAAATTGGAACCCGGCTGCGGTTTGATCCATACCTGTGATTGTGGCTTCCGGTCGTGTAGTTTACCGTCACGCGCAGTATATCGCTGGAGTAGTTTTCGCCCTTGGCCAACGGTGCGACCACCTTGAAGCTATCCACCGTAATCGCACTCTCGCACTGCTCCCGTCGCAGTATGCCCTGCAGGTAGTCTCGGGTGATAAACGGATATCTTTCCTCGATCGTTGCCGGGTCCATCGTTGTATCCACGGGTTACTCCTTGGGTTGCACCTGCTGTCACTGGAATGATACCGCACAATGCCTGCAGTGGAAGATTTTAAATAGTTCCCGAGGACGAACCCTTCCGCGCTACGCAACCAATAGCGCAGACAGCCACATCAAGAGGGACAAAACAGAGATAACAGCCTATACGTACAATATTACAACGGCGATACCTTGCAGTACGTAGTGGGTGCTCTTCGCCATGGAACACCGTGCTTCTTTATCACACCGCTGTCGCTGGCCGTTGACGAAATTTGGGAATTGGAAGAAAACAACGCCTATCACCTCGAAGGGAACACACAACGTCCGCGAAACCGTTCCGTCATGACACCGATAATTGGCCACCGCTTCGTTTCATTCGTGGCCAACGCTCGCATGGCACTACCACAGATAAAGTGCTGTGGTGTGATGGTCACCCCGTTTTTTCGGCGAAGGGAGGCAACATATGTTGTGCGTTCCTCCTCTCGTTAAACGCTGGCGTCCGACTCATGCTCCACAACAGCAGCAGCATACAAAGCCATACCCGTGAAGAAGATTGCACGCGCACAACATTGCGGGCGCTTGTGTGCGTCTCGCGCTGTTGCTGGGTTTGTTTGTATTTATAGAACATGGCCAGGCAGAGCCATGCCCCACCGTTCGCCGTGGGGGGTGTGTAAAGCGCGGCAATTCGGCGTGTCGTTTAACGGTTGATGATGCTGGGATGGGAAAGAACAATACAAACAAAAAAAGAAACGCACGTGGTTACGAAGCAAAACCGGTCCTGCACCAACACCAACACCGAAAACATGCCTGCTACGATCGCATCTTTTGACCGGGCTAATATTTCGTTGGAAGCAACCCTAACTGGGGCAATGGTTTAGGGGTGGCAGCATCGGAAGAAAAGTATTGCAATCCTAACATTGTTCGAAGAAACATGTATTTATAAAAATAAACTCAACATTTTATTCCAAACAATTCAGCAAAAAGCACTTTAAAGTCGACGCGTTATTAGTCGCCCCATTTCCGCCATCAAATCACACGGTCCATTTCAGAGACTTCAGTACCGCCGTGATTGTGGTCATGTTTTAGGCATTACCTTGAACAATTGTTCGCTATTGGTCGTTCATTCACCCCTCGCAGCATCCTTGAGAGATATGCATGGTGCTGACATAATAGTGTTTACGGCCGATTTGTTTACTACCAACACCCCGTCATTTGACATACAACCGGTTCTCGCAGCCCCTCCCTAGTGCTCGTTTCGACAATTTAGCATCGCAATTTGGTGACCCACACGAGCACTCTCCATTCCATTCCAAATTTGCGGTACTTTGTGTGATACATAAGCTGGGCAGGAAGTAAATAGGTTCCAATTCGTCAGTCCGACTCAATACAGTGTCATAGGTAGCATTTTTTTAAAATTCCGATCTCTGAATTCAGAGCTTCCAGAGTTTAATGGTCAATTGTTACCGACCGTCATGTAACTAGAGACGACACAAAGACGATGGCCGACGAGTATGTGGCCACGTGCGCGCTCCAAACGAAACGCTGCAACTAACCGTCATCGCATACTGTGATGAAATCGGCGAATTTCGCTTCCACTAGCAACACCACATCACGTTGTGCAATCGATCATCTGGTGTTCTAATGTGAGGCAATTGCATTCGACACCAGCAAACCGCCCGCAGATACTGCTATCCGTAATGGCGCCTGTCTTATCGTTGTTCCGCGCTTCACCACACGAACACTAGAATGTAGCGTTTGAGGTGGGAAGTACAGCATTAGTAGCCCAGTTGATGCAATCACCAGTTCAAGGTGGATCAGGTATTAAATGCAACATTTTTACTACATGCTTAAGATGTTTACACTTAGAAAGTAGTTTCAACGCAGTTACGCACCAAACATTGTGGGGATCATGTATGCAACTACAACAAATTGTTCGTAGGAACTTTTAAGATAGAATCAACTGAGATAGGGTCGGATCTCTATAGATCACACCATGCGGCATTGCACATACAGTGCCTCAATCACTAAATCGGATACACCCAATTTGAGAAATGTTCTGCTGTTGGCGCTGATCACCGCTTTGATCACCGGTTGGTGACCGATTTTGGTGGCTGAAGAGGAACTGATGCAAAAAACAACATCAATTTCAACTTTCTAAACGAAACATTCGCTAGCAGAGACAGAAAATTGTTCAACTGATAGTTGCCCGAATCAGCGATTGAGGAACTGTATATATCCCCATCCATCACAATTACTGCGTTCTAGTCTCCACATTTTTCTGCCTAGTCACGGTATAGTGCAAACTCATTTCTAACTAGTCTCCGGGCGTTTACGATGCTGGGACATTGAATTGACGGAGAGTAAAAAAAACCCTTTATTTTATATACCTCCCTACGCAGTCAACAACAACAGCAACTCATCGCCCATATATGTACGTTAGCGTCGGTAATTAGAATCTTCCCATCTTCTTCATCGCCCGAGCGGGCTGAGAGTTCTGTATGATGCCACCGTTACACACTAACACCATTCGCAGTCATTCTCATTGATGACCGGAATGGCCCATACGTTAGCTAATAATCGCACGCGGAGTAGCCGGATCCTCACCCGCTGAACCCCGTATCTGCCGTCCCACCCCAATCCGTCCTTCAACACGCACGCGACGTGATTGTTTCGCCGCCGTATCAGTAGAGAACCGTCCTCCACCTCCCACCGGCACACGACGTCACCGGCAGCCGTCTCCGGTCTCCGCCTCCGCTGCCGACACTGAGCTCTGCGATTTAAATTCCACCACCTCCGACTCCTACCACAACAGCACAGCACACCAATACGCGGCGCCGCGGCACCACAGCGGCGGATTCTGCGCGACGCCACGAAATCAGTTCCGCGCCGACGGTCGACCATTACGGGCAGCGTCGTTGCTTGACAAGTTCCGTTCCGCGACACAAGTGACGAGATCGTGCAGATCAGCAGCTGACATGGCGTTCAACAAGGATGAGATGAGCGCACCGAGCTGGATGAACACCGGCTTCTTCGAGAAGGTGTTGCGCCAGTCGGAACGGGACGCGACGCTCACGGTGCAGGAGTTCCGCATCCTGCCCGGTACGAAGCCGGGCGATCACTTCGCGAGTGTGATCTTCCGCGCGATCGTCCGCCACGACAAGTCGCCGGACGAGGTGTCGCTGATCGTGAAGACGCTGCCGGCCGAGGACGGGCTGAAGAAGGACCTGCTGCAGGATGGCTACGTGTTCGAGACGGAAACGCTCATGTACACGGTCGTCGTGCCGGCCATGCATCGGCTGCTGCAGTCCGTCGGCGATCACACCGTGCTCGGTGCGCGGTAAGTACGGCGGTGCGGACCCAGCGCATCCAATGACGCGCCTGTCGGGGGGGGGGGGGGGGGGGGCATGATCTACACGGAGTCTGCCTGTTTGCTGATTAGATAGGGCACGCGCTACTGGGCTGAAATAGAAAAGTGCCCAATAAGGGTCCCCCCGGCGGTACCGGATGGGAACATATTTATCGCAGACAGATATGTGGCACGAGCTTTGGACACGTCCGGGCGCGAGCCATCGCTGGCAATCGTTTGACAGCAAACAATGGTCCTTTATCGTACCATACTGATACCGTAATGTGCCGTTTATTACCTCGCTGGGGCTCTGCGTTTGGAAGAAGTTGCTTCCGAATCTGCCGTGCAGCCGTGAGTGAATCAGACTTTGGGGGACTCTTGTTTCAAACCCTAGGCGATAGGATTCTTCGAGATAAACACCAGCGGTCGAATGTGGTGGCAATTGACCCTTTTGCATCACGATTCCTAGAAAGGAGTTTGCACTGTGGACATGTGGTTTTCAGCAGAACATTATCAAGTTCGTAATGCTTCTTATTACTCTAACCGATAGGAGTTGGTGTCAATTAACACCTATATCGTAACCTATTCGACCCAGGTGACCGTAGGAGCTAAGCATTTGGGAGCATTCGTTCCCAAACGATCTTAAGAGCTGGTGAATATTATTGGTAACAATTGCTGCTACCACACCCTTAAATGGGTCAAGTCTCAAACGTCTCAATACGATGTCGTATTGTTTCTAAAATGTTAACCAAAAACTGGTCACATATGAATGCAGGCATGAGAGATTTCCCAGATTAGCTCATTTTATAGCTAAGCTTAACGTCACTAAAGACATCCATAATAATGATTATTATTACTATTACAGCATGATTATAATTAATAATGTTAGTCATGATCTTGAGTTACGGCTAACCATTCCATAGTTATAGGTATTAAAATGAAACGTATCATTTGCATACCGCAAATGGAAGTGAATACACTATCCATGTTAGTGTGTCAACAGCGCAATACGACTTCAACCGCTCAGTGAACAGCAACGAATGGCCTTGAAATAGAATATTTGCATCTCGCGCTCTTCGTGATACGCGCTTCGCGATACTACAGTACGCACACCACGTAAGACAACAACCTGTTCGGCATTCCCGAGTCAGCAGGATTTAAAGATGAACCGACACCGAGAGCAAACCAGCGCACACATGTTTCGTAACCGGCGCAGGGAGAGAGCGATCGTTATTGGTGCCAGTTATCAGTCGCAGACATTGTTTGCAATGTGGCTTTTGAATGCGGAAGCAATACGCAAAAAAAAAAAACAATGTAGCGTCAGATAGGTGGTGGGTGGTGTGCGACAACTGTTTGTGGCTAGATTTGTCTTATTCCACAATAGTTTGAAAACTATTGATGTTTTGGAAACTATTGACGCTTTAGGGTAAACTGTACGCCTCTGATTACTATAAGATGTTAATTATTAGTTAACCCCAACAGAATTTATTAAGGTTAGATAATAAGTAATTCCCAAACCATCCTGTGTTACCATTGTGGTATCACGTTCTTGCTTGCGTGGCTATTAGCGTTGTCCAGTTTTAGTTATATGACTTCAAAAATTACCAAATTTAGTACCTTTTCAATACGTTGGAGCTTATCTATTTCGCTTAATGGTTAGATTGAACCATCGAATGTGTCGGTTTCTTCTTACTTATTATAACTACGGCTCACTATAATTATTGATACCAGCAAGACACCACCAAATAATGGCAACTTGCTAGTGGGAGTCTTTCAATTGGCAAACCAAGATATTTTGTTTGTGGATAAGAACCGTTTCAGGTTCTAGATTAACCCCGTTCGTTCTCTCTGTTCGATTAGTTCCCATTTCATTGGCTCAGACCCAGTAGGATTTGTAGCACTTAGCGCACTTAGCAGTGACTAGAAACGAATTTCTATTTTCTGCAGACTCCTGTACCACCAGAAGCTTCCCACCTGGGTCATGGTATTCGAGGACATCACCAAACACGGCTTCGAGATGAAAACAAAGCAGTTGGACTTAGAAGAGTCGAAGGTGGTCTTCGGCAAACTCGCCCGTTGGCACGCTGCGTCAATGTTTCTGGCCGACACGGTAACCCTGCTCCGCTGAACCCTTCTCGCTGCCGATTCCTGACCGATGTCCTCTCCCATATCTTCCGTAGCTGCCGGAAATTAAAAAACTCAACAAAGGCGTGTACAATCTGTTCGAGGAAAACAACACATTCCTGCAGATGTGGCAGAGCAACGTCGAGATGCTGTCGAAGGTCGTGCTGGAGCTGCCGGGGCTCGAGCAGTACTCCGACCGGATCCTGAACGTGAAGGAGAAAATATTCAAGCGAGCGTCCGCCATCTACAGCTACGATCCGACGTCGTACGTGCACGTGCTCAACCATGGCGACTGTCACTTCAAAAACATGATGTTCAAACGCACCGAAGGCAAGCTGGACGACATTATGCTGGTGAGTTGGTGGAGAGCGAGGCCCTTTGCAGCAGGTGCTGTGCACTTCATATGATTACTTTTTTCGGGTTGTCTCCCCGCTCGTGTCGTAGCTTGATTTTCAACTAAGCGTGTGGACCTCGCCGGCAGTCGATCTGATCTACGCGATGTACAACTCGGTTTCGATCGACACTCGGGAGGATCACCGCGAGGATCTGATCACCTTCTACTACCAGGAACTGGTGGAGTGTCTGAAAAAGTTCGGCTACCTGCACAAACCACCGACACTGCAGCAGATTCAGCTGGAAATACTGAAATGCGGACACTTGGGTATGCGTTGCAGGGCGAACTATCGCCGGAAGTCCCTCCCAGAAACCTCGTTTATGGCCTTCTCTTTCACAGAGTTCTTGCTGGCGGCCACCTTTGTGCCGTTCATGTGCGTCGAAATGAGCGAAATCATGGAGATGCCTGAAAACGGCGAAGGCTTCGAGATGGACTTCACCGATACGGCGAAGCTGATCGAAAGCTTCCGGAAATGCTACCTGACGCCGGTCTACGTTAAATTCCTGACGAAAAATCTGCCGAAACTCGTGCACAAAGGTCTGCTGGACTTGGAATGAGTGCAAGCATCCTCAGATGGCGGTGGAAGAACACAGCGGCACGATCGAAAATATGTGTGTATTACATTCACCTAAAGAGGAAGACACTTCCAGACGAAACTTCGTGTGATGGTTTGTATTAACGGTAGTTAAATAAAAAAATCGTTTTAAACGATATAAACATGTTTTTGGTTTCACTCCTGTTTCGGTGATTATGCTAATATTCATTTGCGGTGTTGCGGCGACTACTCTGTGGATTTCGAGGCAGGATGCCATGCTGCATGTTCGACACCCTTGCCTATCGAAGCGGTTCGTGTGATGATTTTAATGTTATCAGGTTGTTTCGGTTCAGTGGTCGGCAAGTTGCGGCTCTTTGGCACTCCAAGCATGTGGCTCTTCGTCAAAAGTGATCTTGCCAAGTCAAGCCCTATCGTAGTTTTGTTCGTCAGGTGATTGGAAAATACTTTTCGTATTGTTTTATATAACATTTTTTAAAATTATGAGCGATAGGTAACCAACAAACGAATATATGGAACAATTGTCGTTTCTTAAAAAACTAGTTAAGAGACCAACCGGCGCATGAGACACGGCGTTCCTCGGTTTGGGCGTCCACGTCAGGTAGGTCAGGTACCATCCCGAAGGTAACCGGTCTATCTCTATACAAGCGTAACAGGGAACACATATCGCACCCGAATCCTCTGCATGCTTCACTCCTACGAGATTAAAGCTAAGCACTCTGAGCGTACCCATTTTTTTGTGAATAATAATAATAATAAGCACTCTTCGGGTTTTCTCATGACTTCGTATCCGTGACAGCCCACAACACCGGAACCAAATGGACGTCCACGTACTTCGTTTTGTACGACTTCGGGTTTGTGGACCTATGTGTCACGTCTCGCACCGAGTTGCTCAAAATGCCTTGAGAATAAGAGGCCTGATATCGAAATGTTGCCGATTTCCTAAGCCAAAGAGGCTACCATAGTTTCAGGTTTTACTTTTTTAGAGAAATCAACAGAATGTAGCTCCTCTATAGTTAGAACGATTGATTTTTTGTCACACAACCTTGTTTTATGCTGTTCCGCTAAGGAATTTTGTTTTAATATTTGATCCAGAGCAACAAAAGGTTCCTCCTCCATGGGTTAACCTATTAATCACTCGTGTCTTCAACTTAAGTTCGTGCGATCAGCTGTCCTACTGACTACGTACAAGAGGCTAACTATTTAGACTAGCACTAGCAGATCACGCATTGAGCAGAAATTGTAAAAAATAATACTTCACTAGAAACGAAATCGCGACCACACCAAGCCTACACACCCCTTGTGATAAAAAAATCATTTAGAACAACCTCTCTAAAAACAAAGCTACAGCAAATTTTTGTTACCGTTTCGTTGCCAAAACGATGTTTTTTTATTATTCGCTTGCACTTCAGCCAAGCATCACTGCGACGCCAAGGTGCAGAGCAAAAATCGACCTGCAAAGCCAAATCATGCGCACTTTAACCGAAAGGCAAAGGAAAGGTAGACAGACTCCTTCCTCCCTTTTACATCTCGATGATGCGCTGACCGGTCTTGCTGGTCTTGTCGAGGAAGTCGGCGAACTCCTGGTACGGGGTCTTGTTCAGCGGCAGGTCCTTCCACAGGTCGGGCGTCAGGAAGGCGTACGTCTTGGCAATAGCGGCGTACGTAGCCTTCGCAAAGTTACCGAGCGTCGTCGTGGAGCCACGGGTGGTGGTATAGCAGTCGTCGATACCAGCCATCTGCAGCAGCTTCTTCGGGACGGGGGCAGACACAATGCCGGTACCACGCGGAGCCGGAATCAGACGCACCAGAACCGAACCGCACTTGCCGCTCACCTATTGCAAGGTAGAAAGAATGCCAGTGTATTAGTACATGGACGGCCGTATTGCGCTTTGCATGCTCTGCTTCAAACGAGATGTGTGAAGATGCGAGAAAAGGTCCATCAGACGCTTAAAAACGTCATGCCAGCCATGTCATTTACTGGTCCGGGGAAACCGCATAAGTTTACAAGGTTTTTTCATCATTTGGACACATGTCTCGCTTACAACACACACACCACGTGTACCAGCGGAAGCCGAACAGGCCTGAGAACTCACCTTGCAGGGCACGGTGTGCGGACGACCGATCTTGTTACCCCAGTAACCGCGACGCACCGGGACGACCGACAGCTTGGCGAGGATGATGGCACCGCGGATGGCGGTGGCCACTTCCTTGCTGCACTTCACGCCCAGACCGATGTGGCCGTTGCTGTCACCGATGGCGACGAACGCCTTGAAGCGGGTACGCTGACCGGCACGGGTCTGCTTCTGGACGGGCATGATCTTCAGCACCTCATCCTTCAGCAGTCGGTTCAGGAAGAAATCGATGATCTCGTACTCTTTGATCGGCAGCGAGTACAGATAGATTTCCTCCAGCGAGCGGATCTTGCCGTCCTTCACCAGGCGGCCCAGCTTCGTCACCGGCACCCACTCCTTCGAGTCCTCCTTGCCGCCGCGTCCGCGTCCACGGCCACGGCCGCGACCACGTCCACCGCGTCCGCCGCGGGCACCGCCACGCGAACCGAATCCTCCTCTGAATCCACCACGGGCTGGAGCAGCGTCCGCCATGCTGTGAGAGAAAGAGAGAGCGGGAGAGAAACACCGTGTGAGAATGCGACACGCTTTTGAGGTTATGCGGTGTTTGAGCCAACATCCGGAAGCGTTTAAAACAAACAAAATGAACTAATTTCACTAACCCGCACTAAGCAGATGAGCAACCATTACTAAGGAGGGTTGTAATAAGATGCCGAAACTTAATTATATCGTGTTTCATAACACCCTCCGCCCTCCACGTGGCGAACCAACATGGCGTTCCCGAAAAGAACCCCCGTGAAAGTGTAAAACTGGAATCGACGGAATGGAATTGAACGTAGTCAGGAAAAGAACTACTTTTCAGCAGAGGGCACTTCTGGTTAAATCGGAAACCTCTAATTAACTTCAACACACGCCTCAGATTCCCCGAGTACTTACTTGAGCTGGTGTTTTTTCTTTTACGTCGTCACGCTACGAATGGCGTTCCGGAAAAGGGTCTCTTGCTTAAAGCGTAAAGAATAAGAGGAAGAGCAGCTGTCGCATCTGTCAAAATTTCGAACTACAGAACACCTGGCCTCCACTGTGGGAATACAGCATTTTTCATCCATTCTCGAACAGGACAGAGAGTTACGTGAATTTATTACGTTCAATCGTAAAGAGGACTGACCTTATCTTGCAATCGATCCACCCATCCATTAAATTACATTTTCCATACCGAAATGACACAAACAAACTAACTTCCGTAAATAAGGAACATCAAGCAAATTTGTTTCCAAAGCGAGTGGATCAAGCAAACTTTTACACGGCCATGCATTTAAAGCAACGTGTGATAAAAGGCGGGAAAACGTGCATCATTATTCAAATGGACTGTTTTGATTATGTTTTATTATGCATTCGAATAGAATTCTAGTGTGAAGAAATGTTCCAGAACAAACTCACCGGTAAGAAATACGACACAATCAGCTGATTTGGATGTTAACATCGAACCATTAAGATAAAAACGTTTTCGTAACTATGAAGAACTTCGCCAAACGATTTTCGGATGCCCGATAACCACCCCCAATACATGATGATCCAGTTTCATCGAGTAATTAGAATATATTTTTCCGTCTCATAGTGACATCATGCATGCCAATATTAATTGTGTGAATAGAATTTTTAGGATACTATTCCATAGTTGGTTTCGCTTCGAATCGAACACTTGTTTCCCGCTGTGCAAGAAAGAAAAAGGGAAAAACAACCTACACACACAGCTGTCTATTTCCCTAATTTGCAGTAGTAGGAAGTGCTAAATTGGTTCAACGAACGATTCAAGATTTGTATGCGGCACGAAGGTGTGTGGTAGCTGCTTGTTTGCTTGCTTGCTTGCTCCGTTCCGGAAGTGATGTGCGCAGTAGCATGCATTTCACCTAAAAGGGATCGTTACTCATTAGCACACCCCCGATTCCCTTCACTTGATATCGTTCCTTCCTAGATTAAACACATTCTTACACCTCTCGCTTTCTATCTTTCTCCGTCAACTGTTCGTGATTCTTAAGTTCATGTGAATAGCTACCAATGTAGCCGCCAAAAAGGCCGCACAAACATTTAATACATTTTCCCTGCCACAGTAGGTGCACGGTGCTGAATTGTATCGGCCTATGAGAAGCGTGCATCGTCGGCACACTCGTGGTTACTTATACCATATTCTCGTGGCTAATGTTTCGTTCCAACGAAACACCACGTTCAACAACGTCGAGGCCGAACAGAATGGCTAAAGCTGCAAAGATCCTATCCAACTCATACCAGTTTCTCCCCTTGCTCGTAACATACTCCCGGCTGCTGCTCCTTATTTACAACCCGCTCGCTAAAATCGCGTCCATTGCTAGCTTCGAACGCTCCGGACACTGCACCGTCGTTGGTCCAAAAAAGAATTCCGGGAGTTCCGGGAAGAAATTCGGGAGGAAGAAATGCAACGGAAAACAAACCCTACACCTACTAAACACGCCACCGCGCTGGGAGCTTTCGTCATCTCGCTCCGTATCACAAACGATTTCAACGATGTTACGCAACATACAACATCGAACAGCTAAAACGTAATATTGAACACAATCCATATAAGAGGCGCACTTGCGCGCGCTATGGATATGAAGAAACTAGCTCACAAAACATTCGACAAACAAGAGGGGAAAGATCACGTACAAAGGAGCGCCGTTTGTAACTGCTTTCCCTATTCCTAAAAACGATAGATTTTCCTTCGGCTTTTGCGTACATTAGAAATTGCACGACGAAACACGGAAAAGTAAGAGCTGCTAAACAAAATATAACTTTTTTCGTTCGTTTCGGGTATTTGCAGTGCTACCTGAAGGATGTGAGATGTGCGTGCCCCGAAAGGTACTGCACCGGTGATAATAATGATCATGATGTGAATGACTGGCTGTGAAACGCATACAAGTTTACAAACGTAAGATAAACTGGGCGTTTTCTTTATACGCGGAAAACAAGGGGGACGTGGGTAAAGGATTTACTGTGCAGGCGTCGCTGCGACTGCTGCCGCCGCCCGGTACGCACCCTCGAGGGCCGCCTTTTGTTCCGCCGTGAGCGTATTGATGCACGCCTGGAACAGATCTGGATTGCCCTCGATCTGCTTGACGATCGAGAGCATACGGTGCGCCTCCGGGTGCGGCACGGTCACCGCCTCCCGGTAGAAGCAGGACGCAATGATCGACACGATGCGCGGCAGGTTCACGTTGTTCTCGCCGAGTATGACCGGATGGTTGGTCTGGATCAGATCGCACAGGTAACCGTACACGTACACGGCCTCGTCTTCGTCCTCCCCAACCGGCAGCCAGGTGAACCTAAGCGTGGGAAACACAAACAATCATTTTAATCCAACAATCCTTACGCCAACTGCACTCTAACCGATGTCCGGGGTGCTTAAAGCGAGATTTTCAGAAAAGGTTAAGCCATATTAGGAAATGTATTCCCCAGCCGGACGCAAATCCGGTAGGACGTGTATGCTTTCTCATCATCTGAAGCAAGGGCTGCGGTGGTTGTGTCTTTTCTTGTAGCATGTAACTCAACTTACCAGAGTGCAATGATTTCGTCCGGATTGGTGATCGCTGTGTTGTTGTATTTCAGTATCTTCGTCACGGCTGAGATGGCGTTTTCCGTCGGGTTCACGTTCTCCGGTTCGCGGCTGTCCGGGGCCATGATGACCTCCACCAGCAGCGAGATAGCCTGCGCACACGTCAGGGCGAACTGCTCACCGCCGAACTAAAGGGGTAGAATTATGATACAATAAAGTGTACGTTCAATAGAAGGCAAACAAGCGTTTTCAACTGTGTTGCAGGCGAGTCCCAGTCGACCGAGAAAGACCGGTACCGATACTAATGATCCGTCGTCTCTTTTCGAGCTATTCATCATCGTTGTTCTCGTTTGTTAAGACCTACTTTCAGAAAATTAACAACCCAACGGTTCACTGCGCACTGCTCTTCCCGTTCTTCTTGCAGGTGGGTCTTACGTGGAGAGGAAAGCGACCTCATATTTGCCAGACATTTTGGAAGAATAAGGCAAACACAACAAAAAATACTGTCGATAACTTGCTAGTATATCTGTGGTAAGGATACCTTTCCAACAATGTGATCGCTGCCCAACGCGATAGTGAGCACAACTTTAAGAGATCATCTTAGACAATCTTAGATCACATTCGACCAACAAGCCTACTCTCGTACACGGCCAAAAGGGGTTTCGACTGATTTGGACATTCGCACATGTCTCAGAGGCGAAGATGACTGTTATAAAGCAAAATAGCGAAAATTAAGCTTAAAGTGAATTTTGTTTTAGGACAGCCAGATACTTCCAAAACCATCCTGCGTAATCACCCTAACTCCATAAGTAGAGCGTACATGAAGTTCTCCAATGATACCATCTGCCACAGATTTAAAAAAAAACTGTACTACGATTATCTTTTACAGTGATTATTTACCAATTCATTACTCCATTGTGAAGGTTTTTCTCGGATGTCTATAAATTTCCAACGATAAAAATGTTTCTCTTACCTGCCCCAGTACTCCACATCCATAAACGGCTGCCTGTCGCACTTCAGGTTGTTCGTCCTTAATGTACTCCAGCATGGGCTGCAGGAAATAAGCCTGATACTGTACGCACAAAGGACCGGTATATTCTATTTGGGCGAAAGAAATTATCATTAATATAGGTTCAAAGCAAACATTGCGTCTAAAGCTCTAAGGAGCACAACTCAGAAAAGGTTAAGCCATATAGTACGTTGAATAATCACCGCATTTGAATCATACGTATGAACGGATTCTCATCATTGATGCTGAAGAGTAAACACATTTTGATCCCACCCAACACACACACACACACACACACACTTACCGATAAGATCGTCAAATATGCACAATCCCCACTGCCGGTCTGCCCACGGGTTGGAGGCTTGCAGCAGCTTCACGAAGTGTGGCACGACGCGCTGGAACGACGGCAGGAACGCGTCCTTGTACGTGACGAACAGCGAGTGGATGATGTCGGAAATGCGCGACAGCAGATAGATATCCGCGTCGTCCTCCTCGGCCAGCTGCTCCTCGACGCCGTCATCATAGTCCTCTTCCTTCCGGGCCTGGGCCCGTTTCTCTTCCTTCTCGAAGTGCTGCTTCATGAACTTGTCGATGATCTTCAGCACCTCCTCCATCGCCTCGTTCGACAGGCAGGCGGCACCAAGCGTTTCGATGCAGCGCGCAAGCGCATGCAGCAGCTCGGTCAGCACGTCCGCCTCCGGCTCGGAGTCGATCGCCTTCAGCAGCTCCGGGCAGATGTACAGCCACATGCCCTCCAGATACTTCGGTCCCTTGATCTTGGCGCAGTCGAGCAGGTACGGGAGCGACTCCGCCGCCGCCGTCCGGACGCCGTCGTGGAAGTAGAACTTCAGCATCGGCACCATCAACCGCACCACCTCCTCCGCGTAGTTCGCAAATCCGTCCTTCAGCTCGCGCGCGTAGCACACGAGCATCTCGCACGCGGCCGCCTTGTCCTCCAGGCCCGCCGTCCGAATGACGAAGTTCTGCTGCTCGCCCAGGTTCACGAACTGCCAGTTCGCATCGTTCTCGACCGTCTGCATCTCGTCGTTGTCGAGTAGCGCCACCTCCGGCTTCATCGAGGCAGTCCGCATCACCGGGCCCATCACGAGCGGCAGGAACTGCTCGAACTGCTTGCCGAGGATCTTGCAGATGCGCGCCCAGGCCGATATCAGATAGGACGTCTGCGGGTCGTCGTCCGGCAGGTCACCCTCGGTGTGCGTCTTGAGCAGCATGTCCATCACGTCAGATGCGTCCGTCAGGAACTTCTCCGCACCGACGGCTAACCCGATCAGGCTGACACACTCGATCGTCTTACCGCGCAGCAGCTTCAGCTCCTCCGTGTTGCCGTTCTTGATGATGTACTTGAGCGACGGCATCAGCCGGTCGTAGTAGACGACAAAGTCCTTCTCGGTCGTGTCCGCGACGGATGCGATCGTCGTCACCACCTGCTCCAGCACCAGCTTCGTGCCCTTCTCGACCAGCTCCTTGAACTTGGTCGTCAGGATCTGCTCCAGCTTCGCCATGATCGCGTCCAGATAACGCGTCAGGATGTTCTTCGGACAGTCCTCGCTGAAGTTGACGAGCGCGGCGCCGGCGTGCGCCTGCACGCGCGGGTTCTCCACGTCGTCGAGCAGGTTGAGCAGCCCCGGGATGACCTGCTCGTGGAACTTTTTCTCGAAGATCGGCGCGAAGTCGGTTGCCATCTGGCCGATCGCGTTACAGGCAGCGTACCGGACGCGCGGGTGCGGATCGACCAGATACTTCAGCACGCCCTGCATGATGTTCTCCAGCATCGCCTCCATCTGCTTCTGGCAGCCCTCGCCGGCGGCCGAGATCGCCATCAGGGCGGCATGTCGCTGCTTCCAGTCCGGGCTGAGCAGCATGTTTGGAATGTTGTTCACGATGTGCGGCAGGATAGTCTTGCCGCCGAGTCCGCAAGCCAGCCGGTCCAGCGCCGACTCGGCGATCACGTTGTTGTCGCTCGTGTCGTCCTCGGTGATCTTGTCCGACACCGACCACTCATCGTCGTCCTCCAGGTCGGTCATCATCTGCAGGATGAGCGGCACCAGGGCAGCGACGTACTTCTCCGCCCGCTTGCGCACCATCGCCGACGCGTTCTCCGCCAGCGACACCATCATCTCGAGGGCCAGGTGCCGCAGGTTGTCCTCCATGTCGACCGTGCTGAACACCTTCATGCACAGGTCGAAGATCGGCTCCAGCTGCGGGCGGAAGAACTTCGGCACGCCCTCCGCCATGTCGATCAGCAGCTGCATCAGGTTCTGCGGGTCGCCCAGCTCGATGCTCTCGGCCGTGATCATGATCACCTGCGGCAGTAGGTCGGCGAACTGGCGCTTCACGTCCTCCTCCTTGTCGTGTAGCAGCACGAACGCGCCGTACGCGCGCACCGCCTGGAACCGCACCTCCTGGTCGGACGACGGATCGAGGTACTTGATCAGCATCTGCTTGATCAGCGGCAGGTGCTGCGCCTGCTGGTTACCGAAAATGCTCGGTACCGACGCGAAGATGCGCAGCGCCGCCTCCTGCAGCTGCACGTTCGCGCTGCTGTGGCAGTGGAACAGAAACTGCAGAAACTCGGGCCACTCGTTGTTGCCGTCGTCGTCGATCATGCACCGGGCGACTTCAGCCACCATCTCGCAGATCTTGCGCCGCATGCTGCCCGGCTCGTTCTGCTGCAGCGTCAGCAGGATCTGTTGCTTCAGCTGCTCCTTCGCCTCTGGCGGCAGCGGCTCGTAGAACTCGTGAAACTCGGAGGAGAACAGCCGTCGCAGCAGGACTGCCGACAGCATCCGCGCGTCCTCCGCCATCTGTGGGTTCTGTATCGTGCCGAGCAGAAACGGGACCTTTGTTTCGCAGGGCAGCGCATTGTATACCTCCTGTATTAGGGAGCAACGGCGAATATGAAAACACATGCAAAAATCATCATGAGTTTGACGTTTGTGATGGGAGGATTTTTTGTTTGTTTTTTAGTCGGGGTTTGTTGCCAAACGCAAGCGCTGCACGTGGAACTGGTTCGGGGGAAAAATGCGATAAAAATGTCAATATAGGAAAAAGACAAATAAACATTCACCAGCCACCCTCTCCCAACACGTCAGCGGGTTTGTAAAATCGATAAAATGCGACTCGCGAAAGCGGATCGAAACGTAATTTTACATCGCGAGCAAATCACAAGCAACATCATCCCTGTGTTGCATGGCACATCTGCCCCCCTCGCGACTGAGACAAGAAAAATCACCAACACACTCGCGTACACGCAGCAGACGGTGGTGGAGCTGTGTGGTGTACTAAACCCCCAAAAAAGCACATGCTGGCGATTTCGCATGACTATTGTGCTTTCTTCTTCTTCTTTCTCCGCGAGAACCACCCTGGACCGGGGCTATTCTACACGTGAAATGGGTGTGCGATGACGTTTAGCGGGCGCTGCTGGGACAAGTGGGATTTTTTTTTTCATTTGCGCCGGAAAGGTCACACCCGGTGCGATCAAAATAATCACAGTAGTAATCATATCGCATCGTGTTCGTGGTGCCTTGCTAAAAAGCATGTGTGCCACGAAAAAAAAACGTTATCACGATGAATCATCCACACGTTGCCATGTCCGGGTGACCGCTTTCTAGTCGGTCGGTCGAAAATCGCCCAGAAAGCGTGACGCACTTTCCGAAATCGACACACACGACGGCGGTGTGGAAAACGGAACCGGAAGCACGCACACATACACACACGTCGACCTTGGCGGCCGATTGTCGCTTCCGTGTGCGACTCTACGTACCTCCGCCTTCGAACGAACATCATTGTCCGTCGATAGGAGCGAGCCCATCAGCTGCTGAAAGTTGTCCTGATCTCCTGCGGCCATTATTGGTTTCGCATCTACTCGCTGCTGCCACAATGCCTCCGGCTGCTAACTAATTTCGATGGTGCGTCTCGCTTCGAAAGTCGGTGCTGGCTTCTTAGCAGACACTCTCGCTGCTGCACTGCCAACTGCGACGGAACACACACGCGCGTTTCAGCGGGTTGCTATTTTCCTTTTCGCCGCACGTTTTTCTTTACCGGGCGGAGCACAACACGCTGGGCGGCGAACGGTGCTTATTTCCACATGCGCTGCAATTTTTCGTTTCGGGTTAGTGCGAGAGTCCCACACACACGAGCCGCGTTTGTCAGTAGGAAGAAGAAAGGCGCATTTTCTGCTCGTCGTTCGCACACACACGCGAGGCAAAAAACCCGTGTCCGTCGGCATGCGCGTTCGCAACGTTGTCAGCACTGTATGTTTTTTTCAAACTGACGTTGATCACTGGGAAGCTGTCAACATGCCGGTCCGTTGTGTGGAAGTGCTGTGATTTTTGTGAACTGGATTTTCGAGTTTAATGCGTGGAATTTTTTGATATTGTTTATTAGCATTGAAGAAAATATTTTATAGTGCATTTTGATTATTTTTAATGAAACAATTGCAAACAAAATTTCTTGTTATAATTAGGTAATAGTCTATTAGCTTGTCAACATGTCATGGAACTATAAATTTTAACTCAACACATACATATGTAGTGTAAGTTGATATATTTGGCACTAAATTGTATTCCAAAAAATCTAAAATCGTATTTTTATTGATGTTTTTTTACAAGCTGTCAAATCTGCTCGCGAACAATTTGACAGTTCGTAATGTTTTTCTTTTGATCCGGGCGAAAAGAGTGTGAATTGTTTTGTAACAAATCTACTTAATTCCAGCAAGAAAAGATTGTTTCTTCTAGCAACAGTGTGTGGCAGTAGGAAAACTCCTCCGTGAAGGTCGCCTGAAACATCAAACCATGTCCTTTGCCGGCAGCATATTAACTTCTTTAGCCCGAGCACTGTGGAAACCGCAAGTTACCGCCGTCCGGTACAGATATCACGCGGACAAAGTGGCCCGCGGACCACTGGTACGCCGGTATGGGTACGAGGACAGAATACTACAACGCGGTCTCTTGCCGCATTTGGATAATGGGCAAAAGTTGCCCATGCCCGAATACAAGTATGTTTGCCGCTTCGCACTGTGAAGGACACGCATACCAGCAGAGCTTATATTTTGTGTCCTCTCTCCACTGCTCTATTCCAGGCCCAAGAACGCGTGGTGTGAAAAACGGGCGCTCTTTGGACAGAACGACTACATCGACATCCTTGGCAACGATCGGTTACATCCCACGCGTGTCCTGTACTCGGTACCCTCGTGGCTACGGGGAGTTTCCGGCAATGAGTATCAGGTGTTGCTGCGCAAACGAAAAATGCTCAGCCGAACCATTTACCCGATTGCGCGACCGACCAAATGGCGTGACATGGAGAAGCGCATCTCCTATCTGTATCGGTTCCTGAATCGCAAAACTAAAACTGGGTTTTCTAATGTCTGAGTGATTACTGTTCGCCTCGATAGTACGCTTCTCCGGAAACGCAATAAAGCAGTGGTTTACGTTAGTTGAAATATAATGAATGTTTCTATAGGTAAAACGAATCAATGACATGATCCTGTCAATATTTGATTGGAAACATCAACCTCGTTATCGGAAATGAACCATGCAGTTTTTATTTTTTACATCAGCTTATTTGGTGATCAAAGATTCATAGCTTACTTCAAAATACCGCAGTATGCGTGAAGCTGCTTCCACGGGAATGCCCTTCGCTACGTTGTGGCAAAGCTCGAACGGGTCCTGAACGACAAACGGTCTGTTATAGGCAAATTTCTGTTTGGGGTTCGAATCATCCTGATGCTTCAGCATATGGCACTTCAGGCGTTCCATTTCTGGGAGATTTTTATCGAACCGGGGCAGATTTGATGGCTCAAATGTACGCTTCGTTACCCTGCGCCCAAGGAAAGGACTGACCACTTCTGACTCCAATGAGAACAAGTTAGGCGCTAGCCTATAGAAGTGGAAAAACAATGATGCCAATGAAGGTACTGCTTTGTCACACGGTTTCAAGTCCAGCTCTGTAAGTGTTGGTGTAGCGAAGCCAGCATTCCAATCTGGGAAAATCAAAATTTAACAACGTATTTAGTATCATCGTGTACGTGCTCCACTAGCTATGTAATTTACCATCGATAATGACGTCGTTGCTCTCATCTTCTTGTAGTGCAGCTACTGACGGCAACCATCCATAGCATTGGTAGAAGAATATAACCATCAGCGATATCGTATAGGAATTCAAAGTGTTATCACAATTCCATGCCTTAATATAGCACACTAACAGACGGCCTAAAAGACAGAGAATAAGAATTATTATCGATTGATATTAAGATTGCGCGAAAAATACTGCCATTTTACGTACTATTACTTACAGGTCGGTTGTAAGCTGTACATGTATTGTAGCAATAGAGAATTTCGGTGTGCTAATCCGTTGCTGAACGTTAAATCACACTTAATGTCATAGTTTGAGTGTAAAACTCTTAAAAGCGGAACACGAGCTTGTATGACCATATCTTTGACTTCCCAATCGGGCATTTTCTGAAGGGCTGTGTAGACTTTTTCAATCGAACCTACTATATCTTCTATATCCTTCCTGTACTTTCTCCCACCGTAAACTGCTTCCAGATCGACGAACACATCTAGATCGCTATCAAAAGACCCCGTGCCAGCGATGCGGGATCCAAACGCGTAACACTTCACCTGTGGGAAGTTTTTTTTCAAGGTACCTTCGAGCCGCTGTAGTACCTTCACATTGTCAGTATCGGTTTGTAAATATGTGCTTTCGTATCCTATCTGCACCATCATTTCATCGGTATCCTTGCCTAACAATTTTATCATTTTCTTCGGCAATCTTGGCCCACCCCACTTGGGGATACATGTTCTCCTCAAGTAACACGGTTCGATCTCGATTAATTCTTTGTTATCCTTCACGTGCGTGTTCATGTGTTCGGCAGCCTCATCATGGTCATAAAAGGATTCACTGCAGAACCGGCATCGCAGCAGTTCCGGATCCAGATAGAAGCACTTCATAATCTTATCTCTTTCTGAGACCTGTCCTTCGAAAGGTACCGTGCAAGATTCGGTAACTACGTCCTGTATTTTCAGAACTAGTTTCTCCAACAGAGTTAGGGTAAATGTATCGATATCGCAGCCTCCGTCTGATAGCGCGTCCAGGTTAAGTTTCAGTGCGTGCGACAATATGCTTGTAGACAGATGCCACTGTAGGTACAACATAAAGTGTAAGCTGTTGCTTAGCTTTGTTTGTTAAGAAATGCCTACCATTATGATATCCAACAGTGAGATCAACGTTTCACTAAACAGCGCTATAATGATTGTTGTGCCGGCGACACAAAAATAATGTAAACAAACGCGATTTGAAATGCACGGTAGGAGTCATCAACACAACAAATGTGGTTAACCCTGTCTTTGACAATCAAAAACACAACTTATTGCTGACAACCGTGTGCTACGCGGGTTTCCAACAACTTTGAATGCGAAAAAACTTTTGAATATGAATTCATATTTAGGTAGGCTCTAGTCCTAACTTAACTCAAATTTTCTACTTTTATCATTTCTTTCAAAACATATTTTTTTTGAAGAACAATTAGAACTCGGAAAGTTTTCCAGTTTTATTACTTCATGGTTTGGTTTTGGTTTTTAAACATCGCTTTGATGGTTTGAGGAAAACTTAGTTATCCTAAGATACGTAAAAATGAAATGATTTTTTAAAATCGTTTATATCGAATATGAAAATCATTACATTCATAGATCAGAATACCATATGCTTCGATACTCTTACGAACTCCTAATACCGGAGACCGTAGCAGCAATTCATTTTATTGGGAAGACGAAATATTATTTGCCGCAACTAGCTGTTATTATTTGTGCCGTAGCAGTGGATTATTGGGCCCGAGAGTTATTGAACAAAACAAGCCGCATCCTATGACCGATTTTTTCATACATTTAGAAACGGCCATGGCCGATTTAAGGCACAGTAAAATATGTAAATGCAGAGGGTTCAGGCAAATGGACAATCCGTTGGTCAGATATTCGAAACTATGCTGTAGTCCAGTTCATAGACTAGTTAACAGGTCTGACTCGTTTTGTGCACATGTACAAAATAATAAATATAATACGTAAAACCTTAAAATTATTTTCAATGGCCTGCTAGACGTGTATTTAAGTGGGTGCATGGCGATCTCTCATGGAAACACCACTCAAATCAAACCAGCGCAGCAACCGTGACGCTACATCAGCAGGAATACCTTTTGCTACATTGTGGCAAAGCTCGAACGGATCCTGAACCACCAACGGTTTATTATAGGCAAACGTCTGTTTGTTGTTCGAGTCACCCTGATGTTCCAGCATGAAGTGTTTTAAACGTTCCATTTCAGGAACTTTTTCATCGAAGCTGGGTGAACTCGGACACTCAAACAATACCTTCGATAGCCGCATTCTTTTAGCCTTCCGTCCGAGAAAGGGGCAAACCACTTCTGACTCCAACGAAAACAAGTTAGACTGGCTGGTGTAGAATTCAAAAAACAATGATGCCATATGAGGTAATGGTAGGCCGCACGATTTCAAGTCCAGCTCTGTAAGTGTTGGTGTAGCGAAGCCAGTATTCCAATCTAGAATATCAAGATTTAACAAAGTATTTAGTCTCAAAGGGTACGCGTTACACTAGCTCTGTCGTTTACCATCGATGATGACATCGTTGCTCTTATCTTCTTGCAGTGAAGCCACTGATGGCAACCATCCATAGCATTGGTAGAAGAATATAACCATCAGCGATATAGTATACGAATTCAAAGAGCCTTCACGATTCCATTCCTTTAAATAGCACACCAACAGACGGCCTATAAGACAGATAATTATAAATTGATGTGAGGATTGTCCGAAAAATGCAGTCATTTTACATACTATTACTTACAGGTCGGTTGTAAGCTGTACATGTATTGTAGCAATAGAGAATTTCGGTGTGCTAATCCGTTGCTGAACGTTAAATCACACTTTATGTCATAGTGCAAGTGTGAAACTCTTAAAAGCGGAACACGGGCTTTTATGACCATGTCTTTGACTTCCCAGTCGGCCAGTTTCTGAAGGGCGGTGTACACTCTTTCAATCGAACCTACCACATCTTCTACGTCGCTTCTGTGCTTTCTTCCACCGTACACCGTTTCTAGATCGACGAACACGTCTAGATCGCTATCAAACGAACCCGTACCAGCGATGCGGGATCCAAACGGGTAACACTTCACCTGTGGGTAACATTTTCTCAAGGCACCTTCAAGCAGCTGCATTACCTTTCCATTGTCAGTATCGGTTTGTAAAAATGCGCTCTCGTATCCTTTCTCCAGTATTGTTTCCGTGATATTCTTACTTAAGAATTTCTTCATTTTCTTGGGCAAACATTCGTTCGATTTAGGAATACAATTCTTCTTCAAGTAGCAAGGTTTGATCGGGGTGGGGTCAGGCTCTGCTATCGGCTTTTTGTGCCGCTCGTGTTTATGCATGTGTTGAATTGCTGATCCATAGTCGTCAAAAGTGTCATTGCAGAATCGGCATCGCACAATATTCGGATCTTGATGGAAGCACGTCATCGTCATTTCCATCAATGATGCATCTCCTTCGAAAGGCACCAAGCGTGAGTCGGTAATGAATTCCTGTATCTTCAGTGCCAGTTTCTCCAACAAGGAAAGTGTGAATGTATCAATTAGCTTGGGCTTCTCTTTGTAGGAGTCAAGGTTGAGTGTTAACGCCTGTAGCATTACGTTCGTCGTCAGATAATGTTTCGTCTGAAATAATGAAATTAGCTGAATGCACATAATAGGAAATATTTAATGTCAAGACATTCTCTTACCATATTGATGAATTAAACAGAGGATAAATTATGAACAAACAAAACGAAACAGCACACAATTTCGGTCAAGTGATAAAACAAAACTGAACATAGACAAACACAACAAAACAGGCACGCCGAGAAATGTCAAACTGTATGTGACATTACAGAAAACGACGCGGGAACACCCAGCTGACAAATCATAAGAGCTTATTAAGTAAAGGTAAATGAGTAAATGAGTTTCACAAAAACATGCGATACATAAACAAATAGGGTTATAAATTATGAAATTTATGATTTTCGTAAGAAAACTATCGTAGTTTTTATTTCTGTACATTTTTTGTGCTGTATATGAGTATTTAACGAAAATATAATGAAAATGCAATCGCTGTTTTTGTTCCACTTTTCGCCAGGCTGTGTACCAGTTTTTCGGCCATGCGAGTAACCGTGCAAATAGACGTAGCGCGAAATTTCTCACTGAGAAATTTCTCGCTGTAAAGTGCATACATAAAAAACAGCTGTAAAAAAGGGGCCGTTTTTTATGTATGCACTTTACAGCGAGAAATTTCGCGCTACGTCTATTTGCACGGCTAATGATGTTAAAATCAGCAGAAAATTATTAGAAGCATATTAGCACCCTTAGTTTGCAGCAAATACTGTTTTGAAGTGATTAACCCTTTAATTCAATATCGCCATTTCGATTACCACAGCGTACATAATGTGTTTGACGATTAAAATGTTACTTCCATAGACGATTTGCTATGTACCAGTTTTCGTCCACCTTTAAAATGTTAAACTGTTATTAAATCGAAAAATCTAAAAAGTATTTCATGAAACACAAAACAATGCTATCTTTCAGAATAACGCCAGTTTACATTTTTTCTGACTGTAGTCTCTTATTTCTCGCTACCGACCGAACTACTGGTACACATCACATCGGACGAAAATTTGGCGGCATTGCATAAATATTTATATAATTTGGAAAATATGGAAAAGAATAGTCAGAACGGAATTTAAGGACATTGTTGAGACGACCGTGCGCCCAGTTTTCCAATCAGAAAATAAAACAACATTATTACACTATAAGTTGAAACTGTCGCCGAGTTTTGTTTTAATAAGCTCTACTTCCTCATGTCTTCTTTTTTAAACCATTGTCGAGCAAACATACTATTTGATATACAAATATTTTGAAATCGTTTAAAGAAAAAAGAAAATAAAAAATGGATACACACACAAGTGAATCATCATAAACGTTCAGCGCAAAACGTGCGTAACGGGAAAACTTTGTCTTTCTATGCTGGTTTCATCCGCTTTTGCGAGCATAAACGATGGACGGTGGGGGTGGTGCGAACCGATGGATATTGCTAGCCCGTTTGTACCGACACGATGTCGTTAGGAAAGTACGTGCCGACGGTGCAGACGTCCAGCTTTTGCGTCTGCCAAGCGTCTGGTTGAAGGCGAACGATCGTACGATCTTTGCCAGAGTCGCGCTGATCATGGATACCACAAGACAGATCTCAGTAGAAAGGCAACCATTGTCGTGGAAAGCTGCGATTGGATAATGCCGCGGGGCTACCGTTTTTGAATGTGTATTATAATTTCGACTGCCGGTTAGATAGATCGTAGCGCCGATAAAATAAGCGAAGTTGGAGTTTGTTGCGATGCGGTTGTGACAAAAAAAAACGTTAGTTCCATTCAAATGGTTTTAATGGTGATATACAAAGTAAGTTTACTCAGTGTCTTGTTTGATAAATCGTTTTCTAGTCTACATTCGCTCTGCAAGGTAATTGACTGATAACGGATAGCACGATAGGTAAGCTTATCCGCGGTACTATACAGATGGCCAGCTAGCCCAGGCTAGATAAAGTTCGCGCTGCCCTATTTTGGGGTAACCAGGGTCGAGTGCAGTTCCCATAAATCATGATCGAGAAACACATGTTTAAATGCTGTGGAAGCATGCATTTGATGTTCTATTTCTGTCTCAAGCAGTCATCGATCGTGCTGCTGGACGGCGACACACCATCAGATTGGGTTCGACAACTAGTATAAACAATCGCCACAACTTACTCCGACCCCGCGCACGATCATCAATGTAATAATCGTGGAAGGGCGAGAAACATCTGCGCTCGCCGGTTGTCCCGCGAACGCGAATCGAATGGACGTTTGCTGGCTGACTGTCGCGCTCTTGAGGAACGAGATTTACGATGGAGCGTGTGAACAAAGTTTATCATTCATCAAGAAATTTTCTGTTTAAATATCTTATAGCGGTAAGTTTTGGGGTTTTTGGGGGGGCAGACAGCATTAAACAAAATATCTCAAATCAAACCAATCGATGCTATGTGATATTACCTTGAAGCTACTCTGGACTGGGTTCAATTTTGTCGTCTTCTGTAAAGCATTCAGCAACTATCATCACGATGCCGAATACTACTATCTTAGTCGAATTCTTGGGGTGAGTAATCGAAAGAAGAAGCGATCGATATTTTGATCATTCTATTCCACCCTTCAAATTTCTGCAGAATGGGCTTTGTGTTGCGCGAGGAACCGCTCCCGTGCTGAACGTGACCATGGCACTGATAACGCTTCCCACATGCAAGACGTTCAATTTGATGCTGCACAAAGTTTTTGGCCGATACTCAATGCGCCTGCTGGTGCACTATCTCGAGAAAACGAAAGTGCTGCATCTCATACTGGGATTCGGGCTGCTGATAGTTGCGAGTAAGTTTTTCTCCGAAATTAATGACATGCGCATGACAGTGCACGCGTTGTGTGGCTGGTTTTGATCCATTTCAGTCGTACACAGTGTGGCACATTTCGTGAACATAGTCAATTTCGTGAGCAATTTCGACGAACGCTACCGGGAGATCAACTGGGCGAATGGACCGGATGACGTAAGTCATGCTTGCTGTACCCTGGCGCTGGTCGCAAATTGGGAACGATTTATTTATTGTTTTCTCCGTATCGATACCCCACAGTCCATCGTGCGGTTGCTGTTCGCTACTCCCACTGGGTTTTCCGGGTGCGTTATGCTGCTAACGCTTGCATCCATGGCCTACCTAGCCCGGCGATCGGTACGCGATCGTTTCTACAACAGCTTCTTCACGTCGCACCATCTGTTTCTCGTGTTTTATGGCATGATGTTTTACCATCCGCTGAGGTTCGTTGGGCGAAGATGAAGTTTGAAATGCTATTAGGATGCCGTTTCCGCCTACTCACCTACCGCTTCTTTCCAGCGACATCATCAAACACCAAACGAACACTGACAAGCACCGGATCATGTGCGATCTCATCGATAATGCGACGCTCCAAAGCAATGAGGATCTGCTGGTACTGTGCGAAGAACCTCCCCAGTTTGCTGCCTGTATCAAGCGGGCATGGATATGGCCACTGG
Source organism: Anopheles dirus (assembly GCA_000349145.1). NCBI lineage: Eukaryota > Metazoa > Arthropoda > Insecta > Diptera > Culicidae > Anopheles > Anopheles dirus. The sequence goes on along the minus strand of KB672868.1, from coordinate 2,696,967 downwards.
TAGGCATGTCAGTCTATGTGCTCGATGTGTCCATCCGCTATCTGACATCCCATTCGGAGCGCTATCGTGTCGCGACGGTTCAAACGTACGCAATGACTGGACACGCGGTACACCTTCGCCTACAGTTTTGCCGAAAATCGACAGTGAAGATACTGCCCGGTCAGTACGTTATACTCCAATGTCCAGCCATATCTACGCTCGAGTGGCATCCGTTCACGATTACCGAGGTATTCTTGGTTAAGGGGGAGGGGTGTGATAGTGAACAATCAGCACCAATCATTCGAATTGTTTTCTAGCTCCCCACCGAGGACAGAAATGATATTACCCTGACGATCAAGGTACGCGGAGACTGGACCGAGGAACTGTACGATCGGATTGTGCAGAGGGAGCACTGCAAGCGGAATCTCGGTGGGGTCGATCCCTATCGACGAATAGAGTTTCTGCTCGACGGACCGTACCCGTCGGTGATGAGCAACATGCTGGATTGTAAGCGAATTCTCTTCATCGGTGCCGGCGTTGGTATTACCCCGTTTGTGACCATCATGCGTCTGCTCCTGTAAGCAAGAAGGATCCGTTGCGACGAACACCTCCATGGTGGTTTACCGCCGTATCTCACCTCCTTTTGCAGGAACACCAATGTCGATCGCCCGGCCAGAGTGCATCTCGTGTGGATTGCCCGTAGCTTGGAGACGTTCCTGTGGTTTTCGGATGAGATCGCGCGCTTGCAGGAGAAGGTACGCACCCGTCCGGCTCAATGTTAATGTGGTGGTTTAACTTACGCTTTGATCCTTCTTTTTTGTTCTTCGTTCGATGGCAGTTCTGGAGCCAGAATAAACCGGATCGCTTCTGGGTTAAGCTGTACTGGACGCAGAACGTCGACGAACACCTGCTAGCGGAATGCTTTGGCGATATGCCATCGATCAAATTGCGCATGCATCGCGGCCGTCCGAATTGGAGCGAAATCTTCATCGATCTGGTCACACTCTATCCGAAGTAGGGAAAGGCTCGTGTGCCGGTTCGTGTGCTGCCTTGAGTAATCGATTCACTTTCTCTCTGCTAGAAAATCCGTGTCCGTGTTCAGCTGTGGACCGAAGGAGCTGACGAAGGAGGTTCGGGCGAAGTGCAAGGAGTACAGTAAACACGGCTGCAAATTGAGCTACTTCCACGAAGGATTCGGATAAGAATGTGCTCTGAATGGGTTCGTTTTTGATTTGATGGACGATAGTGTTCTAATTTTGGACGCTAGCCGCACGGTTAAGAACGGATGTATCGCGAATAAGTAGTGTTTGTTTGGTTTGATTAGAAATAAACAGAACGGAGAGAATAAAAATAGCCAACCGGGAAGTGTTCTTAACCGTTCTTTCGTTTTCGGGGACTGACAGGAAAGCTCCGTCCTGAGTCTTGCTCAGTGTGCTCAAGGATGTTGACGCTAAAGTATCTTTCCATACGGCCGTACTTCGAAACGCGCCAGGAAGCTGAGGAATGGGATAAGGTGAAGTTTTTTGTCTGTCCCTGGCACGTACACTGGGCTAGTGGCTGGTTAAATCTTACTGACCTGAACGTTTCACTTTCGAACAGCTGCAAAAGATGATCGCAACCGTAAAGCAATTTCATGACGACTTCGATCGCATCGTCCTGCACAAGGACCTTTATCGCACGTTCTTCTACTACTATCTGCAAGAGATTCGATATCGCATCATCCAGATACTGATGAGGTTCGCAACGATCGAGTGGTGCGAACCGAAGCCAGCGACCGTCGCGACCGACCCGTACGGGTTTCCAATGCCCGAACCGGCCCGGCCGAAAAAGAGCAAAAAGAAAGATGGGGAGGAACCGGAACCGATACCGGACTACACGATCCGCGTCAAGTGTTACAAGGAGAAGTTTCCGCTGGTGTGCTGTGACGATCAGTTTCGCACACTGGCCGCGCTGCGGCTACACTATTACGCGGTGCACGACAAGACGTACCTACTAGCGGCGACCACGTGTGAGGTATGTGTTTTCACTCGGGCATAGTGTATCCTAGGAGTGCTAATGCTGTGATCATTTGATTGGATCTCCCCAGATGAAAATGGCCCTGCTGCGAATGGTCGTCTTCCGCCGAACGTTGGACGAATGGTTGAAATCGGGCAGTGTCTCGAATAATGGGCTGTGTTTTTATCTTACGAAAATTCTTCGCAGAATCGTCTCCATCATTCGCTATTAGGGTGGTGGTGTGCAACATTTGCGCGAAAACTATTTAAAGCTAAGATAAGCAATTTATTGGCCATTGAATATGTCCTGAGCTGTAGCACAATGGGGTACAATAAAACACAAACTGATTAAAACTCTAGTGTATGATCCAATCGTCTCAGTATCCGTCGCAGGTTCAGCAAAAGCTCGCAACTCGATTCCTGTCCACCGAGCAGGTAGTCTTTAATGTGTCGCTCGAAGAAGGTTATTTTGGCCAACGACATTTTCAGCTGCGGACAAAGCAAAGGGGCAGTGGTGATCATACAGCGCGAGAAAAACGGCTCACTTAAGTGTTTACCTCGCACAGCGAAGCCGACTGGAGCACTTTCTTGTTGTGAGCATCCTCATAGTGCTGCTTGAACGCATCCTTATCGTTGTACATCACCTAACCGAACGACAACCATTAGCGTGTTATTACAGCACGATCGCGCGACACTACTCACACCGCAACACTCGATTTCCTTCTCCTCCGCAACATCCTTCGGCAGGGTGGTGAACTTTTTCAAAAGCGAAAGCACCTCATCGCGCAGAACGGTCAGGTGGTACATGAACAGCGTCCGGTAGAGCTCTTTGTGCAGCACAATGTCGTCGTACTCGGCGAGGAAGTGGCGCGTTTCCTTTACCACCTGCTCCAACTAAAGAACAGCGGACAGACAGAACGATCTTAAGATAGCTTTGAGACACCACATTAGCACCGTTTTCGGTTGTTGTTGGCCGTACCTGATCCCACTGCGTGGTGTCTGTTTTCATCGTTGCTAAACACAGAGGGAAGCCAAACACGTGTCGCGCCGATACGCGGATGGAAAGTGACTGCGCTGTGACTGTCTTCTGCCGTCGTGAGGATCAAGGATCGCACACGATCGTACTGCATTCCCCACCCCACCACTATTTTCGTTCCCCAACGATCAGTGAACAGAGTCGTGTTGGGTTTTTTTTGTAGTATCTGAACTTGGGCACGAAGCCAAACTATGAAGGAATGACTGAAGAGTCATTGGCGCCAATGGGTTGGAAATGCTATTGACAAGTTTTTATGACCATATTTGCTTTACTTTTATTTTCATTCATTTCTGGGCTGATATACACCTTCTCGGTTTGTTTCGATTTTGTGTTGCTAAATTCTGCCACGCAGGTTAGCGCCGTCCACGGTAAAGCCCGTTCGGGCTTCGGTTCGTGAAAACCTTCGACGAGCATTCCGACCAACCGTCTCATGACCGGTCGAACGTCCTTTGCGCAAATGTTACCGCATTTGATGCCGCTCGCAACAAAACACATCGTGCAACTCGTGCTCGCCACGCCTCGGACGATGACGAATGATGATGGTTCTGAGGGCAAGGTAGAAGGCACGCGAAGCACGGTTCGTGTTCGGCCCAGCTGCAGCACGGCAGGTCGTGGCTGGCGGCACGAGCGCTGCCGCTCGCCAGCCGAAGCGCGTGGTTTCCGCGGAGCTTATGAGGTGTCCTGAGCTGAGCCACAAGCATCATTAAGCGCTAAACATTCACCCAGCTAAGGTGTCTAGCAGGAAGGTGCCGGGAACACACTGCCGCAAGAGGAGAAACTTGAGCGAACGCATTTGACGCTTGGTTGACGTCTTCAGTGAGCCGCTTATCACCACTTCACCCCTAAACCTAAAGCAATGGCAGAGGACAACAAGAACGGAGCGCCTCCGGCCGCGCAAGAGGAACCGAAGGATGCGCCTGAGGAGGCAAAGCCAGCATCGGAGGGAGGCGATGCGGCCGACGTTGAGCAGGAACCAGAGCCAGAGCCAGAGCCAGAGCCAGAGCCGGAGCCTCAGATAGGCACGTTCGAGAGAGTAAGTTTGAAGCTGGTGAACTCATGGAGTGGGATGGAGATATCTGACGTAAACTTGCTTTTCGGTAGCTGAAACTATTCCTGGCGGCAACGAACCAGTTCCTCGGCAAGTACGACGACCTAGTGGAGGGCAAGGAAAAGCACAAGAGCGTGTGTCTGAGCACCGTGAACGAACTGCGGGAGCTGCTTGTGACGCTGCTGCAGCGGTACATCCTGCACACGATGGTGCGGGAGGATTTCCTCTACAAGCACATCATTTGCTGTGGTGGCGAGGTATGACGATATTTTCGGTTCATGCTGCTCTAGAAGCGTACAGTGAGTTTGACGGTGTTTGTTTCGCTATTTCACAGGAAGCGGAAGCTATGAACACGGAGGAATTTGATGAGCACTACCAGGAGGTTCACCAAGAGGCGGATAAAGCCGTTTCCCTGCCAGAGGTAAGGATCGTACGTTTATTATAGCGTTGATTTAGGTAATGAATTAAGATTGAATCTAATGCGCGCTTCGACGTGTCTTTCTACTATCTGAAGCTTGAGGTGATTCGAGCCTACACGGAAGAAGTCAGGACCTACATTGAGCTGGGCAAGGCGATGAACAACGATCTGATCTTCTCCCTGAAGCGACTACTGCGGAAGAGCAATTCAGTTCTGGCGGGTCATCTCGGTTGAAACCGACGGTCGTGGTGGTGTATTCCGGGCGTCGAGAATACACAATGACAACTAGCTTAAGGTGGTTGGTTGAGTTGCTGCAGCAGGCAGCAGGAAACGAATCGAATCGAACACTAACCGGAACGGTGCTAATTCCCGCCATGCTCCCAGGATCATGTCGAACTGTTTAAAGCTACTAACCTATGCACGTGTGTAACCCACGAAGACAGAATAAATGTTACCCCTTAAAAACGAAAGCGTTGTTTGGTGATTGGAAGCTGATTCACGCGGAGATGACAGTTGAAGTAGAATATAAACCAAGAGAGTGATGGACCGACTTCTTTAAATAGTATCGCTCATGCTTTTCTTCCTGTCGGAAGCGAACATGACCGGATCACTCTCACTTTCGCTTCCCGTTCAGGTGGTTCGGTTCTTAGCGAAGGCCACAGAATGGTTTCCGCACCGACGTGTTGCCACAAACGAACGCTGGACTTTAGCTGCAAGTATCGGAACGTGAGTATAGCACTACGGTCGTTCCTCTCGCCCACTTCAGTACACTCTCAAACGTTGTATCCAGTTAGATAAATTCTCTACCGATGTGGAACACTTTTTGGAAGCGTACGATCGCACAGTGCTCCACTCGGCCGCCTACCACCGTAGCTTCCGGCGGCATATGAAGCACCTGTATGCGGACGTTGTGGAGCTGCTGGCAAAATTCGAACACATCCGATGCAGCGGCACCAAAGGGCAGTTGTTTATGGAGAAGTTTTGTTGCGGAGTAAGTGAACATGCTGTTGTGTAACGTAGTTTGCGATAATCGTATGGGAGTATCTTCACTTTTCAAAAACAAAAGGTTTTATTCGACGACTGTGAGGAGCTTAGGAGACACTACTTCGAGTATCACAACTTCGGACGACTCGTTCATCCGAGCATAGTGGAGGTGAGCGCAGTCCCTAAGGAATCTATTTTTTTTATAGAGGTTTGTATCTCGATATGGGTTGTTTTCTTACTATGCCAACAGTTTCGTTCCGGGCATGGTAAACTTCAGTTCTTTCACCGTCGTGTACGAGATTATCTATTCTACGGCACAGAATCCACGAGCGTGTTGCTGGTGAACCTGAAGAAAATTGCCAACAACCTGCGCCAGACGTTGGAACGTGGCCCAAAGTGGTAGAAGCGGATGTGCACGGAAGACGAACAGGAGTGGTTGTTTTTATTTTTAGTCGTGGAATAAATAAACTGTGATGTATCATCCATTTTGCGCAGCACTTTCGAGCTTCGGGTTGAAATGTTTGAAAGAACTAGCATTGCTGGGCTGCTTAGAGCTGGACAGGACTTCATTTCCTGTCGACAGTTTGAGTGGCTTAGGTGTGGGATCGATTCCGTTCAGCTCCGATGGGTGTTCCAACCACGGTCTATATTCATACGAACATCTACAACTACAGCAATAAGTACAAAAATGTAACGAAAGATTACGTGCATCAAAGCTAAGGATAGCTGATTTGATTTAATGGGTTTTTACTCAGTTGGATCGCTTCCAGAATGACGTGAAAAGGTTTCTCGCTGAGTATGATAGTGTCGTGCTGCACAAAGACCTGTACGGTTTGGTGTTCAAGAGCTATCTGCGCGAGATCCGCTCGAAGGTGAAGAGATTGCTGGACAAGTTCGAAGCAACTCCACTTGATGACGGAAGCACCCGTCCGGAAAAGAAGATGATCTGCTGTGGAGTAAGTGCACACGTGCCTTTCTCGTGCGTACAGCTGTTACTAATTCGGACCTTTCCTTATAACAGTTAGCATTTACCAGCAACGAACAGTTTCGTAAACACTACAAAACTGTCCACAACGAAGCTTTCCTCGTGTACCCGAACATGCTGGAGGTAAGCTTTCGGAACATTCGCGTCCGATCCAGTCATACGAGATACGAAAATTTCATTGTTACGATCTTTCGATTGCAGCTGAAATCCGCTTTCGCCAAGTTGGACCACATGCGGCACCGTTTGGACGAGTACACGCGATTTGGCAAGGAGTACACATGCGCCCTGCTGGTGGACTTGAAGAGAATAGCGAAGAAGATCTCGTGTACCTTGAAATTTTAAAATAAAACACTCTGACATGCAGCACCAACGCACACCCTTCGCGATCCTGCGCGCTGCGATCATGAACCGCGGCACCGATCGCGGCACGCCCGTTTGTTGAAGGATGCTGCACTAGGACGCTAGGCCGCATTTCCTTCCGCTTTGCGTTCGGCTTTTCCGAGCCACGATGCTGGGGGAGGGTGGTTCCGTTTCGTCCGGCTTTTTTTGGGTTTGGGGTTGCGTAGGTTTTGCTGTCGTGGGCGTGCAAAATTTTCTTGGTAAATCGTTCGATTCGTAGCAGATCAGTACAGCATCAGCTTCCAAGCAGGCCGCTGAGTTGGGTTGGCAGTTCGATTGGCCCGTGGCACAGTATCGGTGGTGAGCAAGTCTTGGGACGAAGGAATTTCGTGAAGGAACCCCTCATATCGCACCGATAGGCGCCACACGCTAGCGAACATCTGTTGTAAGAATGGATCAAATAGTGAAAACTCGGGACGTAAGTAGCTCGGGATGTAACCAGCATGTCCTATCGAGTAGAATCGTGTGAGTGAGCCACTGACGCGCGCGCCTCTCTTCTTAAAGGTGGAAAAGTTTGTGTCCGAAACGAAGTACTTCCTCGACGAGTTTGACTCCATCATCAGCCACTGGGATCTGTCGGGAAACTTCTTCCTGCACTACCTGATCGAGATCCACGAGAACGTGACGCAGCTGCTTGCCCGGTTTACTACGCTCTCGCTCGAAGGTGTCGGCGACCGGAAAAGCAAGCCTTTCTTCAACCTGAAGTGCTGCGATGTAAGTTTGTGTGGTGAAAGGGGAGGGATTTAACATGAACTTGGTAATGATAAACGACCGGCATTGTTGTGTGAGGGACAGCTATGAGACGGGGCTAAATTTGGCAGCGCCTTCAAAGACGAGTCACATCAATCGTCGGCAAACGAAAGCACAACCGGCGATCACAATGTCATCGATCGGTAGCTTACTGCATACCACATCGTGATCGATTTCCGATCTAAATATAGCCTTCCACTCGGACGGACATTTCACACAACACACGCACAGCTTGTGGGGGAAGCCTTGTTGTTCACGCTTATTGTTTCTAATATCCCACAGCTCGAATTTCAAACAGTGAAGGATTTGCGGCTACATCATCACTCCTGCCGGCACAAGAAGTCGCACTTTGAGGAAACGGATAACTGCGAGGTAAGCAGGAAAGACGGAAACAAACCAGCGCCAGGTTAATCGATTATTCGTTTCACACTTAGCTCAAATCTGCCCTGCTGAAACTGGCGTTTTTCAACCGGCGAGTGAGCGAGTACGTACAGTACGGCACCGTGGCCGATCGTTATCTGTGCCTGTATCTGAAGAAAATCCTTAAGAAGATCATCATCACGCTGGACACGTTCAACCTATGAGCGCGCGCGAACGAGGGAGTGCACCAAAATCTGTGTAGCCTTTAGGATTAAGAGCTTGTGTACGTTAGAATGTAAGTGTATGTAATTTCAATGTTAGCTGATAGACAAATTCCGCAGGGGTAACGGAACGAGTGATGCATGTACAATCGCTTAAGTTAAGCCTATGAAATAAACGAAACGATTTGGACGATATATAACTGAGAATGCTGTTCGTTAGGCGTGTGCACGCCCATAGGCGCACGATCGTACGTTCTGGGTCTGTTGGGTGCTTATGTAAAGATCTGTTTACAGCTGCCGATTTGTTCTATTTTCGTTGATGCACCACGAATCCGAAACAGTGAGCGGAGAAATTCGCGGAAGCGCACCCTAGAACTGAAGTGAAAGCTTTGATTTCCCATCAGTCGAAGGACGGCACGCCACCAGCAACGACAGCATGATTCTCGAGGACACCATCAAGTTCCGCAAGAGCGCCAAAACGCCCGAAGACGTCGCCCAGTGGCGTTTGGTAAGGGAAAGGTTTTCATGATTGGTGTGTAGTTTGTGTGTAAACGATGCCTTTTTGTTTTGCAGACGTACAATTTCATTATCGAGACCAAATACTTTCTCGAGCGGTACGACAGCATCGTGGAAACGTGGGACCTGTGTGATAAGCAATTCCTGATGAACATGTGGAACATCGAAGAGCTGCTGACGAGCCTGCTGTACAAGTACACCACCGTCTCGACGGATTACATCAAACACAGCAGATTGCCGAAGGTGGAAATAAAGTGTTGTGATGTAAGTATTGATTATACTATGTTTTGTGCAATACGCAACGCACTACATATTTCTGCTCGCTCACAGCATCTGTTTGAAAGCTCGAAAGATCTCCACAAGCATTACTATACGGTGCACCATACGCCCGGACGCGTGAACGATGTTAGGTTTTGTGAAGTGAGTATAGCACGGCGGCACACATTGCGCGAGTGTATTTTTAACACCAACATTCCAACCGTCTCCGCAGATGAAAGCTGGATTGCTGAAGCTAGAGTTCTACAAGAAAAGTCTTAAGTATTACCTTGAGTTCGGGACCTGGTGTGATCACGTGCTGTGTTTGTATTTGAAGAAAATCTATCGGAAGGTTAATGTTACGCTAGATCCGTTTAGAGACGAACCTGCCCCGGTGAAGGTAACGGAGCAAGTACAGGATGTGGTGCCGGATGAAATTTAATGTACAGGAATTTTAAATAAAAACAAAACAATCTCTAAAGAAACGCTGAGCAAAACGCTCACTGCGAGGAAAGAACACGTTTTAGTTCAAGCAAGACTTGTTGATATAGATGACTGTTTTTGAATTAATCGGACTCATCTACCCCCATTTCTGTCGGTCATTAGTGGGTCCTGTCTTTATAGGATTCGGAATCCGGGTTAGACGATTAGAATGATTATCAAACTGTGTCATGAACGTTATAGGAATCTAGGTTTGAAAAAACATCTTTCCCAAGCTATTTGAAACATCCCTGCACTTCGAACAGGGTGCTTCGTGCAGAAAAGGCGCTTGAAATCTATGGACGCGCGGCTATAAACTCACCTATTTCACCACCGGTTTGACAGTGCGAATCAAAACAACAACACGGCAGCAGATTAGCAAACTCTCGAAAGCTGTTAACATAACACAGTAAGCAAATAAAGCCGTAAATAATGCGGATCCTCGGTGGGCTACGAGTTCCGCCGGTGCACGGGACAAGGCTTCACTCCAGCTCCATGTTCGTCCCTGCCCACGAACCGGCGCTGGAGAGTGACTGCCGCCGGTTGGAGAAATTCCTCGACGACAAACCACACATTCTCGTGCTGACCGGTGCCGGAATATCGACCGAATCCGGCATCCCGGACTACCGCTCGGAGGGTGTCGGTCTGTACGCCCGGTCCAACCATAAACCGATACAGCACGGCGATTTCGTGAAATCGGAAGCGACCCGCAAACGCTACTGGGCCCGTAACTACGTCGGTTGGCCGCGGTTTTCCTCGATAGCGCCCAACGTCACGCACTACACGCTCGCCCGGCTGGAACGGGAGGGCCGCATAGGGGGTATCGTGACGCAGAACGTCGACCGGCTGCACGGGAAGGCCGGTTCGAAGGAGGTGGTCGAGCTGCACGGTAGCGGGTACGATGTCATCTGCGTCGGCAGGCATAACGAACGGGGCGTTGGATGCGACTATCGTATCGATCGGCACGAGTTTCAGCGCATCCTCGACCAGCTGAACCCGGCCATGGAGGACAAATCGACTGCGATGCGCCCGGACGGTGACGTGGAGCTGTCGGTGGAGTACGTGCAGGGCTTCCGGATTCCACCCTGTCCACAGTGTGGTGGCAATCTGAAGCCGGAGATTGTGTTCTTCGGCGACAACGTGCCCATGCCGCGGATAGAGAAGATCGTGCGGATGATTATCCAGTCGGACGGTGTGCTCGTGCTCGGATCAAGCCTGACCGTGTTCTCCGGCTACCGGATAGTGTTGCAGGCGAAGGAACTGGGGCTACCGGTCGGCATCGTCAACATCGGTGCGACGCGGGGCGATCCGAAGGCGGACCTGAAAATTTCGGCCAGATGTGGCGAGGTCATGTCGAACCTTTTTAAGGTTCGTCGGTAGAGGAAGTCGCATGGACGTGCTGCAAATACGGGAAAAGTGTTGATAAATCGTGCGAATGTAGTGTAGTAGAGTATTTAAACGAATTACCAATAAAAGTTGTTATGTTTCCGACCTGTTTTTACTCAACAATGAGCACAGTAAACGAGAGATTTTTTCTTTTCCTACTAAGAATGGTGTACTTTATTTGTTCGATAATATCAATATATCTACCTATGATACGTAAGTAGCGTAACCTCTGCATTTTGATCCACCAACAGAGCGTTTAATTCGTCTCCCAACAGCACTTAAAAATATAATTTTCGTGTTTTGTCATTGGCAAAATCATTCCATTACTATTCCAGTATCGAGAATCGTCCGTAGTAATACGATCCGGTAGGTGAAGGTGATAAAAGAAAACTCATGTGTATTTAATCCTTTGCCTTCCTTACTTTATTATTGTTTACACCTCCGATACTTCTTTCCTTCTCGACTCAAAACACACTCTTCCATTTCGCTTCATGCAATAGAGTTTCACCGGTCGTCTCGTTACCTTGTACATACACGTGGCTGCTGCACGTTGAACTAAAGGACATTGGAGAACGACGAAAAAAACCGCCGCCAGAATGATACGCTCTAAATACTTCGGTAAATTTTGTTTTCTGTTTTGGAGGAATCCAACCAGCGGCTCTTTTCGGAAGTACACAAACAATTGAGCACCGCACCACATATTCCGGACATACCGGGCACGAATAAAGCACGGACGGGGGGCTTAAATTATTCCCGGGGAAATATAACGTGTCAAACTTGTACAATCTAACCTAATTCACGGACGTTTCTCCTCTGCTTGCTTCTTGCCGGTATGATTGCAGTGCGTAGATGTTCAATATTGGTTGCAGTTAGAAACGGGAGTGACTATACGATCGGATGGGATATTGGGCAGATGAGGGGAAGTTTGGGGTGAGGGCACTAAAAAATACACCCCCGACACACTTAGAGGAAGTAGTCTGCCTGCGGCTTCTTCGAAGGTATTCCGCGACTTTCCTGTGGTGCGGCTTCGAAGATCGTAAAATCGCGCTGCAGGTTTTCGTTCAGTTCTAAAATTGCTGCCACATTGCCACACCTGCGAGAGATTAAAAAAACATAAGAATCTGGACGTGCAGGATCTTCCAAAGGGGAGTTTTCACCAACTTACCGGTAGCAGTAGTTCGGGGCGGACCAGACGGTTAGCACGGTTTCGTTAAAGTGCCATTTGTAGCCCTCCATCACGAGCTGATGTGCCCGGCAGATCATGTCGATGTCGTTGGCGGCGTTGAACTGTGACACGACGTCCGATCCGAACAAATAGCCCGCACCCCGCGGCGACACACCCCAGCCGTGCGTGTCCTCCGGATCGCTCCACAGCAGATCGCACATCGGGCCGTCGTGCGGTACCTCCTGCTTGCGGTCGATCGAGCGGATCTGATCCAAATACTGTATCGATGGCGACAGGCCACCGTGCACGCAGAAGATCTTGCCGTCGATGATGGCGGACAGGGACAGGTAGTCGAAGATTTCCGTGCAGTAGCGCCACACCGTCACCGAGCCGTACTTGCGTATGCACTCGTCGTAGAACCCGTACACCTGCGTGATCTGGCGCGATTCGTGGTTGCCGCGGATCAGTGTGATGCGGTCCGGGTAGCGGACCTTCAGTGCGAGCAGCAGCAGGAATGTTTCCACACTGTAGTATCCCCGGTCGACGAAGTCGCCCATGAAGAGGTAGTTCGTTTCCGGCACGTCACCCCCGACCTTGAACAGCTCCTTCAGGTCGTAGAACTGGCCGTGTATGTCACCGCACACCGTCACCGGTGAGTCGACCCGCTGCACGTTGCCCTCCTCGACGAGGATCTCGCGTGCCTTCGCACACAGGGCCTTCACTTCGTGTTCCTTGATGATTTCGCATCGTTTCAGCTGCTCGATCTGTCGGTCCAGGTCACTGTAGTCTGGCATCGTATTTTATTGTAGGAGGGCGTGTGGGGTGTGTGTGTTGTGGGGGTGAAACACACGCTCGAAGGTGGCAAGGATCCTGGCGTCTCGATGCTTCTGTCCGGTGGTTGGCGTCGCCTCTTTCGTTGACCACTACCCGCGTGTGTGTTGTTGGGCACCGTGCAGATGTGTCACGCCGCGCGTATGTGTGCGTGCGTTTTACGAAGAATGACAGATGAAGTCGCTAGATGCTTCTTTACTTTGCCTTCTTCTTCTGTTCCGTTCTCTTTCTTCGTGCGCGTCCTGATAAAACACAAATGACGAAACAACAATGAGCCTCGATAAACGTGGATTTATCACCCGAAAAATATGCCGACAATCGCGCACGCCAACAAACGCGCGTACCTTTTGCCTGTTTCCGTAAAATGCGTTCCTCGTTCGGTCTTCTCTCTCTTCGGTGCGAACTGCTAACCTCTATCGCAAATTAGGCAGACACGACCTACTACGATTGCAGAGCGCTGCTAGCTATGGGTATAGTTGTAGGAATGGTTGGTTCTCCAGCTTCCGGCACATTTAGGCTTAGGTTTGCTGTTTATACCCCCCGGATCCTGGCGGGTTTTGCGGAAAAGAACGCACACACGACACGACGAAACAAGGTGCGACGGCTGTGGACGCGACTATGCACACACACGCACAACGATACAGACACAGAGGAGCGCGCGTTTCCGAGAGACAAACGAATCGGCACCGGTTGACCGCAAGTAAATAGTACCAAAATCGTTTTGTTTTTTGCGAAGGACGCAAAGTGAGACGGCTTCTCATCAAGTACTAAAACTCACGCAACACAAGTTACATGGAATAGAGTATAAAACAAATCGCGCTATTTTCCGGCATTACCAAGGCGAGACAAAACAATAAAATACAAGCGAGCGAATGAGCGACAGAAACGGGGCGAAAAGGCGAAATGCGGCGAGCGAATTGCCAGAGCGAGATGGGGGTGGGTAAAATTTCAATCTGGAACCACGGGGCGATCTTGAGACAAAAAGAGACAGAGAGCGGTCCCAAGCCGTGGTTGTAGTGATGGGCATGCTTGAAACCAATGCGTATAGCGAATTTAAAAAAAATCGTTTTTAACATACATAAACTTAAATAATTAAGAATTGAAGAAAAAAAAGTTTCAATGCTTCACGTATCCAGAACTTTCTCATTGCAGTATGATTACTGTTTGGTTTTGTTACTGTTTGGTTATAGATTTGTTATATTTCGTGTTTATAGGTTAATTCCCACTTTATGTGCTTAGTAGAAATTCTGACAAACATTGCAACAAATATTTGTAGTTACTTGACACCATTTGCGAACAGAATAAAGCAACAAATTGTTTGGTCTATTTTAAGCATCCAAAGCTGCCTTCACGTCAGCCTCCATGACCGATGGTCGGACTTAATCTGCTATCGCGCCGATTCGTCACACAGGCCTTGGAATAAAAAGTCGGAAATTACTAAATTACAAAAAAGGGGTTTCCCATTAGTCGTTCTCGTGTCGTTCTCGTCGTTGTGTTTGGAATTTCGTCCCAGGTAGGTAATGCGCCCGGAATCTGCCCAACAGATCGTGTCTGCAGACGTACATTCTAATTCTATTGCGATGAGGTCATCTCGCCCAATTGATAGGTCGGCATACATGCGCGTGTGTTTATGTTTGTGTCTTCCTCTACTGATTTGACACCCGAGTGTGTTTTGGTTCTGGGCGCTTGCAGCAGAAACGGCTCCGTTTACGTATGGTTTTTGGGCGTGTAAAAGGTACTGCCGTCGCTCACTTATCAGCGCGTTGTTGAATTGAACAAAACACTCACATCGGCAGCATCAAATTTACGCGTATGCGATTAATTAAAGTGTCCCCCCGCCGCTCACAGTAAAGCACGGGGCGCCCGCTTCGTTTCCGGCATGCAGCATACCAGGCGCGCCTGTAGGGGCTGCGCGCTATCGCCCGCTTTTTTCCCAACATAAACCAAACCGAGGGCAGGTTGTATGCGTGGTGCGCCGCTTCCTTGCTTTGTGCTTTACGCGTGTACGTGTGTCTGTATATGTGCTTGGAGTCGGCGAGTTTGCGCGCGCGTGTGTGTTGTGTTTCCCGCGTCCTCTACCCATCACCCCACCCCCCCACCCCACCCCTATCCCACGGCCTCACTCAACGAAGCACAAAGTGTTCTTCTCGTCGGTTTCACTGTGACGGACAGAAGGCGACAATCACGCACGGAAAAACTGCGGAAAAAGTTGGCGGCTGCGTTAGTGTGCGGTGGTGTTGTGCGAATCGGTTGCGAACAGGAGTAGTAGTCGTCGAGGAGACACTTGAGACCGTTGCGTGCGGAAAACGGATGGATGCGAAAACCCATGCCCACCAGACGGTTCACGACGTTTTAGAGGAAGAAAATTAGGCGACCGATTCGTGTGAGTGGAACGAAAATAACAAATTTTCACCACGCTCGGTGCGGGGTTGTGTGTGTGTGTTTGTGTGTGATAGAGAGAGAGAGAGATTTGGTGGAAAACACAGCAACCGGGCAGTGTGGAGAACGCTGAATTGCGGTAAAAATTCTCGACAGACAGGAAGGACATCGGCGATGGTGCCTCCGTGCACGAAAATCAGTCATCGGAAAAATCGGGCACATACCGCTGGTGGGGTGCAGGTTGAAATGGAAGCGGGACCAGCGCTCGGCACGGTGCGGTAAAACCCGCATATTCACAGCCTACCTGGATTGGATTTATCAGTGGTGGGGTGTCCTGTTGTCCGGTGAATTGTTAGTGTGCGCACGGCAGCAGAGCGGTGGAAGGAGTGAAAATTATTGTGAACCTTCCTACAACACCCGAAGGACAATCAGTGTCGGCGCCCGTTGTTCGTGACACGTCGTGCAATTAAAATCCACGCTAATTTATCGTTCCGCAACATCAACCTACTTGTGAGAGTGATAATTTTCTCGGAAAATTCCCCGTTTCGAGCTGTCCGGTAGTGGTCGGATGTACTTGAAAGAAGAAAAATAGGATATTCCACGAGATAGTGTGCGAGTGTGTTGCCAAGCGTTTCCTTTCCCATCCAGCAAAAAAGGGTGGCAGATTATGATTTTATTGAATGTCTTTTTTTCGTTTTTTCTCCGGGTTCATCTCTGCTGTCCTATCCGCTCCGTTAATAGTGGTGCTTTAATTTTCTCCATATTTCTCTCTCTATCTCTCTCTCTAAGTGCATCGAAGGCCAATGGTTGCTTTGAGTCGCGAGTGTCCTGTCGTGTAGTGTGAGAGAGAAAGTGAATAACGGCGCTAGTGTGTGTCGGTGCCTAGTTGTGTTTAACACGTGCGTTCCGTTGCTGGTGTGCGTGTTTACTAGTTAATTCACTGAATCCAACCAACAGCAGCAGCAGTGCACGGGGCATCATTAGTGTCACGATTCGGAGTGCAAAAACAACCCCGCGTGTATC
Source organism: Anopheles dirus (assembly GCA_000349145.1). Lineage (NCBI taxonomy): Eukaryota > Metazoa > Arthropoda > Insecta > Diptera > Culicidae > Anopheles > Anopheles dirus. Next base: position 2,680,758 of record KB672868.1, on the reverse strand, counting down.
AAATTATCCTTTAGCCGTAGTATAAACAGCAAACCCGTCCTTCGGCGCCACGATCGAACGCTGCAATCATGGGAAACATACACACCGTTGGACCTAACGAGGCCCTCATCGTATCAGGTATGGCGACATTTGATTAGCGTTTTTTTTTACTGGGCCTTATCTTACGATCGCTGAAGAATGGTGCTGTTTAGGTGTCATATGTTCGTTATCGGCGATGCCGTTGATTTACCGAATAGTCTAATATCTGTTGTCCACCATGGATCTCTCTGATACAAGCCCCGTACAGGAGTTTGTTATGGAGATAAGATTTTTGTTGGCCTGCCAACATTCTATTTTTATGTTCACTTTCGATGAAACTTGTGTCTACACGATCGATAAGCCATTGGCGCAGGGATGTCAAACATAATTGAATATAAATCCCAAAAAAAATCCCAAACCGATTCGGTATAACAGAACAATTTCAACAACGTATCCAATGCTCATAACGACACTGTAGGAATCACGATGTCAGAGTTCAACTTTAAACGGAAAAAGGAACTTTTAATGAGGAGCAACGAATGAACCACTATGAGTTGGCAATGGAAACACACTAAAATGCAGAACAATTACAGGGTTTTGTAACACAAATTCGCATTTGGGTTGTAAGTTAACTGTGTGACTTCAAAGGAGAATGTGTTTTTAATTCTTAGGAATCTTGGTACATTTTTCGTGTCTCACTGGAATTAGAACCCCAAGATTTTGATGTACAAAGCGATTTTTGAGAAACTGGTTTCCACTGTGCGTCCATTAATGTTTCACTAAATTTTGGCTATGTTGCATTTATTTTTTAAATGGCGGTAGTTGAATGCCATCAACAGTAAACTTGTTTTTCACATTCCACTTTTGTGATATATAATAAGGAGTACGGATGGTATAGTAATGAAATCTACCCTATGTTGTTATCTTCTTTTTGGACCAACATTGTTGAACCATCCAGCCCGTTCATCTATCACGAAATCCTGCCCGTCAAGTGCAAACGAATGAGTTTGACGACCCTGCCTTAAGAGCGTCGCGTAGAGTAAAACACGTGCTAACATTATGACACACAACAGCTGATAAACATGTAACATAAAACAGATAAAATGGAACAGCGTTGTTTTGTTTGGAGATCGTATTTACTTGACAGGTCGAATCTCTCTATGTAAACAAATAAAAATCAAGATCGTTGTCATGCTGAAACTTCCAACAAAGTTCGTCTAGGCGCTAGTCGTTGGGGATGGATATAGAAATACATGTTGCATATGGCTTCTGAGCTTTTTGTGACGTGTTATTTTCTGCTTTAAACACTATTTAAAAAAAAAAACTGTTGGTAAAAAGAAGATTTTTTTAGTGATTTCCAATCGCTGAAAAGTTTATGGTAAATCCGTGACTGGTAGAGAACTGGTAGAGAACCTATACAAAAAACCCTTTGTCCGAAAGCTTCTCTGGTAACTTCGTCCGTCGAGTGTGGTCTTGGAACATCGTGCCAGTGTACAGACAGTGTTGCTCGCTTAAGCGGCAAGCGGGCTCTGTTAATCTTCCCATCGAAACGACGAATTACTCATGAAGGAGTGGCATACATACAAGGAAAAGTCATCCCTCGAGTGAGCAGGAAACTGGATACGGTTAGCGAAGGAACTGTGACTTTCACCGTTACTACTACCACTACTACCACCACTATCAACGGATCCTACTTTGGGGATCACCGGAAGACAAAAGCCACCCTGAGAGCGTACACTTGGAGGGCTTTTCATGCCTTTAAGTCCGTTGCGGGCGCACGAAGGAGGGTCGCATATATCTTCCCGCTGTCAGGCTCGCTCGATGATATTGCGTTACCGCTGAGAACAGCACCCCGCCCGCATAGGCCGAGCGGTCCTTGCGTCGAGAGTTTGATGGGTGGTTTGAAAATCGATTCCAACTGAATGCATTCTCACAGGCACATGCGAGGATGTGTGTAAAACGATACTTAACAGCGGCCATCAACCGAACGCTAAGCGCTTAACTGCGAGAGGGCGAGCGTTAAATGCGTTCTCCACTCCCACCCGTCGTTGGTGCGGGCTGTAAACTATGTCCGAACCGTTGAAAAGGACTCGCCAGTGTGTGTAGCCGTATATTTCCGTGCTAACTTTATTACTGCACCAGCGTGGAAGGTTATTTTTGTGCGCTCCGGATACGGAGTGGATCCATCCGCCCAACGGGTGATAAGCTGTGGGAGTAAGAACTATCGTTTTTTTGCCCCCTTTTTGTTTGCCGACCTTCGACAGGTGACGTTCGTCCGGTAGTGCTCCATTCGCAGTCGATTAGTGCACATTGTGTTGTTTTCCCATTTCGCCTGGTGATATCTTATTTATTCTAGGTGATTGGCAGCTGCCCTGAATGAGGGGTGCAGCCACCTATCGATCCGTGTGATCAGTAGTGTTGGGCAAAGCAGAAAAATAGGTGTGCTGTGCTCACGCGCACACGCATTGTACTGTGCTGTGCGAAACTAGCACA
>KB672868.1:2641267-2677876 GCA_000349145.1 Anopheles dirus | reverse complement strand
TTGCACAGTGCGGTGCTGTGCGCAGACTGACGTGTGCTGTGCGCACAGTGCGAGCACACGCACTTTGCCCAACACTAGTGATCAGCACTTTCGCTAATTAATCGCTCTGGGCGGACCGATGCGGCTCGTTCGCAGGTGCATGCACTGGTGGATCTGCCTGGTGACGGATGATAAGCCCTTCACCTACACGCTTCCTGTGCTGGTCAAACGCATCCGAGAGTGTCTTTCATCGCTGCAGCAGTAGCAGCAGCAGGAACCGTAATGGGTAACGTTTCGTTAAAGAAGTTCCTGCCTGCCTGGCGACCGGCGCGTACTTCTCTCAATGGAGCCACTGTCTCGCGCGTAGCCCCAACCGGAGCGTCAGTATCGACTTTCGCTTCCGTTCGGCCGCTCCGAACGGTGACGGCGACAGGACGAAACTTTAAGTAAACCGGATGCGTCGCCCCGGTCGCGCTCCGCTCGACGATAACTTCCTTTCGAGAGGGAAACTCATTCACCGCCATAAAACTCACCCCGGCGGCGGCGGCGTGGCAATGCCTTGGCGCCAGGATGTCCCACGAATGGGGCGCGCCATCCACCGCCCGTGCCGCTTCCGACGCTGGCTGCTAATATGGCTGCGTACGGCGCGGAACGCACGCATACGCGTCCGCAAACGGAAAGATGTGTTTTTTCTCCTTCTAGTCCTTTTTTTGGCTCACCACGGGAATGTCGGGTGGATGTTGGGGTTGACCACGTCGGCCAGTAAACTCGATCCGTGGCACTGACGCGATTTGACGTGTGTGTATGTGCAGTAAATGTCTGTTCACGGTGCAAAATCGATACTGTGGGCCACTGTCGTGGCTGTGGTGGCATGTGGAACATAACAACATAAATTATTCTGTTGAGACTGTTCAGTCATTAGCGGCGACACGGCACGAAGCAACCGAATAAAGCACATCCTAATGTGCTGATGAATTAAGGTGAGTTGAGAAATCCATGTGCTGCGACCGGTGGTTTATCAATCAATAACTATGAGCGCAGGGATGTCAAACATGTGGCCTGCGACAGAGATCAAAATCCGGTCCTGGAATAATATTTATACACAAACCTCGGTTCATATGTAGGTTGGATTAAGCAATATAAATCAGCTTTGAATGAATCCAGCATTGTACTATGAATCCAGCATTGTAGCTATTACTGATGGTGTTATTTGTTGTAAAATGTTACAAAAATTCTCGATCGACGAATACTCCTAAAAGAAAATGCAATAACTTTACCCGCTGTAAAACGAATTTGTGATAAGCAAGGCAGTAACTGTTTTCAAAGAAATCTACGAATGATATCGTATTATATTTAATTATTTATGCTATGATAAAAATATATATTGGAGTTATTGAAATGCTGTAATATTAAACGCATATCCAATTAGTAGCCGAGATAGTTTAAAACTCTTATACAAGCAAAGTACGGAATGATGATACTGTAATGATTAAACAAGAAATAATTGCCAGTCTATATAACGGGATTAGAAGATGTCATGAACAGTTCCATATTCAAGAATTCAGTTTTGGGAACTCGATTGTTTCAAATAGAATTGTTCAAGATTATAACGATGGAGTCTAGGGAAAGAGAGAGAGAGCGAGAGAGAGAGATAAAAAGAGAAAGCGAAAGAGAGAGAGAGAGAAAGAGAGAGAGAGAGAGAGAGAGGGGGGGGGGGAAGGAGAGAGAAAGGTCAAACATAAAATGTGTTTTCTTTTACAGAAAATAAAAATTTAAAAAAAGCTTCTTCTTTTTATTTTTTATAGAGACTTAGACCTATAAGGTCTTGCACCTCTTTATTAATAAAAAGCTTTTGTTAGACAACAGGACAAGATGAAAAATGTAATAGTTCGTTCGGCCGTCCTTTGATTCGAACCGTGAATAGTTTCTATCCTATTCCCGAAGTTATTATCGGCGCGCGATATCTCCTCCCAGGCACACCACGCACTATGGGTGGACACTATGTGCCTCATGACTAGTTTATGATGGAAAACACGAACCGAAGCATTCGGTTCGCATCCAACCCACCCCATTGCCGTCCATCCACGTGACGGACCCGTGTGTTTGATGTTCGATCGCTCTCGATTGCTTTTCCCACGAGGATGTCGGTCGAGCGTGGCGGGTAGCGTGGCGACGTTGGCTTCTCTGCTGACTTTGCCTCATCTCTGCCGTTTTGACGTCACAGTGCCGGTTCGAGCGAAAATGCTAAAAATAGTTTGGCTATCGTTGTGATGGCGCTTGGCCGTGTTAGCTGTTGTTCCATCTGGATACTGGAGCTGATGGGGCCGCTTCCTTCCTCCGTTCCACCCCGTCCTTACTTCGGTAGACCTACATCTGCCACCGTTTGGTGCGATGCTGCAGGGTGCTAAATTTCACCCAGTGATGCGCGTCAGTGCGCTGGTGCTGGTATGGTTGCGAGGAACGAACGCTAATGGAAAACGTGGTTTCGACCGTGGAACCAGTATCGCGGGATGTGCGGGTCCTGTGGGGCCCGTCTGCGGTGGGACGAGCGACGACGAGCCGATGTCGCGGATGTTCGTTATTTCCTGCTGCGCTGGCCGGCAGAGTTCAGGAGCCGCTGTAGCATCCTTACAGAAACTGGGTCGGAAGTAGGATTCGCCGTAAGACAACGGGACCGAGAAGTGGATAAAGCGGCACGCTTCGTTGCGGATCCTAGCTACGGCGAGGTTTCTATGTTGACTTAAACATAGAAAAAATAACACCCAAAAACCTTCGTTCAAGCGGACGTTATTTCTTGTACTTTCGTCATTGTTGTTTCAAAATCGGATTCTTAAAGCACATCCTTGAATTATTGATAACTCGGTCGGATTTCTCATAAACACATTCAACTCCAACGGGAAAATTATTTCCTGCTTCCGCTATGCCACCAATACTACCTTCATGTGGAGTAGCAACGCTTGGCAGAACGTTTTATGCCGACGAGAGATGCTGTACTTCAAACGCACGGGGTTCGGTCGGTCCCCTTTCTCTCAGCAAAGCAAGACGCAGGCAAACATCGCGACCTTACCGTTGGCAGAGGTTAGAATTTTTATGCGTTTTTTATGCTGTATCTTGCGTAGCCAGCAGACCGCCCGATACTAGGCGTGTGTGCTGCGCCGAAAGAAGACGAGGGTGCCGGGACACAGGTGCAGGGAATATATACTTTTATGTGTGTATGTGTGTGTGTGTGTGTGGAAACCATGCTGACGACCCACAGTTATTCATCACCAGTTGCAATGGCCCTGTGAGTGTAAATATTCACATTTTAAATATTGCATCCGAACACATTCAGCTTTAAGCCCGTGGCACGGTGTCTGGCTGTGTTATCGGGTTTGTTATTCCCTTTTTACGTGTGGTGGGATTTCCTGCGTTTCGGTTTTTTTTTGCTCTGCTTTCATCAGAAAATGGTTAGAACTCGATAGCAGCAGCAGCGTCCGAACAAACAACACAACCCGAGTCCTTTCCGCGAGGGTGATCTCCGGCGGTTCAAGGGTTCACCGGTGAGATGTAAATGTGTTTTTCGACGGCTCGGGATAACGGATGTGTACGGGTGTGCTACGAGCAGCGAGGGGTTGACGATGATGGTGCGCTATTTGGAATTAATTTAAGGTCTTGTTTGAAAATGATGCCACTTCCTGCACTAAAAGGGGAAACTCGGAACAGTGGATATTGCTCTTTCAAGCCCGAAGGACTTATTTGGCGCAGGATGTTTTGAGTGAAAATGTAACCACGTTCGTTGCGCTCGATATCGAAATTATTCGAGGCTTAAACGGGGCAATGAGGAATGGGTGGAAATTAATCAAATGAAGTGAGCGGGGTTTGATGGTTCATTTGTTTAATCCCATTGCGACTGGTTAGTCGAGATTGACGAGTATGTAAGAAACATGGGATGTTTAATAAAAAAACTAAGAGAATACCATTTTTTTTTTGCTAAATTAACACTTCAGTGTTGCATTTCACAATTTTTGGCGCAAACTTGCATGATCAGCCTGAAAGTATGCAATTTTCAAGACACATGCTTCATTAACGCTTTAATAATGCTCCTTTCACCCAGTCTTGGCCGTTACGCTGGTAAAGGAAACAACATGACCAGACGAACATTACAGGCAGGTGACGAAACAGGCCATTATTGTAAAAAGGAGTGCTTGGCAGTGAGGAACTACAATCCGGTGTTACTCTGAGCCAAGCTATTTCCCGTCACATAGCCAAACCCACAGGCTGCCCCTTCTCCGTCGGGTAGAATAATTTAATGACCATACAAAAAAAAAAACAACTGAGCGACCCGGTGACTCGGTCGCAACCGGCGTTCGTCATAATCTTTCATCACGGCGATTAGTGCAATCGGCAGCCCACAACATTAGACACTGGGCGATTCGATTGGAAACGGTTCATTGTTGATTCCCCCTTGCCAACCCACTCGTACGACGCATCCGTGACACACCGCACGACGAGAAACAGTCCCCAGCCGCCATGGCAACGTCATCGAACCGGGCGGGTGAAGAGCATAAAATGAGGCAACGGCTGTTGTGTGCCCGAGGGTTGCCGCCATTTAGGCGCAATTCGGTTTGCTGCCGAGCGAGAGGGTGGATGGTGGGAGAGCACGTTTTGGAAAGCGACACAAGGAAGCAAGGCGATGGGAGTTTTCACTTTTGGTGTATCATCTCGGAATGATGACGAGTAGGGGAAGTGGCAACCGTAGACAACCGTGCGGGAAATTGGATGCATATGCAATGGTTTGAATGACGCTTCGCGTTCAGTGAGTGTGTGTGTGCGTTTCGTGAACGGCATGCGGAAAACAGGACGAGCAGCAGAACCCCTCGCCTGTGCCTGCGGTCGTTTTCCCCTGCGCGTTTTTCCCGTTGGTCCGTTGGTCTCATTATGCTGCGATGGAGGAAGCCTATCCTGTGCACGCTCGTGGGTACTATAGGACTGTAGCTATACCGGTGTAGAATTTCGTGCAAAGTGCCGAGATAGAAATAGGGTGTTGAATGGGGACGGAAGAATATAATACAGGCCTCTCTCTGTCTCTCTCTCTCTCTCTCGCTCTCTGACGCTGTTTAGTATGGAAGGAGCTTTAAGGTAAAAAAATACATGCTTTGCGTTAGATTCCTTGCGCGTTTTCTTCTATTCTCCTATGTTTGCGGCATTGTCGTAACCGTGAGGTGAGATGACGTGCCAGATGAATAAGTGATGACACTGTTGCCCGCTTGATAATGCATCCGAACGACGCATCTACTTGCCGCGCCGGCTCTGCAGGATGTGTAGCCTACACACAGCACCATTACAAAGCAGTTGGCGAAGCATAAAATGAAACATTTGTCGAATGTTGACAAACCAAAATAGCAACACAGTCGCGCGCACACACACACACACACACACTCTTTTATTACATTGGTCTTTTTCAATGCGATTCTTTCCCGACAGAGAAACCGGGCTCTTATTATGGTTGGAAACAAATGCAAAGAATTCTATGCTTCCGCCCGATGCGTGATAAATGTGCAAACGTCGAACAATTCCTCTTTGAAGTGAATTACCTACGAGCACCTTTCCCATTTGTACGTTTTTAACGCTTCCCACGGTCTACGATATTATCTGCAACGAGGAGTGCGTAGTTATTTGCATATACAGTGCCTCAAACGCTGAATCTTACACGTAACATTTTATTCTATTTCTTGTTGTACTGTGTTATTTCTTTTTGCCCAACTTATTTTTGGGCGTATTTTAGGTTGTGTGCTGTTATCTAGATGAACTTTTGTCACACAAAAACAACCAGCAAGAGATATACAATAAACAAATCTCATTGAAAATCGGACACCAATAGACGCAGCGGTCAAACAAGTGTTGAAAATCATTGATCATTGAGACACAAGTTGAGATACTTTTCGAAAAATGTTTCAAAAGGATCATATTTCCAATAGGCCTTCGTTAGGATAATATGTACCTATCCATTTTTATAAATATAAATTATTCAAACAAGTTGAGCCAGTCACAAAAACAAACATCTGGCAATAAAAAACATTTTGAGTACTGTGAATATTGCATACAACATAGTGCAATAGCTCTGGTAACACTGTAATTCTGGTAATTCTGGTAACACTGGTAATTCTGTTTTCAGTCTTAATTTAAAAGACTATTTGTAGACCTATGCGAAGAAAGTAGTCTCGGGACTAAGTTGGCCAGTGGAGGGGCTGAACAATAAATTGACGCAAATTATGTGAATACCTCATAAAAGTGTTGTAAACACTTAGAGGGAATATGAAAACCACCTAAAATGTGTTGCAACCATACAACAATTATTCAATGGGTTTCGACAGTCTTTTGGCCATAGCAGGTTTCTGTTAGTTTGTTTTGCGTGTACATCAGTGGTTGGTGTCGAGGGCAGCACTGACGAAGAAAATCTCCCACAAAGATAGAAAATCGTTCAGTTTTACACTGCTCGATTTAGCGTTTGGGCCACTGTACGCTTCAATGCGTAATTGACACTTCGTCAGTCTTTGGAGAGTCGAGGAGAGCGAACCTCGGAACAATATTCGTCGCTCTCTTGCGAGAGTGCGTAACAAGTGGACCGCAAGTGTACTCGTGCCTGCTACCACCGATACAGTTCACCTGCTGCTGCGTTCGAGTAGCACCGCTTGAATCACTTGAGAAATCTTGTTGCCCAAACAATTGCTCATCATGCCGGCACCGAAAGCAAAACAAAATCACAAGTCACACATGCACCGAAATCAAACACGATTTCGGCGAACGAAAGGGAAATGTGTAAAGTTAACCATCCATTTCAATGCAAATTTGTCAACATTAGTTTAAACAACCCCCTCCTTCGGGCATTAAGGAAACAGATACCTGATCGTTTCACTTTCGCCGGTTCGAGATGGACAAATGGATATCTTTGAGTGGTCAATAACAACAAACCGGGCTACAAATAAATAGCGGCTTTTATTGAGATGTGTTATGCTAGGAACGTTTATCACTATTACTACTGGAGGAGGTTGCCGGTGCGGTTGGCGTGGAGTCCGGATCACCATCACCCTGTTGCCACTGCTCCTTGATGATGTCGGCAGCCCGCTCGCCGAGCATGTAGTCGATGGCGGCGGATTGGGCAGAGATCGTAGTCGGCACCACACTCACGTCTGCTACCCGCAGCCCCTGGACACCGTGGACGCGTAGATCCGGCGCTACAACCGCCTGCGGATCGGTGGCCGGTCCCATCCGACAGCTGCCCATCTGCTGGTAGGCCGTGCTGGACAGTGTTCGGATAGCACAGCGCCAGTAGTCGTCCTCGCGCTGATCCCACTGCTCGCAGTTCGGCAGCGGAATGCCAAGAACGCGCGCGTCATACCTCCGCATGGCCGGCGACTTCGAGATGCGCACCGCCTCCTTGATGCCCTCGAGCATGGTTTCGACGTCGCGATCGGTGGAGAAGTAGCCGGGATAGATCTTGAGTGCACTGTACGGGTTGACGCTGCGCAGCTTCATGTGGCCGCGCGATTCCGGATGCAGCAGCACCACACTGGCCGTCCACTGGTCGTTGCGCAGGCTCTCCAGCGGACGGTACACCTTGTTGTAGATGGCCGTCTTGATGCGTTTGCCCTTGCGCAGCCCCAGTCCACCGTCCGAGACGAGCGAGCCGGTCGAGAAGACGATGGCGATGTCCGGGACGCCCGGCTCGGTGAGTGCGTTCGGTGTGCGCAGGAAGTTGATCGCCTCCACTCCGCCCGGCACGGTCAGTGGACCCTCGCCGCGGAAGTAATCGCCGAGCGAGCGCAGCTGGAACCGACTGTCCGTGAGCAGTGCCTGGCCCGTCTCGTTCAGGACGAACGTAAGCCCGTTGAAGACCGGACTGTCGACGAACGCCTGTCCGACGGGTAGGTTGCTGACGAGCGGGACATTGAAGTTCTGCAGATGCTCCCGGGGTCCGATGCCGGACAGTAGCAGCAGCTGGGCGCTGTTGATGTTGCCCGCCGTCACGATCACTTCCTTGCGTGCGCGCACCTCGTACTGACGGAAGCGGTTCGTGTAGCTCACACCATATGCAGTCTTCGTGTCCGGCTGGACCAGCAACTTGAGCACCTGACTGTATGGCTGGACGTGCAGGTTCGGACGGCTATGGAGCACCGGCTCAACGAACGCCCGATAAGCCGTCTGGCGCATACCGTACCGACCCGTCGTCTGGACGTACGACACCCCGATCTGTGACTTACCGTTGTAGTCGATCTTGCGATGGCCGACCTCACGCGCACCGTTCACGAACGTGCGCGCCAGATTGGTCCGGAAGGATGGGAACTCGACCTGCAGCTCGCCGTCTTTGCCGTGGTAGGTGGAATTCTCCAGCCCTCGTAGCGCGGACCGTTCCGATTTGAGAAAGTACGGGAAGAGATCGGCGTGCGACCAGCCAGGATTGCCTTGGGCGGCCCAACGATCGTAATCGGATGGATTGCCGCGTCCATATAGCATGTAGTCGAGTAATGTTGATCCCCCGAGACCTTTGCCGTGCGGAAGACTGCAGCGTTGGTCGATCATACCTGCCGGGGATGTATGGAGTCGGATATGGGTTTCATCGTTGAAGTCGCCTCCCAACGCTAGCACCACTTACCGTAGCAGGACGTATTTTGAGCCTCCGCAATGTCCGCCCAGTTGTAGTGCGAGTTCTGCAGGAAGGTGGTCAGCAGTGGAATGTTCTGGAGATCGTTCTCACCCGGCCCAGCCTCCAGCAGCAGCACCGTCCATCGCGGATTCTCCGAGAGACGATTGGCGAGCACACATCCGGCCGCACCGGCACCAACAATTACGAAGTCGTACTCCGCCACTCGCTGCCTAGAACTGGCACCGTCTGTGCCGATAGGAAATGGAACAGTTAGTGGAGAATAAGAGGAGGTTGTTAACTCTGATCACTATTCCATTTGGCAACTTCGTTTTACTCTAGCGTAATCTGTTTCAATCACTCTCACATTGTCGAAGCTGTCGCTTCTGCAAAACAAACACTGAGCACACGAATCACCATGTGGCGAAGAGAAACCGGACAGCTTATCGGCTGGTGGAGAAATTTCACTTCTTTCTCTCACAGATTGTGGCGCTTGCTTCCTGTTTGGCACCGAACACTAGCGGCCGCTCACTATCTTTGGTGGGGAGTTATGCCATAAGACGCCAAAATGGACATCAGATTTGAAAGTGCTTAGCTTTGCGTTGGGATGAAAGCGGGAAGGAAGGAAATGCATAACTGTTGCTGGACAGTGTGGGTGACTGCACGCTAGAAGTAATCGGGAATTGTGTTGTCGCCCGTACCGTCCGGGTAGTGTTCGTTGATGTAGCGTCCAGCATGGGCGAGTGTTTTGAGCAGTAGAAAAAATCCGTTCGCCGTCAGTGCACCGAATGCAGCGACCAGGATCACTGCAATCCACAGATGTCTCATGATGTGTGTTGCTCTCCAGCGGACGGTCTTCCGTGCAAAGTATCTCCGAGCCAACAGATAAAACGAATCGACAACGATCGAGCGCCGTGTACACCTCGCTTGGCGTCCCAAGCACAACTGACGATCGCCTGGTTCGTCTGCGCGGGACGTACCATGAACTTGACTTCGGTTTGCTGCGCGCGGCACACGGCAGTATCGCCGCGGTGTGAGGACCGTGACATTGCTATGTGAACGCGTGGATCGCGTGTGTCGCACACTTCGGGTGGGGTCACCGGATCCTCGGGGTCTTTGTGCGCGCGGAGATGGATGATGAGGTGTCGCATGTGTTGTCGTCGGCCTTTGCCGCGACCTACCATCACCACCGTGCGCTTATGATCGATCGCTTCCTCGCGTGTCTATCTGTTGCTAGTGCCAGGCATGCAAGGGAAGATGGGAAGGAACTGAAAAAACGGGTTCGAATTTACGCCCGAGAAATGGAGGTGTGTCAGGTCTTGTTCTTCTTCTAGATTTGGGAAGTTATTCGTTGTTGTTACGAAATATTTTTCCCCGTAACTAACACGTACAGCTTTGATTGAGGAGGTGTGTCTAGTTTTGTATGATTGTGGAAAGTATTTGATTCGCGAAAAAGAATTCTTTTTCTTTCCAGGAGGTTACAGTAAGGTAGGGCAAAATGGTTTGAGGCAAAATGGTTGTATTCCGCTAGAAGTGCTTCTTTGCCGAGTTTTACTCCTATCTGTTTTATGTTTGGACATCACTAGTCATTAACTTTGTCTTTATCACATTAATCTCAACTAGATGTGGGTCAGTCATTTCTGATCTTTCTAGAGTTAATTATACCCATTGCTGGACAGTTAATCCTCAGTCAGTCAGAGGAAACGGTCAAGTTGAGTAATTTTAAATCCTCGATCTGTGGTATGTAAGGGTATGTCCGTACGACCCCAATGGAATTCAGGAGCTTACAATTATTACTTGCAGGTTTTGATGTTTTTTTAAAGATTGTTGTAAGAACGGATTTTTACTTCACAAGACCGGGAGGGAACACGTGAAACAGTAGAGTCATTAGCTAAACGGATTATTAGACTAGCCAGCGCAATCGGTAAACAAATGTAAAAAATAGCTTTCTAGATGTCGATTAACATTTACAAAGATCGTTAGCAGTTAACCGTTAGTGCTAAATCTGATTTCTACATGACAGTTCACAGTTTATACATTTATGTCTTCAGAAATGGGTCTCAGCGTCAGTGTCCTAAAAATAGGTTTCAGCGGTACTACCTCAACGCGCGCTGTCCTTTCACATCTTCCATCTCGTCGTCGTGTTGTTATAGCACCCGAAAGAACAATTAGCGACAGCCGACGAACTACGCACCGCTACTAGGTCAGCCAAGCCCTAAGTCGGCGGTGAATTTTGTCTCCTTTATACTACGTTGCGGACGTCGAAACTGTGTCAGCGGCAAACTTTCTCCAGTTCTGCTTTCGGACCTACGAGAAGCCATTAAGTTACACTCGCTTCAACAAAAACACAAGTCCCGCAAATGTTTCGCGCCACCACTAATTAACCTCCATAGTACAACTGCGTACGGCAGGATGAGCTTTTATAGTTCGTTCACCTCCAACCGCGCGATGCCTTCCGCGATTTGTTTTGGTTTTTTGTTTTATCATCATTGGGTTTTGTTTTTTTTTGCTCATTCTCGTCGTCACCATCTTTTCTCCGGGTGGAGTAGGCGCCAGAAATCCTACGCGCTACGACTTCATATTAATCTCACGTAGTGATGCGAGATTTGCTGTTGCTTCTGCCGCGCTGCGGTTGCACTTTCTCTCCACCTCAGCTCCTCGGTCGCACACACCGTAGTAGCCGGCTGAACCGATACCTCCCCAGGACTTGGTATAATCGTATCTTGCCCCTGTTCGTTGCACCAACGGCGGAATTTCTTTGTCCTTCTCCCACTTTTCCGAGAACTCATGGGAGAGGAAGAAAGTGCGGGCGAAGGTTTCGTATAGGAGTATGCGCTACAGGTTGTCGGTCGTACCGTGGCCGAGCCAACGACCGCGGCGGTTCTATATCGGGACCGCCCGATGGAGCTGTTGCGTTGAGGCAAAGGTTCGTTGTCCGTAAGGACGCTCTTTCTCCATGGCAGGAGGTGCAAAGAAACCCGATTGCAATTACATAAGTTACCGCGCACACTGTGCTTGCACTCCCGGTGGTCTAGAGGATAAAAATGCACTGCATTGCACCTTTGCCTGTCTATATAGGTACGCGGTGGGGCAACAGGCACACGTTGCAGAAGTGTATCTGAGCTTTTCCACCGAGTACACCGGGTGCAGCCGGTCTAGACGAAAACCGGTTTAGGAAAAACTGACCCCCGACCGCGGGACGTTGTGCTGCTGTGTCAAGAATTATGATGCATTTCGATTTTGCAGCAATACTCGATGTGTCTGCGTTGCAGAAGCGTGCAGGAGCGCGGACGTGCCTGAAGAATTGATTCCTCGTCGAGTGTGTGGGTGGAGCATAATACGACCTTCGGCGGTTATAAATACACCGTTAGTCTTGCGTATTCTCGGCTAGTTTCGCCGTGCTTCGTACACTTCCCAACAGCCACTCTCCGATAGACCATAGATCCACCAAGCTGATATTTGTGGCGGAAGTGCTCCTGTCGGTGTCCTGAAAGAGTTCTCTTGTTTCACCATTTTGGCAAGCCTCGTTGGTAAACATACTCGCCTCAGTGTTCTCGTTTGCATGACCGTGTGCCGGAGCAACGCTGTTCGGCTGGTTGATTTAGTCATCGGCGTATTTGTGGCGTTAGCTCTTCGTCGGCTGTTTCGGGCATCGTCTGGAGCGTGGCGTTGTCACTTTGTTTGTATTATAAATGGCTTAATTGGGTGGAACTATGTGGTCACCTGAGTGGTATTGGTGTATATTTTACTATACGTGAGGTCGGCAATGGGACTACCATTGTAGTGCAGTGTAGCACAATACAGGAATAATATTTGTGTTTCAATTTCTATTGAATTACATTTTTTATACATTATTTCCAATATTGCTACTAAGAAACGTGACCAATGTCAACTTGTATGTTCTAACAAGTAGAACGATTCCGTCCACATATGTGCAGAATTAAGCCAAATGAATAGGTGTGCCTAACAATTGTTTTCCTCTCGCTCTCAGTATTTGTCCATTCCGCTGCGTTCAAATGCTATCTATGTTTTGTAAAGGAAGATGATTCGTGAAGACGCCTCAAACGCCACGACCTTGAGACGGTCTCTACGTCTAATGCGGGGAGCTGGAATCGTAGAATCCTACTCTGGACGGAGTTATGGCGATGCTAACGGAAGCTTGCAGTCGTTAAAAAGGCCTGTACGGTTTTATCCCGAAAGATCATTGTTGGTGAAGTGATCGTTATACCGAGCAGCATTAAGCGGCATGTTTCATGAACTCCGTAGTTCTACGGACCTTCATTAAACAATGAGGAAATGATCGAAACGAATGTTAAAGTTTTACTACCACTCGTAAGAACTTTTTGATTATTTGTTCGTTTAGGAAGTGGCATTAACAGAAAATGATTATGCGCCGCAGAAAGCCTTATTGTTTTGTAAGACTTTGCTCAATTATCAGCATTTAATTTTTAATTGTTAAATAATACTCTATTGAATCAACATTCTACGAAAGTTTTCTAATTTGAATATTCTCTGCTTTCTTTCCAGGTATTGGTCATCTCGATAAAGATCATCTAAATAGGGCTTTCATATGTGTCGAACAAATCTCGAATTCATCGGAAGCAGTCAAATATACGACGGTACGACGGTAAAATATTTTATATTATATTCCCCAGTGGAATCGGTAGAATCGTTTTTTACCAGAGGTCACTAAGATTTTTTAAATGTGGTAGCAGTGCTGAAGAGAAGAAAACTGGTAAACAAACTAATCTATGTTGGTAGTTGATAATGATTTGTGAAAAATAATTAAAATAATTTTGTGGACAGTACGTAAAATACGTCAAATCCGTTGAATATCCCGGATCGCTTGTAAGGTTGGTTATTATAATTCTCTTATTAAGGGTATACATTTACTTTTTCGTTAAACATATTCCAATGAACAATGTTCAGCTATGTTCAGCATAAATAAAGCAGTGTAAATAATGTTTCTGTACCGAACACGATTGATTTTTTTAGCAATGCGTGCTAATGTAGAGTAAAATCCGTCCAATTTCGTATGTCAATGCGTCCACAAATCATACTTGCGTAATTTAACCGTATGCTCATCCTATAAACTCCCTTTTATTTCTCAAACCAACCAGGATTCTTTCTTTGTTTTTTTTTATTGCATCATAATGAAGAACTACTAAATTTCTTACATCACTTTTTGGTTCAGCACTAAACTTAAAAAAATAAGGATTTAAACCGTATTGAGTTAAGAGAAACACTGATATTCTGCCAGCTTTACTTGTCCGCAGACAATTCGAATCGAATTCAACGGGTGATTCAAGACAACTCAACGCAACATAACTTTTTCGACGACTTCCACATTCTCATGAAAATTGTTGGAAGGTTAAAACTTATACCGGAAATTCATCACTACAGACATGGGAAACATGACAAACGGTCATGACATGTATGTAGGTTTCAGAAAAGAATCTGTCTGTTATTCACAATTGTCGTCATGTTTATGCACTTATTCTTTCCCCTTGACCGCGTAACCTAGTTTCAGCTTTACGCCTAAACTTATAAAAAATGTACTTGTCCTCGTGAATGCAAAACAAGCTTTACCATCAACTTAAGCATTTGCTGTGATAATGTTCGATTTATTACACGGAGTTTAACACTAACTTCTGTTTTTTTCTTACATTCGTAATCTACATACTTGTACCAGATTACGATTTCTAAAATATTGTGTATGCTAACGCCATTACCTGTCGCACGTGTAGATACGTTATACCAGTTTATCAGACGCTAACTTTTGCTGTATCACGCAATGCATACATTTAGGCGCAGCTGTAACGTTTCTGCTGCGATGCGTGTCCTACGCTAGCGACGTCACTCTAGTTCGTTGCCCCAATCCCAATGGCTTTTTATCAAATCGGATGCTTTCTCAGCTATCATGTACACCGTGGCCTGCGTGTGACCGTTGGTAACCGGAAGCATGGCGCTTGCGTCTGCCACGCGCAGCTTCTCAATGCCGTGAACCTTTAGCTCGGGCGAAACCACCGAACGGCCGTTGGATCTGCTGCCCATCGGGCAGGTACCGTACGGTTGATCGGCTACGTGACCCACGTGGCGTACCACACAGCGCCAGTACTCTTCCGTCCCGTACCGGAGCCGATCGCACGGTGGGGCCTTTAGCTTCCGTGCCCTTAGACCGAGTTTTGAAAATTCCTCACTGTGCACAATCTTCACGCATTCCGTGATGCCACGTAAAACTTGTTCCATGTCACTGGGCTCGGTGAAGAAGTTGGTGTAGATCAGTGGCGGGTGTTGGGCGTGCGTTGTGTTCAACCGCAGGAAACCTGTCGAGGCGGGTCGCAGGTGGATAAGTCCGATGGAGAAATATTCTCGCGAATCTCGCGGCTCGTACTGGAACAGAATTTCGTGGGTCGCGTCGAGGTGAGCTGTTTCCGATCGTGCGACGCTGAGGAATGCCATTGCTTCCAGCTTTGCTGGTGTGGTGGAGTGCGTTATCGTTCTGTTCGTTGCCAGGTGCAGTGGGAACGCTACGTGCCGCAGGTTCATCGTGACACCGACTGGGAGGTCTGCGTGTACCGGTATACCCATCGGCTCGAGTTGTGCTCTCGGGCCGATACCGGACAACAGCAGCAGGTGTGGCGTAAAAATGGGACCCGCGGTAAGAATTACTTCTTTGGTGGAGCGTATTTTCCGCTCGCCCCCGCTAGCGAGCACCGTCACGCCCGTCGCTTGTTTCGTTCGGGCATCTATCAGCACCCTGGTGACCCGAGCCGCCGTCATGATGTGAAGATTGGAGAAGATGGACTTAAAAGGGCGAATATACGCGTCTGCCGCTGTGATGCGTTTGGCCCGACGTCTTGTAAGTTGCACGTAGCCGACGGTTTGATTTGATTCCGTGTTGTAGTCAACCGTCCGTAGTCCGCGCCGGTTGCAGGCGGCAACGAATGTCTCCACGACAGATGATTTTTCCGGCAAACCATGTATTGTCACGGGCCCCCCTTTACCGCGCTGTTCTCGCGTGGAGGAAGCGTTACGCACGTCTTCGAGTTTTAAAAAATAGGGCAGCACATTTCGGTAGGACCAGTCGGCGTTACCCTGTTTGGCCCAGTCATCGTAATCTGACTGACTGCCTCTGACATACAGCATGTTGTTGATCAGCGTGTTACCTCCGAGTCCCTTTCCGGCCGGTATCTCGCAACGTTGGTCGGGAGCACCTGTATCGAAACAGCACATTTCTAACCTTCATCTGTTCAACTGTTTGGTGTCACTGCTTACCGAGACACGAATCCGCCTCCGGCTCCGCCCGAAGTCGCCAGGATGGATCTGCACCGTCCGCATCTCTACCGGCTTCTATTAGCAGAACGTTCCATTGCCGTATTTCGGCCAACCGGCTAGCGATCACTGAACCCGCCGTTCCGCCACCAACAACGATAAAATCGTACACCGTCCTGTACCGATCCTCGGCTGTGAATTAAGCGTGAGAGAGTTCGTTGACACGTTAATTGGACGCATGACACCCCTTTGCGAACTCGTACGACGGATGCACGCTACCTGGGGGACGCGGTGGCAACGACACAGCCGGCGATGGTGGTAGCACACCGTGCAGCCATTGCTGCTTTTTGACGTACAGTGGCCACCATACGAAGGATTTGGCGATGCCTGAAATGGCAACAATTATCAAGAGTTGAGTACTTGTCCAGTGCATGCTGCTTATGGCGGAAGCACTCAACGCACTGAAGGTGCGGACTGGTTGGCAGCCGATGGTGAACTGCTCATCGCGTTCAGATCCAAGTGGTGTAGTAGTTACACTCGGTCAGTTCTTGCTTGTTTCAGCATTTTTCGCAATCAAATGATCTCCACAAACAACCCTAGAGAAGAATTCTGTGTTTTGTCGTTTTTCTTTGGAGTGGATGTTTGCATTAGAACGTTACTCTTCGCATTCGCTTGATATTTTGAAAACGATAGTAATAGTAATTTGCTTTCTCATATTACATTGTTAACTCCAAAACTATTATATTTCTTCCAAAATTATTTTCTACTGTTTGCGATACTTTTCCACCTGCCGGTCGTACGATAACTCCCAGTTTTATATGATAATTCAAGCAAACGTCTGCCGAAAACCTGTTTGCTTTTCTCCCTAACACTATCTCCCACTCGGGGATGGAGGCGATTCGTGGAGGTTCTACCGCTAGTAGAACGTTTGCGCTTTCCGAAATGATTCTCCTTCGCTCGCAATGATCATGGTGTGATAATTAAATGAAGATCGCTGGTTTCGTGGACTATGCGTCCGGCAGATCACCGCCGTTGGGCATTTTGTTGTTTTTTTTTACTCTGCGTGATACTTCCTCTAAGTGTTGCTGAAAGTTGAGTGCCCACCGCTTTAACACTAATGGTCAAATGAAACGGATGTATCCAACGATCACATTATGTGTCATTTGACACCTAGAAGGCTATCTTCGGCTTTTGTTGAAGGACTGGTACTAATTTTTTTGAAATATTAAAATATTTTAAAATATAAAAAAAATATTAAAATAAAAATATTTGTTTTAAATGTAAGACTACATGATAACCGCTTCTATAGCCCTGATAGTTATCTAGCAACCGTAGTGCCAAAGTTCCAATTGACATCTCTTTCCATCCTGTAGTGTGGAAGGTATATTTAATAAACGGCGGATGATGATAGCGGTTGAGATCAGTCAAAAACAAACCTTCAATCGCGCTGAAGGCGCTAGAACGTAAGCGTGTTTAGGTAGCGTAAATACGATTCGATCGGAATTATTGAAACCTTTTTACTATCGACTTTCGGATGGACAATCGATCGAAAGCCGATAATAGTAACAATTTTATGTCTGTAGAAATATCAATCTCCTCCGTTTTAGTGCGTAAACCGTGCGATACCTGTCACTGCAAAGTGTGTAGGTAAAAGGCTATATGACACTGGCTGTAGATATATATCTGTTCAGGGTGCGTATCTACCGGCACGTTGCCCAATCGTGGACGTAGTAATATAAAAGCTCTCCCTCTCCTCCCAGTGTGTGTGTGTGTGTGTGTGTGTGTAGGCGTATAGGATGGGGTAGGTCATGTTAGATGGCTACAAACCACGGCTGCGGAACCACGCAATATTGATTCGTTCGTGAACGGGTCGCTCCGGTGCGACGATTTTTATTGTTACATCAAAGAAAAGAAAAAGCATGCGAACGGATGACGGATGGCAGGGGGCTGCCCTATGGTCCGTGCCAATTCGACCAATTAGTTGTGCTACGCGTGCGAATACCTGAGCAGATCTTCAATGCAACATTCGATTGCAGCGCCGCTAAGGTCGACGTGGTGAAGGGCGCACTATGGCCGCAAAAGGAAGAAATTGGCAGTTCCTTTTGCTTTGGTATCATCGTCAGCTGGCTGAAAGATCTGTGAACTGATAGCGAATCTAGCGACGTTTCGCACACACTAAACTCACACGCAAAATCATCCACCTTTGTCTAGCTCTGGTAGCTGTCAAAGCGCGGTGAAGTGTTTTGTCACAAATGTCTTATTTACTAATCGCTACCATAAACTCGGAGGGGAACGTAAACGGTTTTACGAGCTGGCTCCTCGATCCTGTGCGTTGTTTTTTTGCGTGACCCATAACCTCTACGCGAAAAACCTCCACAAACAAACCACAACAGGGTTTGAATGGGTAACCGAACTGATAGTAGCGTTGCAACGGCAGGAATGAAAGTGAATACGTCGTATAGCTTAGCGACCACGAAACAACCGCAAACAAAAAATGGAATCCATCCTATTGACCTACAAATTATTGGAGCCATTAAACCGGCTAGATGATGGCTTTACCTATAATCCTTACACAGCGGTCAACACCACCATCACCACTACCACCGGCAGCACTTTGAAAGCTCAGCCTCTAGTCGTAACACGCGGGCAGGACGCGAAAGCGACCGGTCGTGAATCAGCTGTTGACGGGTCGTTTCTTCGGCGTGTCGTGCTGGTGTTGTGTCAAGGCCCTTCGTCGCGGGGAGGGCTTGTCGGTTTCGTCCACTGGAGAGCGAAGAGTGTTGGCGGGAACATGGACGAAGACAATGTAATCGGTAGACGTGAGCTTCCTGCGGAAAAGTTGAACATCCATATGAATTGCTAATGAATGTTGAACCCTTCCTAGTTGGTGACCGTGCTCTTATAGATTGCATTAAAGGAAAGAGAGATAGATAGAGAGCGAGAGATAGAGAGAGAGAGAGAGAGCGAGAGATAGAGAGAGAGAGAGAGAGCGAGAGATAGAGAGAGAGAGAGAGAGAGATAGAGAGAAAGAGCGAGATAGAACGTGAGTGAGAGACAAAGCGAGACAAAGAAACACAGAAAAATTTGCTCGGAATCTTATCCTTGCCAGACGGGGAAGCTTTTAATCGAGCGATTTGATTGTATACATTTATAATCATTCGACACTGTTGCTCGGAAAGCGTATTGCTGTGCAGACTTTCGGTGAAGGACAATTAATTTCACTCAAGAAACAGTCAATTTCTTAAGCATTTCTTAAGTCGTCAAGCATTACTTAACGACTGTTGGACATCTACCGTTGCGTCAATTCTCAATACCCAATTTCAAATGAGCGCCAAATTTGTTTAAGCTCCAATTAACAGCAACGAACGACGTTTGTATAATTTTAGAGCAAGACGCATGCCAACATGCGCCTGTGAGCCACAAGAATCCGACCACCTCTAGCCGCAGGATCCGGTTTTAGGGTGATGCAGGTTTAAAAAAATGCGTACTCTGGAGGTGGACCGCGCTGTGGATGTATGAGATTGACTCGCTGGTCCTTCGGTCTAGTGTCATAATGTGTGCACCATGACCTAGACGTAGCTAACGGAACTGTCATTTTATGAGTCTCACATGCACCAATCCAGTTGAGGTCGGGTTGATTGTTTTCGTGTGTGTTTTTATCATCCCCTTCCCACGATAGCAACATGTCCGCCCTGTCGTGTTTGTGTGCGCAGTCCGTGAAAGGGTGGGCCAAATCGGAAACCCACCGGTGCGGAAAGTGTCCGAACTACTGCTGCTGTGTGGCACCGCTATATGGCGCTAGTCAGGATCGGAGGCAGAAGGAAGCACTGCAACGTATGTGCCGCTTACCCATCGGAGGATCGCCGCAAAGACGGGGCAAAGGTACGTTTGGACACGATCGAATTTCGACAGTTTAGTCGCGCATCGGACACCGAGCGGAGTTGATCGGTTTATCGGTGACAAGAAATCAGTGCGATGAGTGCGTCAGTGGATACATTTTACCGAAGCTGTACTGCCCAGCGGCTGCACGCGGTGGCGCTGGTGTGTTTGTGTTTGGCCGTCGTGGGTGCCCTAAGTCAGTGCGCTGAACCCGGCGGTTATGGTGAGGACGGTCCCGGCAACATACGCTCGCTGCAGGAGCACAGCGTCAAACGGGCGACGATGCTGAAGAAGTACGACTTTGTGATCGTCGGTGCGAGCCCCTCGGGATGCCTGCTGGCGAATCGGTTGAGCGAGGTGCGGGACTGGAACGTGCTGCTGATCGAGGCGGGCGAGCAGGAAAATCTGTTCGTCCAGGTGCCCATCTTTTCGGCGTACCTCCAGTCGACCAGCTACAACTGGGGCTATCTGGCCGAGCCGCAGAACTATTCGTGCTGGGGTAAGGACGGAAAGGGTTGCCTGCCAGCATTGCTCGCATGCTGATGTGTGTTGTTCCTTTCTCAGGGATGAAGGACCAACGGTGCGGCTATCCGCGGGGCAAGGGCCTCGGTGGGTCGACGCTGATCAACTACATGATGTACGTGCGCGGCAACAAGTACGACTACGACCAGTGGGCTGCGGCCGGTAACGAGGGGTGGTCGTTTGATGAGGTGCTACCGTACTTCCTGAAGTCGGAGAAGTCGTACCTGCGCGAGCAGAGCAAGTACCACGGCACGGGCGGCAATCTGGATGTGCGCTATCTGCCCTACCGCACGCGGTTGGCGAAGTTGTTCGTGAGCGCCTGGCGCGAGTTGGGCCTGGAAAGTTTGGACTACAACGGCGACTCGCAGATCGGTGTATCGTACGTCCAGTCGAACGTGCGCAACGGGCGTCGGTTGACGGCGTACACCGCGTTCCTGGAACCGATCCAGGATCGTCCCAACCTGCACATCCTGACCAACGCACGCGCGACCCGCGTACTGATCGATCCGGCGAGTAGGCAGGCGTACGGTGTTGAGTTCCTGAAGGATCGCAGCCGCTTCGTGGTGTACGCCGACAAGGAGATCCTGCTGACGGCGGGCGCCCTGCAAACGCCGCAGCTGCTGATGCTGTCCGGTGTTGGGCCGCAGGCTCATCTGCGCGAGCTGGGCATCCCCGTGGTGAAGGATCTGCCCGTTGGGCAGACGCTGTACGATCACGTCTACTTCACCGGGCTGGCGTTCGTGACTAACACGACGAACCTGTCGCTGCACGGTGACAACGTCATCACGCTCGACGCCTTCCTTGAGTTTCTGCAGGGCCAAGGACCGATGACGGTGACCGGTGGCGTCGAGGCGGTGGCCTTCATCCGCAACACGACGACCGGTGCCGGCGATGTGCCTGCCACTCCCACCACCCTGCCCAACATCGAGTACATCCTCACCGGGGGCTCGCAGGCGGCTGATCACGGCAGTGGCATACGCAGCGGCTTCCGGTTGACCGACAGCATCTACAGCATCTACAAGCCGCTCGAAGCGAACGAGCGGGACGCGATGACGGTCAACATTGTGCTGCTGCACCCGAAGTCAAAGGGCTACCTGCGGCTGAAAAGCTGCAACCCGCTGCACTGGCCCCGGTTCTACTCGAACATGCTGCAGGAGCCGGAGGATGTGGAGACGATACTGCGCGGTATCCGGTCCGCGTTGCCGCTGATGGATACGCGAGCCGCCCGCCGCTACAGCGCGACGCTGTACGACGTTCCACTGCCGAACTGTGCGAGCTTCCGGTTTGGGACCGACGACTACTGGCGCTGTGCCATCCGCACGCAGACGACCTCGATCCATCATCAGATTGCGACGTGCAAAATGGGTACGGCGAGCGATCCGGCTGCGGTTGTGTCGGGCGTGCTGAAGGTGCACGGTGTCGGCAGGTTGCGGGTGGCCGACGTCGGCATTATACCGTACCCGACCAGCGGACATCCGACGGCGACGGCGTACATGATCGGCGAGAAGTTGTCCGACTTGATAAAGCGCGAATGGCTGGCGCAGAACGGGCCTACTGCAAGCGGCGGCTAGGTTCGGATGTTCGGGCAGCGAATGGTTCGTTCATGGTGTGTGTGTGTGACCAAAATAACCGGAGCAGACGGTTCGGATGTCGCAGTTAGGGTGGGAGCTAGAAGCTGTCCGTATCGCCATGGTCAAGGGTAACCGATAGTATTGGATCGAGGATTTTAAAATTCCAATTTTTTCACGGTCGATCGACTGCCGTGCCACGATCATCGGAGGAGTTTGGTCGTGTGAGGAGGTTGGAAGGTTGGAGGAAGTTGGTAGGAGGGAGAGCGCTCAGCGTGGTACGGGAATGGAAAGATGCGTTGAGCGGTTATGACGATCGTAGCCGTAAGCTCCAATGTCGTTGGATTAAACGGTCACAACCCAAACGTGTTACTGGAGCTGAAACGGGATCGTGCGTAGATGAATGATAATGACGCTAGTTAATTTGATGATATAATCTATGTTTGTTGTGTGAAACAGCTGATCGCTTTTAGGGTCAATACTTTAGACGAAGCTTAGTTTTAAATTTAATCAACGGCATTAGGCTAATAGTTACTCATTAGGGAGGCCTTTGTCCCGCAACGCTGGGATTTACATAAAAACAGGCATAAATAAATATGAAGCATGGTGCTAATGTTTCTCCGAAACACGGATGAACTATAACAACACAGCATATACATTAATATAATTGTTAATCATTGTAATGACGTCTGCTACTAGTGGCATCATTAGTACAGACACGCGCCCATTAGCAGTTTGTTTGAGCAGAAGTTAACTGGTTCGTTGGATTCGACTGCCAAGTTTTTGTTTCTCCAATGTTTCGATAAACTTTTTTCCAAAGATTGGAAGAAATTCTTCAAATGTACACACTGAAAGCTGCTAGTGCTAGAGAACCTTTTAAAAGATTCTACAGGCGTTTGCTGTATTGTGACTACTAGTACATTACGTAGCGTTTGCCATGCTATTGGAATATATACCTGGTTTCTTGGCTCTCTTGGCGTGTCAGATGCCCTTTTTTAATGTTTTTTTACGTCGCTCCGTGACCGGTTTAGGTTACCGTTTTAGCGTATTCGTCCAAAAATCCACCAAACCTTTCCCTGCTACAATTGCAGGCAGCAATAGCAAACATATAAAACAACGAGTATATCGCGTATAGGATTGATATAGGGTCACAAACAATATTTAGCGGGGCGTAAAACTATAATAGTTAGAGCACAACTGGTAAAAATCTCAGTTGGCTCGGTCAGTTCTATAATATTCTTCAATTCTATACACATCAAATTCGATTCTTTTGAGCATTAGTGTTAAACATGGTATACTATATACTGACATTGGTGTTGTTACTCAGCGCAGCTGTCCAAGCAGTACGCACGGCCGTGTTATAACTCGTGAGCCTCGCGGTATTAAGCGTTTATACTCTAAACAAAAAAAAAAGAGCTATACAACAACCATCAGTAACGGATGCGTGAACGTTTTTTTTTTTAATAAACGTTAGTTGAAACATCTGCGCGAAACGTCAGAAGCCGCATGATGTCGGAAGAGCAAGAATCAACGTGCTCAGATGGAAAATGAATTCACAGCGCAAAAACTGTGAAAATGAAAGCAGAATTGTTCGCAATAAAAATAAAAATACCTACTAGTCGTGAAGAAAAAGCGTTGATAAAATTGGACCCGGAGTGCCAGGAAACTCTTGAAAAGCCAGCTCGGAGTGCCGGCATTCACAGAGCTGATCCAGAGCGTCAGGCGCAGATCGTTGGGTGCGAGCAGGATCAAAACCTTCGCATGATCCTGCATCAGGGCTCCACTCTTCAACGTGTGTATATTACCATTCAAAACACTTGAAAATCGCTGCACCACTCATAGTAGGGTAACGTGCACGATGACAAGTAACTTTAGCAACGGCTCAGAGCACTAACTACCACAACGTGCGCCTGACAGTATGCAATGTGTCGTACGGTTCGTCGCTTGCTGGTAATCATGTCTTGTAGTAATCACGGGAAAGGCAACGGAGAGCGCACTCTGATAGGCTTCATTGTCAATAATTAATTCCACGATTGATTGAATCACCGTCAAAGCTTCGAGGCATTGAGCATCGATCCTGGATGTAGAATGTAGTTTGGTTTGAAATTATTAGTCGTTTTGTTTTTGTGCGACTATGTATTCCTCCACGACGGTAACGATATTTCCTAACCGATTAGACGCCGGTTTGATGGAGCCTAATCGATCGATTAAAAACAACGCAAAATCGTTGTAACATTCGCAGTGCAGCGTAGTACGTCACCGAACGGGCAAGCACTGGGATGTGCAGGGAATTGAAATTCTGATCAGAGAGACGAGCCGGTACTTTTCCAGTGTTTTCATGCCGCACGCGGCAGTGATCGTACGTCACGTTCAATGCCAAACGAAAGAGAATCTGTGTGAAGGCAATTAGCATGCAGTCGTTTTATTTATAAAGTTAGTCTATTTCTCGCTGCTGAATCATTTCATATTAAACTATTTCTGTGATTTCCCCCCCAGTAAACAGTCATATTCGACAACAAAGACTACATAATGTTATTCCCAGAAGAGGAATACATTCACCAATTGGCGTGTACTTCAAAGTTCATTGCTACTGACAAGTTTTTTTTCTTTGTTCGGTGGAATCCTTTCCCTTTTTTTTCTCGCTCCTGGGGATTCGGAACATTTACATGTACGTTACAGCTTCCGGACGTACCGGAAATGTGGTACCTGTTTTCGACTCAATTCATAGCTTCGGTACGATAACAGGTTTTTTGTTGTTATGTTGTGTCAGTGAGACAACAAAGCATCTTCCGTGGCCAGGTTTGCTCCTTTCGCGGAGTTGTCGGGTTTTGCAGTCTTAGAAAAGCGTCCCTGCGTCGGCGGGCCGTATCAGCAGTGCGGCGTCCTTGGCAATGCCACAGAGTGCAGCCCTTTTTCGTCAGTGGATCCCGGTGCCAGAGGAGTCCCGCGCACGTACGCTTGACCCTGACAGCTGCAGCCCTTCCCTTCCGATCTGGCGGTTACCTTGGCTGTCGTGGTTTTGTGGCCCTCATCACGCCAAACGAATGCACATCTCAAGGCGGTTGCGTTGCAGTTCAGTGACTTCGGACGGCGGGAGAAATAAAAATACGCACGGGTAATTGAGGACAAGTTTGTTAAATTATAAATTCGTCTCTTTTATTTCGCACTCGAAACAGCTCGGATCGGATTACTTCACTGCACATATATCCGCATGTGAATCGTGTTTCCCACTAGATAGCGAAGCTAGCAGACACTTCGCGGATACTGCTACGCCCTGCACACACACGCACAGCTCCATTGTAATTGCCGGCGGTTAATTTGTTCATTTAGTACACACCATAGTAGCGCGCTCAAACTCCGGGAAGGGAGTGAGAGCACACCAATGATGTTCGACGCGTTCGTACCTATCGTGCAATCGGAAGTGCATCTGTGCGAAAGGTTATCAATTTGCACAGGCCTCGTGGAAAAACGCCCATCATCGTCATCATCATCCGGGAGACTAGGAAAGGTAGCCGACCGCGCACTGGGTTTCGTTGTGTGAATTAACTAGTCGGGTACTAGGGGTTTTTTTTTCTTCGTTCTATTCTATTGACTATACCGTATTCTGTACACATTCACTAGGCGGCATATAGAGTGCTTCTAATAATAAATAGTATAAATAATCATCGCTTTCTCCGGGAGAGATCGTGTGTAGGAATCTAAATAATGCATCCGCGGCCAAAAACCCTGCCTTACTACGTGAGCTCGTTCCAATCTTCCTTGATCATGTCGGCACCCTTCTCGCCGATCATGATGGTCGGTGCGTTGGTGTGGCCGGCCGGCACCTCCGGCATGATGCTGGCGTCGATCACGCGCAACCCCTTCACGCCGTGCACGCGCAACCGCGCGTCAACGACCGCGGTCGGGTCCTGGCGCGGGCCCATCCTGCACGTGCCGACGTGGTGGTAGATCGTGAAGGTGGCGTGCCGCGTGAAGCACCGCCAGTAGTCGTCCGTGTCGAACCGGTGCCGCTCACAGCCCGGCATCGGGATCTCCAGCAGCCGCGCGTTGTAGCGCTGCATCGCCGCCGTCCGGGACAGGGCGATCGCCTTCCGGATGGCGCGCACCGACACGTCCAGGTCGTACTGCTCGGCGAAGTAGTTCGGCTCGATGATCGGATGCCGGAACGGGCTGGAGCCGTTCAGCGAGAGGCGGCCCCTGCTGCGCGGCCGCATGATCAGCGGGAAGATCGTGATGCCGTGCTGGCCGCGGCGCATGATGTCCCCGAACAGCGCCCGGAACGTGCCGCGCTTGTAGTTGAAGTTCGTCTCGTACGTCGGGTCGGCGCCGAGCGTGCCGCCGATCAGCAGCAGCTCGTAGTCCGGCCAGCCTTCGGGGTCGCCCGGGCGCTCCGAGTCGTAGAACGCGATCGCCTCGCACCCGCCGGTGGACGTGAACGGGCCCCGCTTCTCGTACTGGTACTGCATGAAGTTGTCCAGCCGGTAGGTGTTGGCGTACGTGAGCGTTTCGGTGTTGTTCACCAGGAACGTCAGCCCGCCGGCCGCCGTGTGGTCCTGGAAGTTCTGGCCCACTGGCAGGTCCCGGATCGGCTCGATGCCGTTCGCGCGCAGATGGTCCGCCGGCCCGACCCCGGACAGCAGCAGCAGGTGCGGCGACCCGATCGCACCGGCCGACAGGATCACTTCCCGGCGGGCCCGCACCTTGTAGTAGCGGCCGGCGTGATAGAACCGCACGCCCGTCGCACGGTTCGCGGCGCGGTTGATCAGCACGCGCGTCACCTGGCTGTTCTTCTTCACGTGCAGGTTGCGCCGGCGCTGCAGATCGTACAGGTACGCGACGTTCGCACTGTCCCGCTTGCCGTTCTTCGTCGTGCTCTGGATGTAGGAGACCCCGATCTGGGACGGGCCGTTGTAGTCGACGTACGGGGCGCCATCCTCGACCGCGCCCTGCACGAACGCTTTCGCCATGTCCGAGCGGAACTGCGGGTAGGAGATCGTGACCGGGCCGTCCCGGCCGGCGTACGCCGGGTTCGCGTCCGGCACGACGCTGTGCTCGAGCTTGCGGAAGTACGGCAGCACGTCCTCGTACGCCCAGCCCGGGTTGCCCAGCTCCGCCCAGCGGTCGTAGTCGCGCCGGTTGCCGCGCGTGTAGATCATGTAGTTCAGCACCGAGGAGCCGCCCATCACCTTGCCGCGCGGGAACCGGCACTGGTTGTTCTTGAACGCCAGACAGTACTGATCGCTCGGCTTCGTCCGGTAGTCCCAGTTGATGTCGAAGTTCTGCAGGTAGTGGGCCGCCATCGGGATGTCCATCAGCAGGTTCTCGCTCGGGCCGGCCTCGATCAGCAGCACCGACCAGTCCGGCACCTCGCTCAGCCGGCTCGCCAGCACGCTTCCGGCCGAGCCGCCACCGACGATCACGAAATCGTACTCCGGCAGCACGACCGGCTGGCTGGGCAGCTCGTGCGACAGGCGCTCGCCACCGTCCTGCAGGAAGCTGAGCATGGACAGCAGACTGTCCTGCGGCCGGGAGAAGTTCATCATCCCGAGGATGCCGGTCACGAACGGCAGGTACTGCATGGCTGCAGATGCACTTCCACCACACGCCACACACAGATGTTCCACTACACTGCACTTGCGCGTCCCGCAGCCCACGCGTTCGTCCTCAGCACTTAGTAGAGGTGAGAACAACAGAAAAAAACGTGCTCCACCTCGGAGCAGATCATGCGCGCACGCACCGCTTCGCAACTACTCGTGTACTGAGTCCCGCGGCCGTGGATAACGTACGTTTTAAGCGGCTACTTCCCCGTCACCTAGGCGGCGCGCTCAGAATGAAGCTGTGTGCGCCGGTTTGCTGTGTGTAGCGGTCTCACTCACTGGTTTGCTGCCTGGACTTGTCAACCCGCTCTCCAGCTCGTGGTTGGGTTTTTCCGTGCATCGAGAAAAGAGGATCGCCGAACACGAAACGCTTCGCCCCTTTCTATCGGATGAGAAAACGTTCGAACAGAACTGTGTTTGCAAAAATTCTTTTTATTAATTGCTGCTTGCTTTAAGATATGCCAAGCGGAGATGTGTGAGTGGGACGTGTAGATCCAGGACGGTTCGAATGTGGGAGATACAGTACCGCAAATGATAAATCGGACAGATCACGATTGAACGGTTTCCTATCTTGTGCATGCGTGTTTTACGTTTTGCTAATTGATATGGATGATTTTATTATCAGTTCAGTGTCAATCCAAATAGGTGCCGAAAGTGATGATTTCTGAAGTCAGCAGGAAAGTCGAACATATTTCTAGTAAAATTTAACGATTTATTTATGGTGGATAAAAAAATTCAGTGGTTTTTTTTTATTCTCTACAAGTGTCAGCAATAGTTTTGTGACATATTCTGAAGTTTTCCAAAAAAAAATTAGCCCACATCAAGACAAAACAATTCTATTTTTTACGAGCTTTTTTACGCGGCATTGTGCAACACTTTTCTTCTCATAGACCGATAAAAGATCCTAATATGTTTTTACGTTTTTTTTTTATATTGAAACATGATCATGCAACTTTTAGTTGAGCTTGTTAAAGTAATTCCTAAGAAAGAAAAAACCGTACGAAATACGTGTTATGTACACGAATGACTCGAGGATCATGAAATGTATGCAAATCATTTCTTGTAACATGTCCAAACTTGTGTCTCTTAAGTTCAAATCAAAGAAATAATCAAAACTTTAAGTCAAGTTTTACTTGTGAAATAATGGCTTTTGGTACGCTTTTGACTTTTATATTTTTAATTTGTATGTGTGCATCTCTGGAAGTCTACACAAAAGCAATTGATGGCAAAATTCTGTTCCTACGTTGAATACACCCGCAAAGACGGAACATTGTGCATATTTTAAATGTCGGCGTACGCTGCTCCACCGTCCAAAAACTGCATTCGCGATGATGCATGCGGTGAGCGATTTTGCATTGAACCCCGCGTTACCGGATAAGGTCGCGGGAAGCACATCATTTCCCGCGCGTTGTGTTGCGCGATGTGAGCGTGAGACTTAACCACACACCGACACAAACACTACCAAGCGAAAAACTTGAACTTGGCCGACAGCGAATGCAACTTTCTTTGCGGTGATTGCGCTCACGATCGCGAACGAACGCAAAACGAAGACTGCTAGATGCTGGAACTGGATTACGTTAGCGTTCTCCTTGACCGGGCTTTTCCTTCCCTTCCGGTAGAGCTGACGATGGGGGGAAGCTGTGCTGTTTGAAGTTTTTGTGTTTTTTTATGCGTGCCACTGCCCGTTTGTCCTCGAAAATAAGTGATTTTTTTCACTGCATGCCACTGTCATCGCTTAATGTGTGATAAGTCCGTTTAATGTTTGGTGGTCTGTTAAGTGAATTCTAGAGCAATGAAGAATGTGACATAGCCAAAAAAAACGCCCAGAAGTTTCAAATCTAAACCCTAGTGAAACGAGTTGCCACGCGCTCTTTCGCTTGAGTTTCTGGATGCTGATGTTCTGGATGCGTGGCATCTGCATAACGTGCTATAAATATTGTGTATCTGTGTTGGAAAAAAAACTGGATTTAAAAACTGATGAAAGTTGTATGCGGTCCTGGGGAATTCAAGGGAAAGAAATTCCTGATTTTTTGTTCCAAATTTAGCATTCGTGCCATTGACATCCGATAAAAATGCAAATTATTTGTTAGTTTTGGCAATACATTCCCTGAAAATGAATAACGAAAAATGGGGAATGAAAATGAATAGGGAATTTTGGGGAAGTGTAGAATATTTCATTGATCTTGGAGAAAGAACAATGAGTTTACCGCACCAGGAAATGACTATGAGATGATCAAGAATCAATGGAGCTGTCGTTTTGATCAACAAGATTTATCAAATAATTACTGAACCTTCAGTCCTTTTCATTACAAGATCCTCTTGACCCATACGCACAAGAGATAGTTGGTAACTATCAGAAATCAAAGAGGATTCCGTACAAGGAAGCTACTGACCAGATCTATCCTGAACTACCTTGGCAGATGCTTGAGAATATGGATGAGCATATGTTTTCTTCTTCATCGATTTTAATCGATACACATGACAGCATAGCTACGGCAAACTGTACAGCATCCTAAGCCACACTGTCTGATCTGTCAGAATGATCAAAACCTACGTCACATGTGAGGTGATGATGGATGTAAAACTCTCAAGACTCTTTAATATCACTAAGAGTTCGGAGTTGAAATGTTCGCGGACTATCTTGTATAAGTCGAACCAGATCTTAGAATACACAAACGGCCTAGATATCTTTGGCTCACGGCTCTCCAATGTGGCAGATGCCTACCAAAAGATCTATCAGGCAAAAAATCGGTTAACAGATGAAGGTTGCGAAACAAATAGATGCTGGTGCTACAAACGTCAATTTCTACTAACAATGTCTAAAAACCTACATGGAGATCACGGAAACGGACAGACTAATTGATCCGAAGAAATAAAGCAAAAGAATAAATTCCCTAACCAGCATGCTTTATCAAACCGGTGTAATTAATGAGTAAATAACATGAAAATAAAGACAAACTGTCAGGCATTTGGTAAACGTTTGGAATTTTATATCA
This sequence comes from Anopheles dirus, assembly GCA_000349145.1. NCBI lineage: Eukaryota > Metazoa > Arthropoda > Insecta > Diptera > Culicidae > Anopheles > Anopheles dirus. The sequence continues at coordinate 2,647,440 of KB672868.1, read as the reverse complement.
AATATGCGCCAAAAAGTATGCAATTTTCGTTACACAAGCGTTTTATTCGTTCGTTTTATAAATATCTCCCGCCTGGACCTGGGGGTATTCTATGGCTAGTGAAATTAATTAGAAGAAAGTCGAAAGATTTTTTTGTTTTTTGGCCGTTCTCTCAGAAATCTAATCCATCGAAGCCCTGCATACCTTTATAGATGAAACTTGAAAAAAAAAATGCAAAATTTGGCACTGTTCTTATATTTGGCACTTATACCTCCATTGGTGGATGTAAACACATTGTTAAGAAGCAACGATTCTGTTGGGATGCACTGTGTTGTAATAGAGCTTTTGACACTATTTTTTTGAATTAGCAGATAATGGCTTCAAAACTGTAAACATGTGTCTTGACAACAACGCTACGCTACGCCCTATTGCTGAATGGTAACTTGAAATCATATTTTGGATTTTTTCTGTAGATAACGCGTGGATCAGATCCAAATCCCTTTGACGTCATGCGTTGATCTTTGGTACTACATCTGATACGTTTCCGACTGGTAGATAAGCTAGACTCGTGTTTCTGACTCCGTGTTGTTCACGTGTTGTTCACGGAGCCGGTTTTACTGGAGCGGAGATTCCGAAACAGGTCATCACTGGCTTTGGTGACCACCTAATAGCAATGCATTGCAGTGATAAAAGGTCGATGGGATCCTTTCGTTTATTCTGTCACATTAACCTATCTGCGATAAATAACATACTGACAGTGGGCGCCTCTAATTGACTACCGCACATTCCAATCTTGCTTGATCATGTCGGCACCCTTTTCGGCGATCATGATTGTTGGTCCATTGGTGTGTCCGGCAGGCACATCCGGCATGATGCTGGCGTCGATCACCCGCAACCCTGTCACCCCGTACACCCTCAGCCGTGGGTCGACCACCGCCAGTCGGTCGTCCGCCGGTCCCATCTTGCACGTGCCGACGTGGTGATAGATGGTGTAGGTAACGTGCCGCGTAAAGCACCGCCAGTAGGCGTCCGTATCAAACCGGTGCTGCTCGCATCCCGGTAGCGGGATCTCCAGCAGTCGCGCGTCGTAGCTCCGGAGCGCTTGCGTTCGCGTTAGCTCGATCGCCTTCCGGATGGCCCGCACCGACATCTCCAGATCGTACGGGTCGTCGAAGTAGTTCGGCTCGATAACCGGATGCTGGAATGGGTCGGCACTGGCCAGTCGTATCCGGCCCTTGCTGCGCGGTCGCAACACCATCGGGAACACGGTGTAACCCTGCAGGTGGCGCCGCTCGATGTCGGCGAACAGCGCGTCGAAGGTGTCCGGTTTGTAGTTGAAGTTGCTCTCGTAGATGCGATCGGCCGCGTGTGTGCCACCGATCAGCAGCAGCTCCATGTCGGGCCAGCCGTGCGGGTCGCTCCCGGTCGAGTCGTGGAACGCCAATGCCTCGCACGCCCCGATCGACGACATCATGCCCGTGCGACGGTTTTCGTACTCCATGAAGTTTTCCAGCGTGAAGATACGGTCGGACGTGAGCGTCACGGTGCGATTGATCAGGAACGTGAGCGCACCGCTTGCCACGTGGTCCTGGAAGTTGTATCCGACGGCGAGATTTACGACCGGCTGTATGCCCTTCAGGCGGAGATGCTTCGCCGGCCCGATCCCCGACAGCATCAGCAGCTGCGGCGAACCGATCGCACCGGCGGAGAGGATCACTTCGCGCCTCGCCCGCACCTTCTGATAGCGGCGGTTCGCGTGAAACTGAACACCTGTGGCACGCTTCGTGTCGCGGTGAAGCAGAACTTTGGTGACGTGCGCGTTGCGAATCACATGCAGATTCGTTCGGTTGAGTATCGGGTAGATGTAGGCGCTGTTGGTGCTCACGCGTCGCCCTTCTTTGGTGGTGCTTTGAACGAACGACGTCCCGAGCTGGGTCGGGCCGTTGTAGTCCACGTACGGCAGGCCGGACTCGATGCTCGCCTGTACGAACGCCCGCGACACGCTGGTTCGATAGTTCGGGTAGGAGATTGTCACCGGACCGTCCCTGCCGGCGTACGCCGGGTTCGCGTCCGGCACGACGCTGTTCTCGAGCTTCCGGAAGTACGGCAGCACGTCTTCGTACGCCCAGCCGGTGTTACCCCGCTCGGCCCAGCTGTCGTAGTCGCGTGGATGACCGCGCGTGTAGATCATGTAGTTCAGCACCGAGGAGCCACCCATCACCTTACCGCGCGGGAACCGGCACTGGTTGTTCTTGAACGCCAGACAGTACCGATCGCTCGACTTCGTCCGGTAGTCCCAGTTGACGGTGGGATACGTCTGCAAGTAGTGCGCAAACATCGGGATGTCCATCAGCAGGTTCTCGCGCGATCCCGCCTCGATGAGCAGAATCTTCCAGTCGGGAACTTCGCTTAGCCGGTTGGCTAGCACACAGCCGGCCGACCCCGCGCCGACAATGATGAAGTCGTATTCCGGCAGCAGCGTTCGCTGGTCGGGCTTCTCGTGCGCCAACCAGTCGTCGCCGGACCTAGAGAACTGCACCAGCGATCGCAACCCGGCAAGCTGTGCCGTAGTTGTTGGCTGCCACCAACCGAGCACGAGCACTATCACACACCAGCGTCCCCAGCACAGATCGAACGGGCGACCCTCGAACATTGTGAATTTCATGGTTAGTTAATGATGAAATATTGGCTCGAATGCGCCAAACTCAAGATCCTTCACGTGGATGCACGAACCGGGGGCTCTAATTGTAATATCACACCGCACGGTGGTCACCCGGTGGGACCGAACCGCGTCCACCGCGTCCGGACTACGCGCGCGCTAAATGTTCACTAACCACGCAGGGATTGAGCGAGCAGACGACCTAACGCGTTAGATCGTTCGTTGTCGGTCCAATATTGGTCCAGAATGGTCACGCATGGTGGCGTTGCGTTGTGTGCGAGCGACAGACGCGTAAGACAAAGATATCCTATATGCTGTCCGTGTGTATGGGTGAGGTTTTGGTTGATATTTCTTCTGTTTCCATTGCACGCAGAGGGACTGGTTCCCGAAATTCTGGGATCAGGTGGATCGGAGTCTTAGATCAGATTTTTCTGCTTCCATGTGTGTCGTTCACCCTGGTCAGGGTATCGGTCTGCTCTTGACGATACCATGATGCATAAACCGGGCATGAAACTGGTTCGTGTCTGAAATGTCGGTTTTTAGGGCTACCCTAAACCACCAACACGGTTACGATTATGCAAATCGACCCCCTTCTACCAGGATAGACGTTTTATAAGGCAAATCGGGCAGATGTTGTGTCTGAGGTCTGCTGGAACTGGTTCTTATTCGATTCGATTTCGCGATCGAATAGCATTGACAGTTTGTGTGACGTCAGTGGCATCAACGCGTGTTCTGGGTGATTTTTTTGACAACTGTTCGTGCTAGCTAACAACGGTGGAGTTTAGGGAGTGTTGGTTGCTTATCACTAGGATGTCGGATCCGACCAAGATTTCCCTTTAGAACAATCCGGCCGGTCCGTCCCACCTAGAGCTGAAGTGAACGTTTTCCAATACGGATGACCTTCCGATTTGATGATCGATCAATGAGTACCGTCTCCCTTCGTTGTCGGTGTACTTATCGGTTGCGATTTGTTAATTAACAATCCAACCGTGAGGTTAAGCGCGTAAAGTAGGGCTGGTCGGGGTGATTCACGCACGAATGTAATGCGCACTGCGCCGCTAAGCCGCCCGTGCACTTTTACTCAAACTCCTTTGCAATGTGGCCAATGTCACGGCGATTGGAAGGTTTTACAATTACCGACCGCACGATAATGCGATACGATCGCCGAATTAACGTGCGCTACCTGGTGTGTTACGTGTAATTACTTTGACATTTTATTGCTGCTGATTTATCATTCCAAATGCTGGGAAGATAACCCCGAGAAAACGAGGATCTCCAATAATGATGTAACGACTGTAGTAAATAAAATTGTTAGCATTTTAAATTTGTATAATGGTGTTTTTGTTATAGGCATGCTTAAAATAGCCTTCAGACCGTTTCGGTGTTTATCACAGCGAAGCTTCCCGTGCACCTGCACTATCCGGTACCGATAAAATTTGCCTAGCTTGGTACCAGGCCGTTGCACTCTACCTTCAACAAAGAACAATAACGCAACAGGGGAGGTAATGTAGAAGAAGCATAAATAGTCCATTTAGACAAGTCATAAAAAATCCCATCCTTCGCTGCGTTAAATTGGATACTGCAAATGGATTACATCGGCACAAGGAAGAAGCGTGCTGCCCACCACTGCCTTTTGAAGGTAAGGTGGCTGGAATACGGATGTGAGTGGCATTTTCGCCGTTTAAGCGGGAAGCTGTTCGTGTTTTTCGCTCGCTAGTACGCGCGCATTGTACGTCGGCTGATAGGTTAACATTTTTAAGCATCCTCATAAATTAAAGTCGTATGGACAAAGCAGAGTTGAGCGAGCACTGGTAGGATGGAGTTGGCGAGACGATTAGTAGATATGAATATGACCTGCTGCATCCATCATGCGTCGGTTAAAAGTGCACGCATTAATGATCGTTGCACTCTGCTCACACACACACACACACATACACACACACACACACACGCACACACGTGGTAGCATCCGGCGCTTCTTCACGTACATCCAGATAGGTCATTAAAAAATGCGCGTGAAATTGACTTCTTTCACGTCGTCAATCAACGATAGCAGCTGGGACAGTACAAATCCGGGCGGAAGGTTGAAGGTAGCAAAGGTCACTCGTGGGGAGGATTGCCCAGATCTTGCTCCAGCCTGTTGGCGGTAGGGGTCAATGTTGTATAATTACTGCGCTCAACCCCCTCCCACCCAGCGACCTTGTATTGACTCCCGCTGCACTGGACGTAATCGTGGAGAAATGGGAGAGTTCGTTGCGGGCGCTGAAGAGCAGGAACCACCTTCAACAGCTCGCAACATTTATGCGCGTGCATTGTCCTTCCACTGCATGCGACGTAGAGTCGAATGGAAAAGTGTACAGAACCATCTTCAATCTGACTCACTGAAGGATATCGAACGGACGCTCTCCGTAATGAGCAACAGAAATACCTCGCTCGCCAAGGTCTTCTTGGGTTGTTGTGCGTCGCACTGACGCATGGTTTTGACTTCGGAACCGCTGACTGGGCACGCTTGACACGCGGAAGAAAGTGATGCTGTTAAGTGATTCACAATTCGAATGGGTAATTCTGCTATAAAATGTTCCAATTTCCTTGGACTTGGACGAATCCAGTGAGAAAATTGCGTATAAAGTTGTCGACGTTGTACGAGGGTTTTATAACCTCACCATGCAATAAACGTCAATTACGCCCAGTATTGTCTACGACTTTGTGCGAGTCACGCTGGTCTAAATTCTTTATTTTTCATACCTTATTATGCTCACCTTCAATACTCACCTTGTCTGTCAGAAAGTTAAATACCCGTTTCGTTTTCTTTCTTCCTACGGAAGGTTTTACGTAATGAGTTCTTGTGATGCTTTTTATGTATAAAACAGCACACTATAATCAATTCGATTGTGTATCTGATGTGTACAAAGTATTCAGAAATGTCACTGGATATACTTTGTATATTTTTTGCGCTTGCAGGCAAGAAATCACTATATTTACTGAGGTATATTTACTGAGGTTGAGGTTCAGGTTGCCAATAAACAAAAACAATATCCGATGCTCCCTGACAACTTTTATTTTACTCACTGTCACCTACGGACAGAAATCGATCAAATTCGATGTCAATAGCTGGTCCACAGTTTTCGTTGTGGATAATTTCGTTCTTTATCACGTGTGCGTTCGGTCATTGTCCCTGCAAAATTTCAACAGTTGACCACGGTTCTAGCTACATATTCCGCTTATTTTGTGAAATTTCCTCGTTTTGTACAAATCTGTTTTAACAAAACAATCGTTCAACAACTACCAGAAATAGCCTTCGCGGTGTCAGTAGACATTAAATTGGACCATTCGTAGTACGATCTGGTTGAGTGTTAAAATAAATCTAAAAAATAAGTTGAATTATGTATCTTCTAAGCTTCCAAACATTTTCACCAATGATTACTAAAGGCAGATTCGATTCGGACAGGTTAACCCTACTGTCTACGACCAAAAAACTATACGAATCCATACGACCAGCATACCCGGGTATGCCATACATTTTGTATGGAAATCG
>KB672868.1:2526402-2638485 GCA_000349145.1 Anopheles dirus | reverse complement strand
GCCATGTTATAGAAAACATTCTCGTGTAGGAACTTAATTTTTTTCAAGTTGCTGGGACTACTAGATTCAGAGATATTGATTTTTAAATTTGAAAAACATACCCGGGTATGCGGTCGTAGACATTAGGGTTAAACGTTTTGATTATAGTGGCACGATCCGCTACTCTGATCGAGTACTAGATACACAATACTTACTCATGGCTCATTTACGCTGACGGCTACCAATAGTAAGTGAGCAGCTGCAGTGGCAGCAACCTTGAATTAAAACAGACTGTGTCTGTTCCCACTCTACAGAATCTCCAACCGCTCTATTACCATACCGGTCTTTCGTGTAGAATGCAACATGTCGATTTCTCCGCTATTGTATGCGAGAAAGTAAAGGAAGGTGTGCTTGCTTTTTTTCTTTAATTGAGGTAACATTTATTTAATTATTCTATACTACTATACGATGAAAACAACGGTCTAACACTACGCATACTCACACACAAACACACACACTCACACACATACATAGTACAAGTCGTTTGCCTACCTAAAGTACTAGCTATCGGACTAAATTTCTCTCGCTTGAAAGCACACCCGCGGGGAAGATATATCCACCACTGTTACGCGCGCGCGAATTGCACGCCTCTGTTGGGGTCGGGTTGTTCTCTGGCCTACTCGAGGTTTTACCGGGGGGAGGAGTTGTCCATCCTTGGCAAGGTGGCGTTGCTGGCTAGAAGAATGCTCCGGTCGGGTTTTTGGCATGGCACAAGCAGGTGGAGGATGTGTTTGGGCACTGGCGCGATCACCGGTCGTGCCCCAGCCAGTCTTCCTTGATCATGTGCGCCCCCTTCTCGCCGATCATGATGACGGCCGCGTTCGTGTTGCCGCTGACGATGGTCGGCATGACGCTGGCATCGATCACCCGCAGCCCGGAGATGCCGTACACGCGCAGCCGCGGGTCGACGACCGCGCCCGGGTCCCAGTGGGGGCCCATCTTGGCCGTGCCGACCGGGTGGTAGATGGTCATCGAGATCGTACGCACCTGGCAGTCGAGATATGCGTCCGACAGGAACGCGTGCTGCTTGCAGTTCGGCAACGGTTTGCGGTGCAGCCGGTTGCCGAACTGCCGGAACACCTTGGCGTCCCCGACACGCAGCGCAATCTTCGCCCCCTCGACCAGTGTCGCCGCATCGTACGGGTCGTCGAAGTAGTTCGGATTCATCAGCGGGTAGTGGAACGGGTTCTTCGACTTGAGCCGTACCCAGCCGCGCGACCGCGGCCGCAGCAGCAGCGGCATGATCGTCCAGCTGTACGTGTCCTCGATCGGGTGGAACACCTCCTTGTAGAGGTCCTCCCGCAGGCCCAGTATCTTCTTGACCCGCGCACCACCGTCCGAGTTGAGCGAGGCGGGCGCCATGTGGAACTGCACGTCCGGCCAGTCGTCAGTGACGTTCGCGAACGGTGTGTTCACGAACGCGATGCCCTCCAGCCCACCGAGAATGGTCATCGGGCCGCGCTCGTTGATGACGTAGTTCATCGTGACCGAGCCCGCCTCGAGCCGGTTCTGCAGGATCGCTACCGGTTTGTCGACGAGAAACGTCAGCCCGCCCATCCCGACGTGATCCTGCAGGTTTTCGCCCACCGGCAGATCCTGCACCGTCTGTATGCCCACGTCTTCCAGGTGTGCGCGCGGCCCGATGCCCGACAGCATCAGTATCTGGGGCGTGTTGATCGCACCGGCCGACATGATGATCTCCTTCCGGGCGCGCACGTGATGGCGCTTGCCGCCGCGCACGAACTCCACCCCAACGGCGTGCTTCGTTGCCGGATCGATGACCAGCTTCGTGACGTGCGCGTTCATCGCGATGTGTAGATTCTTGCGCAGCCGGATCGGCCGCAGAAACGCTTTCGCGGTCGAGCAGCGACTGCCCCGTCGGATCGTGCCCTGCGCGATCATGAACCCGGTCTGCCGCTCGCCGTTGATGTCGCGGTTTTCGTAGCCGATCTCGGTGCCGGCTTCGACGAACGCCGCCACCAGCGGCGTATGCCAGGGTGCCTCCTGCACGGTCAGCAGCCCGCCCTGCCCGTGGTACGGGTTGCGCGCCAGGTACGGGTTGCGGTTGTCCTCCGACTTGACGAAGAACTGCAGCACGTCGTCGTACGCCCAGCCGGGATTGCCGAGCGACTCCCAGTGGTTGAAGTCGTTCCGGTTGCCGCGCACGTAGATCATGTAGTTGAGCACCGACGAACCACCGAGCACCTTGCCGCGCGGCCAGTTGCAGCGGTTGTTCACCATGCCCAGGCACGCCTTGCCCGTCGGCTCCGTCTTGTACGCCCAGTCGAGCTTGCTCAGCTGCAGGTAGGCCGCCAGCGACGGCACGTCCGAGATCTCGTTCTCGTCCGGGCCCGCCTCCAGCAGCAGCACCTTCCAGCGGTGGATCTCGGTCAGCCGGTTCGCGACGACGGCACCAGCCGATCCGCCACCGACGACAACGAAATCATACTCCGGCAGCAGCGCCTCCTGGTTGATGACGCGCGACTCCGGATCGACGCGATCGTACCGGTAGTAGGAAATGGCCCCCAGCAGGAACGGGATCAGCCACAGACTAGAGCCAACGACGGTGGCCGTTTTGATCACAGACGATGCTATCAGTACATTGAATACCATATTTGCTTGCGTTGTTTGCTATCGCTCCCACACGGGCTAACCTTTGCGATATACTTAGCCGATACACTACTATTCTATGGTTGGGAGGGCGCTCCGGGCACTACTTTTCTACACTACTGTCACTGATCAGGAGTTCGGGTACTTGCGCCAGTGACGCGTGATTCGATGTCTGCTTGGAAGTATCTGCTCCTGCTTACCGTAGGGAACGGTGCATCGAAACATAGCTTAAAGCCCACTGTCAGCCAGATGCGCCTTTTGCACGCGCTTAGTTTCACCGGATATGCAGCGCCTGGTGTTCAAAGGGCAGGCCAATTCTTTGCCAGTGTGTCAAACTGTTCTGTTGATGTTGTAAACTCCGTCTGTCACTAGTCCATCGATCACCTGCAATGGAGAGACACAAAGAAACATGAATTAAAAACTGGTGTTGAGATATCGCACCGGGCACGCAAGTGTTTACGGACGTAACTAAATACAGACATTTTTATGAGACACTGCAAAGATACTAAACCTTACGCGTTTGCTCTTGAAGGTTGTGATCAGCGTACGATTATTAACGCATTTTCCGTTCTTTTTTCTGTATCATTCCAGGTAAGAACCACCGATCGGACGAAGCTGCAGTGTCGCTGTTCCGACCGTACGGGGACTGTGCGACCGGTTGTAAACAGCAAACGTACATTCATTAACAAACAACACCCTGTGGTCAGGTTGTAAACAAGTACTTCTTTTGAATTTAACGCACGACGACGTACCGGAGCCGAGCCCAGCACCACTGAGCTGCGATCGGTAATGCAATCGGACGTGAAAAGGATGGCAATCGGCTCGCACGCGCACTCATGTGCATAACGAACGCGTGCCATGCGGGATTGCATACCAGCAGGCGTTTTGATCTGAGGGCATCGAATGTCCCCGAAACGTTATTTCAACGCTGGGTTTCTTCGCTTCGAAGCAGTGCTTTGTTATCTTATTGGACTGTTCCGTGGTGTTGGTCATCCGCTGTGTGTCTCAATCTGGACCTGCCAAGCCTCCTCTGCCAATAATGAGGGCCCAATACGAGGTTGGGTCGTCCGGTATCGTTCTACTGACATGACTAGCCCATGGCTAGGAGGCCGGCTAGTCCAATGCAGTGGACGATAGTGAGGTCATCGTACAATTGATAAGGCGCTGAGCCATGGGCATAACAAAAAGGGCGATACATTTGCCAATACAACAACAACAGATGCTGAAAAGTTGATAAAACTTTTACGCTTGCCGAAGACGCGAACCAACTGGTAAATGAATGCTTTGTGGTATTGTGATATTCAGGATGTAGTTTCGTCGGGTTGGGTCAGTCGTCTTCATGTCTCAGAGGTGTATGTGAGTTTTGGAACTACGAATGTGTCGAAACAGACCGTCGCGGCAGGTTCGCTGTGTGGAGAAACGTAACAACACCTAACAATAGGATGTAGTTCATGCCAGTGTAGATTTCGTAGCGGGATTAAGAAACCATATCATGCCCTAGTTTTGGTCACGGCACGGCAGTGCGCGGCAAAATTGCTTTCCATCCTTGAAACCTCATTTTTACCACTGTGTCCTGTTTAGCGAGCGGGCTTTTGCTATCACGCAAGGCATTCACCTTCGCCGCCGTCTGCCTTGAACGGCCAATTCCACGCCGCGGTTTCTGTCGCAGTGATGCGCCGCCGACGAACCGCGCGACAAGGTCTCTCGTGCTTGGTCACGAAAATTAGCGCGAATATACGGTGGACCAACCGGTGGAAGGCGGGGGTTTAGTTTAGGGCCGAACACACTACACCCGGTAACAATGGTGGTGTGGCGTTGATGATGATGATTACGGAAGGCGCATATGGCATCTAACCTTTTCCCTCGTTTGACATTTTCTAGTCGGTACCTTTTCCGCCTATGGAAAATCGAAACACGCCGTACAATGTTGTGCGCGTTGACGGAGTGTCACGCTCGAACGGTGGGCCGGTGGAAATGCAAACGACCGTGCGCTCGTTCGTTCGCATGGCAATTGGAGTGGCCAAGTGCGGCGGGACAGTGCGGGAATAATTTCTCGTCGACTGAATTTTACTGCTTCCTGTTGTTTGTGCCGTCGGGAAGAAGGGACCGATGGAACGGACTCCATCATTTGTGCCATTGCTAACAAACGTATTACAATGTCGATAAAAGTTGCCCGATGTCTAATCATCGTTCTACTGCTACGTATTGGGTTACCCGTGGCCTTTTCGAAAATTAATTTGCATGTTGGAAGTGCATTTGCATTTCGCGCGCCCAGGGTTCGCCGAAGAGAAAGAACTGCAACGCCAAACACTGCAACGGACAATTGGGTTTGCTTTGTTGCGCCGTGGTGAAGTCGGTTGTCAGCAAAGCTTGCGACTGGTTGTTTGTGTTAGGGCCTATGATTAATGTGTTTTGATTTCGCTTCCGTGCTGCTGAAACTACCTCTCCGAGGGGACACATTGCCACCTCGCATGGGATGTAATAGGGAAGTGAGCTAGAAAGTGACCAGAGGTTAGGCAGTGAAATGTATCTTGCAGTCCGCGGCAGGCCATTTCAAGTGTTGGCGTCCGATGTTTAAAAGTGGGCTGCATATTCTTTGTTCGCTAAAGTGTGTCTCCATGTGCTTTCATGGCACAATGTCTGGGAATGCTTTCGCCTCGAGCGTATGGTCAAGGTTGGTTCCAGCATTACGTGCGCGATCGTTGTAATTGAGTTTCCTGAGCTTTTGTAGGCTTTGTGGACAAGCCAATATCCGACCAGTGACATAACTAAGCGTAAATGATACAGTTTGGTTGCATGCACAAGGGGAAATTAATCGTGGATACATAGATGGTTGAGATTCAAGTAGGAAGGTATTCCAATCTGTGACAATACTTTTTTAATGCATTCCTACAGTCAAGCAAATTGTGAATATGTTGAGTTAAGTTATGATATGTTGTGCTTTCTTCTTCTTTTTATTTTGCTACGTATTAACATGTTAGACTTTACTCATTGGATTCTACACATCAACGCTTAAAGTGGACACCAAGAAATACACTGTGATTCAATCGTGACAAGTGGCAACACGAATTCAATTGAGATGTTGGAAGCAGAATAATTTAGTAACTTCTTCTTTTTTAGTTATTTCGATAAGAATTGCATCCAAAAAATGTGTTGAAATATCACATAGAAGCACAAACAATGCTCAATCAATCAACAATCACATAGGAGCTTAAAAAGGCAATGCTAAGTATGAATTGTTGAACATCGGAACGCCGTGTTATGTTGCATATCTTTATTAATAAGCCCCTCCGATCGCCAACTAACTCGGGGTGGGATTTAAACTGTTGCGCAATGTAATGCCGCGGCATAATTAATAATACGCACCGTTTAAAACACTACAATTGCCTTCCTAATCCCTTGTAAGCAAAACTCCTACTTCCTGCTAGAAAAGAAACTTGAACGCTTCGCCTGTTGCTGCGTTATGCGACTGTGTTTTCGTTGTTTTCGTCTCAAATCAGCTAATCGGATCACGGAAAAGCTCACAAATTATCGTGTGTGGCACTTTTCGAGGCGCACGCGGTGGCTGCGTCGCGTACTTCCAACGTCATTCGCTTTGGGAGAAGGAGGATGGAGGAAAACTGAATTGCTCGCTTGTTTGCATGCACGCGCAGTTGAAGACCTCGTCTCGGGTGGTCGGTTCGGCAGGGAAACACGCGAACCGGGCCTGCAATGGCGTGTAACCCCGCTCGGTCGTAGGCGGGGCGCTGTCAGTTTTCTGCTAGACGCATCTCGCTAAATCATCGTCACGTCACGTCCGCGACCAGCCCGCCGGGATCGGGTGAACTTGCCGTCGTCGCCCGCAACACAAAGTGGCACCGTTCAGCGATGCCACAATGCAATGTGGCACAGGTTTGGAGTTGCATCATCGCCATCATCATCATCGTCCCGTCCGGATAGCGAAGGAAGATGATGCGACCACCGATTCCGGCCGGTTAACTGGGCCACAGCAAGGCTTCCGAAGCGTTGCTGCCATGCAACAACGAATATGTGATAATCCCTCGCTGTCGCCTCCGATTTCTCGTCGCTGTCGCCGTGGAACGTGCCGATGGAGCGAGCCGGCCACTTAAGCATAGCGCGGGGGCCTGCGGTGCGGTGGGATTACGATCCGAACCAGAATCGGGCAACCCCTTCCGTACGGGGCGGGTGGGTAAGCCGACCCGCGCGTTACAACCGAACGATGCTAGCGGAAAGTAAAAGTTGCCCGAGCACACGGAGCACGCTACCGCACGCCTGCGCCCGGTTGTTCGCTGGGACGGTTGTGCTATAAATGCACCGAGGGCTCCAAATGGGGGAGGTGTACGATGACGTTGATGAAGCTGCCGGTTGGCAAGAAGGTGGCATCAGCGTATCAGCCTTCCGTTCCTCCCGGAAAAAAGTGGGAGGCAAATGAGGTGGAGCGTTTGTGTAATTGGCGGCCGAGCAGAAGGGGCGCGGTGACTCATGCAGTAATGGTAACTCTTGCTCGCGCAATCGGGATGAAACACGCTAGGCGCCACCTCGTACTCACCGGAATAACCTGATTGTGCACCGATGGCTCCTGGCCGCACGATTGCGCTACAAAAATAGCAGGGAAAAATGCTCCAACACACCACACCGGGACACACATACACACGATGTTTTGCATACGACGGCGATCAATAGAATCAATTCATTCGCGTCAAACAAAGTGATCCGCAAGATAACTTCGTTTTCTTTATTCGTTTTATTCGTGCAAATGGAAGATTGGAAATGAAAGCTGCTTTGAGCGGACGTTTGCACTACCGACTACGAAGGTGATACGTTAGTGAATTTTAAGTAGGGAAGTTTTAGCAGGAAACGGGCCGAATTACAGCTCGCAGGTCTGTAAACCAAAGGTAAACAGACAGATGTTCGTTGTGCAACTTTGTTCATGGTCAACCTAGCAAGGCTGATCAGTTTGGTCGGGATTTCAAAGGAGCTCATGGTGCAGTAGAGTTGTACTATATACTATGATAATATTGTGATATAATGTGACGAAAAATAAGGCGGCAGTATACTTTTAGGCTGATATAAAAAATCAACACTTTATGCACTTTATCACCAGCTTTTTAACGCTTTCTTACCATATTCTTAAATGTTTCCTGTTTGTTTGTTGCTTCTTGCGGCTAGCTAGCACTGTTTCGCGAGTAGTAGCACAATGAATATGACATACATTGATCAACTTTCTCCTCGTTAAGCGCATTTGCCCTTCCACAATCGATCATCGTCACCTTTCAATCGGGATAACGGCCCCAATTGTGTGTACCGATGTGAAGATAGGCCACGAACTGTAAATCCTGCACTAACTGATCCTATTAAGACGTCATAAAAAGAAAACGATGATATCGGGTTAGTGCGCATGGGAAGCACACATAAAGAGTACACAACTCAGTGTCGGTTGTGCTGTGCTGTTCTGTTGAGCTTACATGTTACCGCACTTGAATGGCACAGGTACATGTGTCGCTCCCGGTCACCGGACGGACACGGCATTGGCGCGGGGTGCTCCCGTTGACGAAACTCGACGAAAAGTCAGGTCCCGCGGAGTCGGGAACGCAAACTGGGCCGTGCGGTGGGAACACCACCGTATGCCCGTTTCGTTTTTATTCCGCGTGCGCACACAAATACACACACACATACACGCCCACAAAAAGTGGCACTGTTGCAGCAAACCCGGAAACGAAGCAACAGCCGGCTAAACCCGGGGAGAGAGAGAGAATATGGTGCAGCAATTTTCATCTCATAAATTGGCCCGGTGCTTGGTGTTATTTTCTGATACGTTTTGTTTGTGTTATTGCTGTTGCTGTTGTTGCAGTTGTTGTGTTCGCCTGCGTTTCTTCTGTCATTTCGCACGTACACGATGGCCAACACTTTCATTTGATGTTTAATGGACACCCCGTGGATGTTTTATTTCTGCCGTTTGCGGGCGAACATGTACAGCAATAACGTTGTCGGCATTTTTTTTTCTTTCCTCTTTCCTCACTGTACTCTCTTTGCACATTCCGGATTCGCACTCCTCGGCTCCGGATGATGTAATGGGCATTAGTGGGGTGGCTTGAATCCTTAAAATAGAAATTCATCATAACGCATTTGTGCGCAAATCAGACACTAGTTGAATAAGTGTTTGAAATATAGGAGAACAATAAGGATAATTTTTAGCTAGAGAATATAATACGATTTTAAATCCAGACTCGATATGGAAACCCATCGTTGAATTGTAGATAATCAGCACTAAGTCCAACTTGAGCAACAACTCTTCCTACAACAATTGGCAACCCGCTTCTAACGCCTTTTTTTCGCAACAACACCGGGTGCATTGGGGCGCTTGTGTACGCCACCGCTTACACACCTTCGCCACACCGACGCAGCAATGTTTTCATACGTTATGCTACGTGCATTTCGATGGCGATCGCCCTTCGGTGACGCAAAAAAACTAGAAACCCGTGAAATAATGGCACTCTTATGCACTCATCATTTATCGCGGCGTTCGAGTGTGTGTTCGCTGGCGGGTTGGCCACCTCCTCTCGGTACGCCTTTCACCCACCGGTCGCCGGCTAAGCCGAAGAAAGTGGGTGTTGTTGTGGTGGTTTCGTTTGCAATGTAATTGTTGCACCAACGGCAGCCACCCGGGCGTGTGCGGTGGTTGGTAGCGTGCCTGGTGTAAGGATGTTCGGTAACGTGATACATCCAGCAGCGGCTGTAATTTAACCTTTCGCCAAGATTTCCTTAATCGCTCGCTCATTTGGTCTGCTGCCGAAGAAGGCCTTTCTATCGACCGTTCGCCGGTGATGAGGCTGTGCTTTACCGTTGAGGTCATTTGGAATGTTCGACTCTTACCTTCCGGGGCGTGTTTTCTGACTTATCGGCATTTTGAATCGCACTTCGACAGCGTGTGGAAAATGCGTTTCTTATTCCCATGGCATAGTTGTTTTGCCACCAAATTTGGTAATGATGAATATCTCCCGACACTCTGATCGCTAGAGAGCCGTAACGAACAAAAACGCGTTGGAGTAAGCATGGGCCAGTCCAAAATACTGACTTGATGGTGTTTGCTATCGATAAATAACTTTGTTTTTTTTTGCAATTCACACTCAGATAGCCTCGCTTTTGTCTAGGCAGTATGTTTTTAAACTCTACGAATGCAATATACAATCAAATCTTCTGTCCGCTCTGTTTAAAAAAAACGGAATATCTCATCTATCTTTCACTATCACTAAACTTTCAAATTAAAACTAAGCATTTAATTTTATTTGAAGAAAATATGTCGAAAACATGTGTTTAGATAAAAATGTTGCAAATATTTAGTTCAATGTTGAACAAATATTTAGTTCAAACAGAAACAGTAACTTATTTTATAAAAAAGTGAACGCGGTTCTACTTCTTCACGTTCTCTACGAAATGTAAACTGTGCAGTTCGTACAGCAACTCTTTTGCAACAAATATTTGTCAAAATACACCATTCATTTTCAAATTTTAATTGCTTTCACGATCATCATGCTAGTGGTAATATTAAAAAATACCTTCCAAAATCAAGTTGTTTTGAAACTGGAAACGTGCTTAAGTCATAAAATACTAGCATTCGATATATACATAAAATATAATTCAAAACAATGTCAAATGTCAAATTCATACATTCGTATTTTTTATGAATTTTGAAATTGCCATTTTGTTCACATGTTAAACATCGCATTTGAATTGTGATAAAAATTGCATTTGAATAGTTTTTAAATGTTTTTTTTCCTATCTTATTTGATATTTTTCCTATTCACTATCATTAGTTGACCATATCATATTCTTTAACTATTCTTTAAATTAATCTGATCGTTCAACTGGCGCATGAAGCAATACCAGCACATTTCCCACCAGAAACTGATCGTGATCGAAACGCACCGCTCCGATCGAATGTTACGTTTTTGTACGGCGCGTTTCGACCTCCACGTGCTATCGCCGTAACCTGTTGCACCATCCGCGGACCCTCCTATATCGGCACGGTGCGTTCCGGTGCGAACCGTTCCGCGAAGATAGCAACTTCTGGGCCCTCTCACGCTCACTCACTGATCTTATGTAAGGTGGCCCAGCTCGATTCGTTGCGGCCTACTACGGCGGCGGCGGCCCAATCCGGAGACCGGCCAAAATGGAGTTTAAGCTCCATTGGGGGGCAACCTAGAGCAAGCAGAAGAAGCGATCGTTTGACCAACTTCTTTCGTCCTCGGGGTGGTGATCAACCGCATCAATCGGGTGTAAAACAATAGCAACAACTACACAAATTGCAATCGAAACCGGTTGTAAAGAAATTGGGTCAATCGTTTTTTTTCTCTCTCTGTTTTGTTTTGTTTTTGTCCATCTCGGATGGTTCGTCGTCCAGTCACTCGCGGGAATTCGCAGCTGGCTGGCTCCAAAACACCTCCGGGAACGGAGAGGGAAAGTGAGTTGTAGCGAAAAAAAAACAATGCATAACCTTGAAAATAAAAGTGAAACGTGCAGACATAAAGCCGGGCTGTTACCACGCGATCAATCACGAGGCGAGACAGACGGCCGTGTGTCCGTGTGTTTGTGTCGCTGTTTACTTTGCGTCAGCCCACGGTTGGGCGTAACTGACTGGTCCAGATTCAAGGAAATTGGTTTCTCTGACGTTATGCAGAAGAATTCGCTGCCTCTTGGGGGACGCCTTGACAGGTTTGACGGATGGTGTAAATTAAACAGCACCCCGAGCTGAGGACATCTCCTGCTTCGCTTGCTGCGATGCCACCATCTATCCTCAATTATCACCACCTTCTGGGACCTAATTTTCTTCCCAAACACTCCGAACACCGACGGCAGGAAATGGGTGCATGCAAGGAAGAGGTAGGCGGTGTTACGGCCACGCAGAGTTGAAGTTCACTGAAGTGATATAATGGCCGATAATGCCTGTTGCGAGCGCACGCCACCACGCACACGTCCAGCCAGGCGCGCACCTTGCATAACCGCGCGAAGGTTGCACATTTCGACGAGTTTTGGATGCCCTCGGCGTCCCGGGGTGGGTGGGTGCGAGGGACGGGCGTGCTCCTTTCTTTGACGTTTCACTTTTTGTTTTTGGGGACACTCACTTCGGGTGTTGTTTTACTGCTTCGGCTTTGGGCACGCTTCGCACGCGGGGAAGCTGCACGCACCTTCCGATCAATCGTCCCCGCCCAGCCGAGCCAGCGCCGATGGGCTGGCACCGAAAACCTGACGCCTCCAATGTGTGTCAGTCGAACACAACAGCGTCTTATCGATTACGTGCGCACCGGGAAAGGTCCCGGGAGCGCAGTTTCGGGAGGCCTGGAACAGGCCGCCCGGGGCTATGCCACGGCGGAATGACATTGGCCGGCATTTCGTGTGTTCGTTCGTTGACATCGAACCGGTGACATTTACCGCCCGGAGGCGGTGCTTAGCTTGGTGGCTTATACTTACATTTGAAAAATGATCCACAGCTGCCTTTGCCGTTCGTCGTCCATCGTTGAAATCTCTCCAATCCACGGGATGGCTGCACCGTCCACAACTGCACCTTCTTAACCACTGCGCACTGCTGTGTCCATCAACACTTTCGTTTACATTCAGTGCTTGTTCTCGTTCCGAATAACACTTTCTTCCTTCGCTGCGCTGCGAGAGGGCGGAACTGTTTTTCTTCACTCGTGTCGCGCCTGAAGGACACACTCACGATGCAGCACCGCTAGTTACACTGCGGACGTCGATGAGCAGACCCGCGGGAGCTACGCGTATATAAAGAAAGTTTTAGTTGCTTGATTCGTTTCGCACTGCTCCTTGACCGCTTGTTACAGGCACAGCTGGAACTTGGTTTGTTTGATTGCATTTGGTCACATGCATTTCACCGGGGTACGTTCGTGACTCTTCCGCCTGCGAAATGGGACACACACTGTGAAAATGGCTTCATTATTGCTGTGGAATGCATTGTATTGGCATTGAGTTTTCCGGTCCGACATTGTAATTGTGTGACGGAAGATTGTGATGCAATGGAAATATGTATTACTTTTGAATACAGGCATAAATGCCAAGAGGATTGATAACATTCTGCATTGAATGTACTACATATGGTAGTGCTGTTTACATATAATCAGTACTACATCTAATAGCATCCAATAAAATTTGTTAATGCTGTTGTAAACAATATTTTTATATTAAAAAAAGTTATTATGCTATGTGATTATTTGGTCCAACTATTAATTTTGATTTTCTGAACGTAAACAATACAAAACATGAAATAGAAATATTGAAAAACAGTGGGAGCGGCAAAATTATTCCCTGTCCTATAGATTATTTTGTAAAAAATCAAATTTAAAAAATGCAAACGTCTTTTAAAAGGATCACAATGTAAAACTACACTTGTTAATACTTTCACGACCCACTCTGATGCTAACGATACTATTGCGTTAGTAGTACTTTTTATCAGTCACATCAGGGAGTATCTGTTAGGAAATAATTGTGTGAACGCTATATGTTGCACACCGAGAATAAGTTGTAGATTCAAAGCTTCTGCTGCAACTTGTTTTGATCATTTAAACTTCAACAAACGCCATAGAAACCGTGATTTAAATGTCTGAAGAGGATATTACAAGTGTAATTTGATGAGTGCCATCTGGTGAGAGATACCGCGACTAAAATTTATTAGACTTCTTCGCAATACCGTTCAATCGACACTCTGTAGTTTCAAATCAAAGAAATCAAACACGAATTATGTTTTTAATTGCCGTTTGAGAGGTCTTCTTTATACACTTTAGTTTTATAATAACCTCTCTCATACAATAATATCCCTCCAAAAATTTATACTTTTTGCAAATTACAATCTGTACAGGAATACAGCGAATATAACTCCCAGCTTTATAAAACATTAATCGACTTTACATTTAAAAAGTGTTTCCATTTTAAAAAGAATTCACATAAAACTGCTATTTGCTTGAACATACAATTCATTGTTATTTCTCTACGTTCTCCAACAATTTGTAGACACGGTCGGTGTAGACGATAAACATTTGCAAACAACTTTTCGCCCATTGCCCATCATTAAACAGCAATGTATTCTCCATTCAAAAACAAACAATCCAACATAACGAGGATCATCACGGTAATGGGCATAGGGAGGGTGTTAATTATGCACTCATTTCACACTTGTCAACTGTCCATAAGCACAGCCTTGAAGATCCCACGCACTACGAGAGGTGTTACTGATGATTTTAACCACCTGCCCGGTCGCGGTACACGATTTGAATTTTATTGCACGCGCAATCCCATTCTGAACCCCGATTATTCGCACCGTCACGTGATGAAGGCATTCTTTTCACTGGAATGTGTCGTAAAACATCCAACACGTCATGTAACTATTAGTTAGCCCTTCTGCGCTCGTGCCATGCCCGCAATGTACTGCGAATGTTTACATTATATTTATCGCACACCGTTCGGTGCTTTTTTGTGTTTGTTTGTTTGTTTTCGCTACACGCGGACTATGGCGTCCGACAATTTTCTCAGGCCGTTAATTAACGGCGCGAACGTGGAGCGAATCGGCGAGCCCTATTAATGGTGCGCGTCCATAACGAATAGCTCGCGGCGGCGGCGGCAGCGGACGGCCGGGTTCATCCACGAGCGAGCGCACAACTGGGGCACATACGGCGCGGCGCGCACGCCACAACATCCTTAAGCGTCCGTATCGTGGCGGCACGGCGTGGGGCATTGCGTGCCATCCAACCATCACCTGGGGCAGTCACACAAATATTATGCACCCGGTCCTTGCACTAATCACTAATCCACCGTGAAGCGGAGTCCGGTCGCCGGCCACGGTCGTTTCGCTCGCTCCAAATTCTTGCGTCGGCGGCTGGCAGCTTCTCGGCACGGAATGCTGACCGACCGAATAATTCTACCCCGCGTCTGCGTCTGCTGCGTGGTACATCCTGATCGCGGCGCACCAGAAGGTGCAATCTATCTTTTTCGACACAACACCACGATTAGGTAATTCGCCAGCTCGGCGTAACCAACGAGCGCACTGGACCGGATCCTTACGCTGAAGGTGCTCCGAGCGGCGGGAAAAACCTGTGCGTTACTCGTCGGGAGTGTCACACACACACACACTTACATGTACGCACGCACGCACGGACGGATCGATCGCGCACGTCTGGCGGGCCCGAGTTCAGGAGTAAGACTAATGAAAATTTTACACAAAAATCACCTGAAAAGTCCCTGAGGTGGTGTTCGGCGCGACATACGCGCACGGGAGTGGGGACAACGCCGCGAATGGGTTGTGGGGTTTCTCCACTTCTTCTGAAGCCTTCCACCCCCAGCCCCATCCCCCTCTTTCTGCCATCAGCAAAAGCAGCAGCAGCAAGACCGAGAGAGGGTTGTAATAATGCTGCTGCTGCTGCTGCATGCCGGACTCCGGTTGCTTGAGCGTGCAGAGAGCAGAGCCCGGCTTAATGGTCTGATGGTGGTGGTGGTGGTGGTGGTTGTTGTAGTTGTAGTTGTTGTTGTCAGCAACCATCGAGAGTGAGAGTGATGTAGAAAGAAGGAAGAAAAAAACAGTGCGCCACCGAAAGTGAGAGTAGAAGCGGCGGCGGTGGCCAACAGACGATTCGTTTGTTAGTGTAAAGTGGGCCTCGGGTCCGTCCGGGTGGGTTTGTGTGTTCTCGCTCGCGCCAAGCGCACCGATGGGGAGCGCATGGGAGGTCAGCGCGCGCGGGAGCATGTTATGTCGTGGTGACGAGTGACGACGCACCGTTGTCCGCACGACCCTAACGATCGTTTACCTGGGATCCTCGGCAGGGTAATAAACATAATCTCGCCGCTAACCCCAGCGGAAGAAGGCGAGGTACCAGTTGGGGTACTTGGAGGGTTTTTTTTTTGCTTTTTCACTGTCCGGAATGTTCCTTCCCGTCGGCTGGAATGTTTGGAGCAGCTACCTGACCTAGCGCTAGGTGATCGTGAATACGACACGATTGTTTCTCGTGCCGGTGAGGACAAGTGCTACGTTGCACGGTTTTTTTCTCCTCTTCCCTGCGCTATGTGTTCCGTGTACGGAAGCGTTTCAGGGGAGAGAATGGAACATTATGCGCGTGATAAACAATTATGGCGGTCCGGGTGCGGACGATAATCCGCTTACCGGGTGGTGTTCATTAAGCGATTTTTGTGGCACGGTGGGATAATAATCGTAGAATTTTTATTACTCCATCACAGCCCAGCCGTAGAACGTGAAAATGTGTCAATAATGATTATTTTTTATATTACTATTTTTTTTATCGGTCACGACATAACAACTGTATTTTTTTGCTTTTATTATAACTGTGTAATTCTCTGAACGCTAGCACCTTACAAAATTACTATTATAGTAGAAATGTTTTATGATAGCTTTTCATGATTTTTTCATGTTCAGTTTTTATTAAAACATATGTTTAAAATATATTTTTCACGTTGAAACTAATTTCAACGTGAAAAATATATTTCAAACATATAATGAATATAAATAATAATAACATAAAACATAATTGATTTTTAATTTTTATTCACTTCGCTACGCACATTATTAAAAAACCTGATAAAAAATGTTTGTTGTCTCAGCTAAGACGGTTTAAACTATTTTTATAAATAAAATCACACCAAAGACTTCAATGCTCGAGCAAGCGAGGAACGCGTAGAACAATATCTTTCCTTCCCCCTTAACGAGAAGATTATTGAGTAACCGAGGTTAAGCAGGTGGCACCATCATCACAACCCGGTGATAAGGTGTAAACTCTTTCCTGCAACAGCAAAGCATCGTCTTCCCGGTGGGCATGGGCGCGATTCTTGCCGGGCCGCGCACCGGTGGTGATGCATGATGATTGCTGCACGGGTACGGGCCCGCGCCGGTCCGCTAATCAGCCCACACTAATGCTTCCGAGCGCAAATGGCACTCACGTACATAATCAACCATCCGAAGATCGGCGAGCTCTGGGAACGGTGAGCGGCGGCGGAGCAGACCCCAAGCAGCCCGGCACCGCGCGAGCCAGATCTTCGGCGCTTTTCCGACAGCTTCTCGCGGTGCACTTTCCTTCCTCGGCGTGGCCGTCTGTTCTGTTTATTATTTTTTGTTGCTCCTCTCTTTGGCCGCACTTTTCGCTAGGTGCGCGCGCTTTTTTTTCTCCGTTTTTTTTTTGTTCGCCGCTCTTACTTCAGTTGTGTTGGTGCCTCGCACAGTTTTCGACCCACTTATGGGGATGATGTAATATTGCTCACATTCCGCCGAAAGCACTTTCACCGTGCTCGCCTTGACGGGCTGCATTTCGTTTGGAGAATCGTTCGAGAAGGTTAGGCGAGTGAGAAGCGCGATGCGGGCCACGATCGGACGTGTTTTTTTTTTCGTTCGGGCTTCGGGTAATGATATTTGCTACGATACAAGCGGGTGATAGAAACTATCTAATGATGCCTTCTAAGCCTCATTATGGTCGAGTGATGCTGGTGGTCATTAAAGATCCACAAAATATCGATCCTGATAAAATGGGTCGTTTTTAGTAGCATTTCGTTCCGGTTGTTTACATTTGTGTATCCATCGGGACAAGGGATGCGGCGAAGAAACGCGTTTTGTCACAACTCTGCTCCGGTTATTCGACGATCACGGCTCGTAACAGTAACGTCGTCTTAAAATATGCAGCTTCCCTCAGCCGCAGCTTGCGATTGAGCGGACCGAAATGCGGTAAATTGATCCGGAGCGTGAACAAAACATTAATATTCAACACACATTTCGGAAGGGATGCTGCGACCTCCGCGGCCAGAGGAGGGCGGAGTGGTCAGATCGTAAAAGAGCGGTATATACTTCCCCCTCCTAGGTGGTGCGTTCGATGGGCCGGGCCCGGTGGCGATGTGGGGCTTACGAAACTGCGAAAATTTTCCCGATGATGCAACTAGCGCGCAAATAGCCTCCCAAAAGATGACGGCGGAGACGACGCATGCTGGGGTGGGATGGGGAGTTTTTGGATTTGATCGATCGATTGGGCCGCGGACACAGGGAGGAGGAAGCGGCGGTTATGCTCAGGCAAGGGCACGGCGTTTGTGTGCACAATGGAAGAGGAGCATTTGCTACGCCCGTGCGTAATTGGAAGAGGATTTCGGAAGAGGTGGGAAGCTACGGTAGCACGCGTCTTCGAGTGCGCCTCCAGCGCCTTCCGGTAGCCACCGGTGAAGTGGCATTACGAAAATGCGGTTTTAGGAAAGCCTCCGCCTGCTGGGAGGCACCGCTAATCTGCTTAGTTCTGGTGCAGTAAGTGCGCTCAATATTGATTTATTAATGTTTGGGCAGGATTGAATAATACTCTTCGGTTTGCATTGGCGAGATGTGGCAGGGAGCGGGTGTTTATGTGGCGGGCGACAGGCAGACGGGTGATCTTTCGAGACGAAAACTTCGATTTCATGTTGCATGATCTTTTTTGTTCAATTAAGTGGCTAATTGCTCGATCGAAGTTAGGTTTTAATCGGAGACGAAAAATCCGTTCCCAGAAGTATCTTAATTAATAACACGTTTAATTGCACATTAATTAGAAAACTGAACATTAAATTTGCAAGCACGCAAACATGGTATCAATTACGAATACTCTTAACGGCATGCGATGTTACATCATGTGTTTGCTATGGTGGCAATTTGTTTCCCTCGGGTGAAACGGTCTTTTATCTTTTGGCTATTATTGTCGACAGATGCAATGGTATGCGTAGCATTGGATTGACGCATTTTAATGTGATGCTAGCTTAGTCTATGTTTCTAGTTACTAGCTAGCTAGATCCAGCCTAGTCTCTTAAAATAAAAATCCTTTCTTTTTAATAATAAAAAATCATCGAGTGAAGTGGTGGTCCAGGACCTGCGAACAAAACATCACATCACGGTCTGTTTATCGTCAAACTTTAGAATTATTATTGTTTATTGTCAGACATTTAGTTAAGTCTGAGGGCTGTGTAAGGTTTGCCAGCTGCGTGATGTTTTTTTTGTTTTTTTTTCTTCGATTATGCACGCCGAAGAATAAAGACACAACGTAGGGCAGCGTGCTCATAACATACCTGTCAAAACTTTTGGAAACTAAAGTAAATCGAGCACGACTTTCAACACGGTCAAGAATAGTCTTCAGTTGACACCAGCTTTGCACGTTAGGGGTTACAAGTTGTATTCCAGAAATTAACGATTTTTTGAAAATCCTTATCAAAAGACAATCGGAGAGAGCTCGATAGCATAGGACAAGACGTTTGACCGATTGATGAGGAGAATGATTATCCGGATATTTATATTTCAGTTCTTTCCTTCAGATATTCAGTTATTAGGGTGTGTATTCGTACAAAGTGATGATACGGTTAGCAGCGAAGTGAGTCAAGCCTTCATATATCTTGGAAATCCATCGTCTAATGTCAAATACATCCCAGCAATATGTCAAATGTATATCCCAGCAAAAGCCAGGAACCTTAATTTTCAACATGTTAAAATGTGAATTGTTCCCAACCCACCTACTGATTGGGTTACGTTCAAGACATAACATTGGCTCAACATTGCAAACAAATCTTTACGCCCCTGTCAGCCTATCACACGCTAATCAGATGAAGAATGCGTTCATACGTTAATTGAAATGGTTGCACCGGAATAGCTCACCATTACAAACAATTGGCTTTCTTGAACGCCTGTCCAAACCTGTTGCCTCCCCCTTTCTTCGACCTGCGATCCTGGGGAATGTGTTATGCGCCCGAGACGCATGTCGGAAACGCCTAAACTAAACACACACTCACGTTGCGTTGCGTGCGCCTAACTGTGGGAAAACTGTAGATAGTAGCAATTAAACACCCATTTCAAACTCTCTCCAAGGACTGGCGCCCGACACCCCAAAGACACGGAACACTCACACACCCATATAGACTCGATGTGTGACTCTACCTCCCCGGTACCATTTCACCACCTGCAAACACAGAACACGGCGGAAGAAGCGCCGCCGGGTTCCTGTTTGGCGAACCCGAACACCCAGTTGGCACCGATTATGGGAGATTGTTTTCAAAAATCGTCCTCGAAGGCTGGGTTGGGTTTTGACCGAATTTTCCCATCCGTTCGGTGTGCTCTTCTTCTTCTGCTCTCGCTGCGGCGCGCTAGATGCGGACGATGACGCAAGCCAGCGGTCGGTCGCGGCGAACTCGATGGCTGCACCCGATGGCCACTACCGCTGCAAGTCCGTGCAACGCACGGATGGACCTATCTGTCGCTCGTTCGCTACACTGACCAGCAGGCTGCAGGGGTAACGTAACCGGCAAACTGAGCTAACGCTGCCAGGCCCCTGCCCATGCCAGCTTCGCCTCACGGCCGTATCTATGATTACGCGTACGGGCGCGAGCGCGCACGCCGCGTTCCTAGCAGGAGTCGCCGAGATTACGTCTTCGGCTCTTCGGTGCTCACGTGCGCGCTCGCTCTCTCTCGCTCTCGCTCTCGCTCTCTCGCGGGATGGTCGGTTGGCGGTATGTCATCTGTTATCTGCATCGCCGTTGCTGCTGTGGCGGAAAAAAAAGATTGAGCAAAAAGGAAAGGGAAAATGGAGAGCCGCCAAACCCCGCGTGCCTTCGCCTGTTTGTACATGCCTATCTCGAAAATGTAAGTCAATGGGTTGAATGGTTAGGGGGTTTTGTTTTCTCTCTCTTCTTCCTCTTCACTTCCCATCTGCGCCACATTTCGATCGCCCGTGCCTTACCGTATGTGGGCAGTCTGCCTGCTCCGGGCACGGTCTGATCGGCGCGATCTGCGCATGAGTCGACGCACGTACGCCAAACGCTGTAATCGCTGTAATCGCCATACGTACCGGCTGCGATGTGAAACCAAGGATAAAGCGAACGCACTGTGCGGGGAGGGCTATCCCCCCTTTCTGCCAGTTGGAGGCGAGGTGCGTGTACACCACGTGGTCGACGGAGGGATTCATTTGCATAATGCAACTAGAGAGACATCTGCAAAACGGTTGCTTCCCGTGATAGGACGGTAACAGCGAACCGAGCCACAGCCAGCCATATAGCCACGGGTAGAGCATAAACATTATGAGTACGCTGGGGCTAGACACACACACACACACGCACACAGAGGGGCCAGGGGGGTTATTTTCCCACCCGGTCGCTGCTGCGGCGCATGTCGAGCGGAGCGGATCGGATGAATATTGGTTTCATTTGCCGGTTGTTTTCTTCTTAGTCGTCTTCTGCTTCTTCTGGTCGCACAGCCGGGGCGACAAGGCAACCGGAAAAACGAACCGCCGTCACGCTAATTGCTGCGCCGAAGTGTGCCACCGGCCGGGTGACGGTTTGGTATTAACGATTTAATCATAGATATTGGGAGTGATGCCGATGCCGTAATCATGGCGATAATTAATTCGCGATCGTCATTAATGTGGTAGCCGCGCGCGCGCGCTCTCGTATGAGTGTGCGCGTTTGGTGTATGCGCGAGGAGTTTGACGATGCGTTTATTGGTAGAGCATAAAGATGCAAAAAAAACACACGAAAATTGCTTGTTTTTCTCATTATCGTCTGTTAATTTGATGATTGTTTGCGGTTTTGTTTACTGAAACATGGCTGACTGTTTAGTTGGCTGTTTTCGTTCGTTTGAAGAATTGAAATAATGTATTTAAATTTACTCATACTCGGCCCAACATTCGTCATAATCGTTTGGGTTAGAAAAGTGTCAAATTTTAATGATCTTGAAAAATCAAAGACTAAAGAAAAATCAAACATTTTATTCGACACCATTAGCAAATCTAGTTTTTTGCGTATTTTTTCTTGGTAAAAATTAGAGAATATAAATTCTCTAAAATCTAATCTCTACTCGTAGACAAAGTCTAAAATTACTTACTGTAGAAATTTCACTGGTTATGATATCGTGTGATAATTGTTAACCGTAACGCTTGGGTTTCCGTTTGCTCCTCCTTTTTACTGTCCGTTTTTTTTATTACAATACATGTTCACTTTATAATTCATTGGTTCATTCACTTAAATTAATCCTAAGCTATTCTTAATTATTCTAGCAGTTCTTGCTGTTATTGTAGTTCATTAATTTGATAAAAATTCAACTATTCAACACTTACCGACTAGTTTTTTTTTGCATTGGTAAGCTTAGCGTGTTATTATAATGCCGTGGAAGATCGTGTCATATAGATATATGATTATTATGTAGAATTTCGAATCAATAAAGTGATTCGGTATTTTGAATTGCGACATTTGTAAAGCAGGATTTTTTTTTATTTCAAATTTAAACTTTTTAAAATATTGCGTGTCAACAATAAGTCCATCCAAATTATCGTTCTTTTTTATATTTTTTTAATTTTAAAGAGGTTTTCAATTTCTTAATCAGAGAACGCAATCAGATCGATTATGGCAGCGCGTGTCTCACTAAACCATTGCAAACATATTAGCATGGCCAGTTGGTCTGTTACATCTTCACCCGTGAAATATTAAAATGATAAATTAGGCACGTCGAGCACGAGCACGAGCATGCAACGGTTGCGTCCGATATCGCTCAATTTGTGGCCATATTTTCGCCATCACTATATCGCTGGCGATATGCCGGGTGGATGCGCCTGTGTGGGAAAAAAGCCGTGAAACCCATTCGGTTTTGCACCGATTTTTGCTCCGCAGTACCGGCTGCGGTCCGGTACGGCCACCCAAGCAGCGAAGTGCGCAAAACAATTGGAGCTTGAAATGTTGAACACTTACGAGAACACGCGGTGGTGGCCACTCTATCGTGGTCAGCTCGGGAGGCACGCGATCCCCCCAGTGGTGCGAGGGTTTAGCAGCAGCACTTTTCCCCTTTGGCAATTATTATCGCATCAGCGAACGTTACATGACAGACCGATTTCACGGAGTTTTGCAATGGTGAAGTCCAGGCCTTGATCGACGTTTCATTGGGCGATTAATGGCGATTACTTGCATCTTTATTGTCGTTGTGATGATCCGGCGAAGCCTAATTGGTTGATGATACTAGTTCGGTTTGAAGAGAAGATGCGCCATTTCAATTTTATTCGATATGATACTTGTTAGTGATGTGATTAGTACATCTGATCATTTATGAATATACGTATAATTTTGATAAGCAACTATCGTCGGGATTAATAAATAATCCCTAGTTATACAACGCCCTTCTGACGACCTGTTTGTACGTTGAAAATGATGCATTATTGTTACGTCCAAGGCATTTCCTACAGAATCCCCTTTCCACCGGGCAGGGATCGGCCAATCTTTACGGATCTGTTCCGTAACAAAAATGTACTTCTCTCAACGTCTTTCACCGCCGGGATATGCAGTCTGTTTCTCGCCAACGAGCATATCCATTTGAAAAGTGCCCCTAAACACCGTAACCGGGTGCTGAGTACGCTGCCCGCGGGCTGCACGTACCCAAATGTGTCCAAAGTTGTAGCTATTGCGAATTCAAATGTCAGTCAACAGGAGTGGCAGCGGCTGGGAGAGCGTGTACTCTCGTTACTACCCGTAAGGGGCTCCTTTTTTATAATTTTGAAACCGCCCGCCGGTGGCGATGGTGGTTTGCATTTCACCCTTTTTCTTTCACCGATGCTCCGCTGCCGTGACCGTTGGCGGCGGGTTGGGTTATATGTGACATTGTTCACGTTCACGCACACGAGGCCCGCTCACGGCGTTTCCTTATGCAATTGTTTGTAATGGCGAGGATTATGCGATCACCCCGCTCGGAACCGGACGACGACGGCGACACAACAAGCCTGCACACGAGTGCGTCTCCTTCTGTGGGGTGAGCCGGCAGCCGATGGACAGCAGCGCTAACCTTGAGGGAAGTGTTACTGTAGTAATGGATCCGTGCGATGGGTTGATTTTACGCGGTGGTCGAAGATACCTCCCATTACCGTTGGACGTGACGTCGTCGGCTACCGTTTGTAATAGAAACGGGGCAATTGGAATGCATTGCAGGTGTTAAATAGCTTTTGACATGACACAAACTGTTTATTGCACAAGTTATCTTGTATTGAATGCATATGTAAGCGATTGGGATTTCCCCTGTCAATGAATCATCTTGGTTGATTCCGCTTATACATTATAAAAATTGGGTTTCTGCGACATTAAGTACTTTGCACACATAATTATAGGATGATGAAATATGCAAGTAATATTTGGGCAAAATTATTTTTGCTATTTTAATACCCTATCTTTATGCTCTTTTTCGACACATACGGTAGAATTATCTTTGAACAGAAAATCGAAGAAAAAATCATATGAGGTCATTTTAAAATGTTCTTATTTCATTTTTTTACCACACTTGATGGACTGTTTTTTGTCTACCATTGAATTGAGTTTTGTTTAAAACATCAAAATGACTAAATTGATTGATCAACAGCTGGTTACTCCTCGGATACTGAAATCCTGCTAAAATGAAATCGATCTAAAATGGATGAAGCTCCTCCGCTACGAATCGTACTAGTTCATTTCACGATCAAATCCGCCAAAAGCTCTGCAATGAAGTTGCGTTCATTCGTGAAGATAATTTTTGGTATACGCATTGCATACCGGCAGGCGGATATGAGGCGTTGTAGCAGCAGCCATAAAAATTGAACTGGCTACAAACGGCTGGACCATGCGTGTCAAAAAAGCGACAAATCTGTGAAAACTGAGTTTTTTTTTCAGATTTTTTTAATGTATAAAATCTACGGCAAAAAGATAACTAAACGATGACACGAAAATTTTGACGTTAGTACGTTAAGCGTAAACAAAGCTGTAAAGAAACTGAAACTGAACCCAAATTCGTTCATTTGGGAGCGGCACTTCTTCCATACGAAGTTGCCATAAGTCGTGTTAGAAATGGAGCAGCACCTGTTAGGTTAGATGTGCCGTTGTTAGGTTCGGGTGATATAGGAGTATATGTATTTCGCTACAAATACTTTGAATCAATGATTTGAAAATTGTTTTACATACAATTATTATTTACTTATTTTTATTAATTATTACAGCAATATTTTCCAGGTAAATCTGTCAAAGTATTGTCAAGTGTTGACGTAGTTAACAAGCTGTTGATGTCAAGTGACTATTTTTTAACGATTTTTTTTCAAATTACAATTGCTATTGGCAAGTTCCATGCCCCAATGCCAATACAATTTAGAAAGGATAATTTTCGAGTATGTTGTTGGAATTGTGCTTGGGATAATTTCGCAGTATTTTTTATAACCCAATATTTTAAGATTCTTTACACAGACTTCGCCACTCTGCCACTCAGATCCACTGTATGACCCGTTTTCATGCTTTCAAACGTTAATGACACCTGCCGGCTGTCCATCGGTACCGATCCACAGTAATGATAACGAAAGATCCGATCTAATGACACGCCAAGATCGCATGGAATTATGTAAATTGCCCACCGTAGCTGCTACGCCGTACGCCCGAAGTTACGACCACCGAAGTGACCGAAGTGAGAGAATGCGGAGCACACGTATGCGTGGCCATACCTACCCGGAATGAGCAATGAAGGTGCACCAACCTACACAGGCCACCCGCTACCGGCTTGGAAACGCTTGGAGGGGTGAAACTCCGAAGCCCACCAAATTTTCCAACGAAAACTGAACCATCCATTAGTATGTAGCGGATATCTTAGGTGGCCTACATCGGCCCGATGTGGATCATACGGCGCTAATCAGGCTTTCATTTTCGCTCGCCACTGCAGCCGGAGCCGAAGTTTTAATTGGTGTGATTTGTTGGGAGAATTTAATGAAGGTTTTACACCACCACCACCACCACCACCACCACCACCGCCAATCGCCACCGTGATCTAAGCTGGCGCACCGCAAACGGGGTCATCGGGCGTACGTTTTTCGGTTGCGTCAGTGTGATATTTTCCTTTCCGGAAGGTTAATCGCAACGCCGGGCTGGGTTTCATTTATTCACTATCAATTCCATTTATTGGTAACGTTTTTTTTCTTTCTCCCTCTCAGTTTTCCTTTTTTTTCCTGTCTTAGTAATTGTACCAAGCAAGAACGAACGCCTTTCTGTATCAATACACTCATAATTATCGGTTTGTGGTTTTCTGTTTTTTTGTTTGTTGTTGTTGTGTGTTTCTCTCTTTCCTAGCTTCCCTTAGTTCGTTTAATGCCTATAGTATATATGCCCCGTACGCCACACTGTACAAAACCCTCTCATTCATTTCTACAACAATGTTTCATTTGGAAAAACGCACACTCACACACACACAAACAGACACGCACGACTTATGAGCGAACGGGCCGGGAATGAGTCACTACCACTGCTGCCACTACAGTCACCACTACACAGCGGCCACCTTACACTGCCCCGAGGCGTGCGTGTGTGGTCGGGGTTTGTCCAAATGAAATTGTAAAAATTTTTCTAAAACAAAAAACTTCACATTTTTTGCAATCACACGTTTTGGGGGGGCACAACACGGGCTGGTTGCCGTGTGCGCGCTACTACACATCTAGAGAACACGTACACCGTATCGTTACAGAACTACTACATCCCACACCCCCTCGGTTTGCCGTCTTCCGGCGTGTGCGCCGCGTGCGTGGCCCGTGATCAGGCGCGTCCGTGATTGTTTTGACTAGCTAGATGTCCGCGGTCCCCCGAGAAGGGCCCGAGAAGGGTCCGGATCACCAACCGACCAGCCGGCCCCAGTCCTCCTTGATCATGTCGGCAGCCTTCTCGCCGATCATGATGACCGGCGCGTTCGGGTTGCCGCTGACGATCGTCGGCATGATGCTCGCGTCGACCACGCGCAGCCCCGACACGCCGTACACGCGCAGCCGCGGGTCGACGACCGCGCCCGGGTCCCAGCTCGGGCCCATCTTGGCCGTGCCGGCCGGGTGGTAGATCGTGAACGTGAACTGCCGGATCGTGCACGCCCAGTACGCGTCCGACATGAACGGCAGGTGGCGGCAGCCGGGCAGCGGGATCGCGTGCGGCCGCGAGTTGAACCGCTGGAAGGCCTGCGTGTGCGACACGTTCACCGCGATCTTGATGCCCTCGACCAGCACCGCGACGTCCTCGTCGTGCGCGAAGTAGTTCGGCTCGATCGACGGCTGCACGAACGGGCTCTTCGTGCGCAGCCGCACCCAGCCGGTGCTCTTCGGGCGCAGCAGCAGCGGCAGGATCGTCCACGTCTCCGCGTGCTGGATCGGCTTGTACACCGTGTTGTAGAAGCCGTCGCGCAGGTTCAGGATCTTGCGGATGTTCTGGCCGCCGTCCGAGTTGACCGAGCTCGGCCCGAAGTGGAACTGGATGTCGGGCCACCGGCCGGACGGGTCGGCGTACTTGGTGTTGACGAACGCGACGCCCTCGATGCCCGGGAACGTCATCGGGCCGCGCTCGTTCAGGAAGTAGTCGAGCGCGACCGGCACCGAGCTGTACCGGGACGTCTTCACCGTGACCGGCTGGTCGACCAGGAACGTCAGCCCGCCGAGCCCGACGTGGTCCTGCAGGTTGTCGCCGACCGGCAGGTCCGACACGACCGGTATGCCGTGCTCGGCCAGGTGGTCCGCCGGCCCGACGCCGCTCAGCATCAGCAGCTGCGGCGTGTTGAGCGCGCCCGCCGACAGCACGATCTCCTTGCGCGCGAACACGTACTGGCGCTTCTGGTGGCGCACGAACTCCACGCCGTACGCCCGGTGTTGGCCGTCGAACAGGACGCGCGTGACGTGCGCGTGCATCGCGACGTGCAGGTTCGGGCGCAACCGGACCGGGCGCAGGAACGCCTTCGAGGTGCTGCAGCGGCTGCCGCGCCGGATCGTCGCCTGCAGCAGCATGAAGCCGGTCTGGTCCGCGCCGTTGATGTCACGGTTCTCGTAGCCGAGCTCCTGGCCGGCGGCGACGAACGCGACCGACAGCGGCGTCCGCCACGGCGCCTCCTGCACGGTCAGGTAGCCGCCGACGCCGTGGTACGGCGAGCGCGCCAGGTACGGGTTGCGGTTGTCCTCCGACTTGAGGAAGTACGGCAGCACGCTCTCGTAGCCCCAGCCGGCGTTGCCCTGCTCGAGCCACTGGTCGTAGTCGCGCCGGTTGCCCCGGACGTACACCATCGCGTTCAGCACGGACGAGCCGCCCATCACCTTGCCGCGCGGCCAGTTGCACCGGTCGCCGATCATCGCCTGGCAGTAGCGCCGGTCGGCGGACGGCGTCGTCTGGTACTGCCAGTCGTACTCGGTCAGCTGCAGGTAGCCGGCCAGCGACGGCACGTCCGTCACCTCGTTCTCGTCGCCGCCCGCCTCGAGCAGCAGCACCGACCAGTCGCCGATTTCGGACAGCCGCGATGCCACCACGGCCCCGGCCGAACCGGCCCCGATGACGACGAAGTCATAGTATCGTCTGAGCTGTGTCGGAGAGAAAAGGGGATGTCCACGAGATTAGCTTCGGCTCGCCGGGAACGTCTTCCGAACACACACTCACCGTTTGCTGGTCGGTGGGATTCGTCTCCGGATCCACACTTTGGTATCTATAGTAATTGACTCCTACAGCTAAAAGTGGTATTAGTGTGAGCAGTGCGATTGGGGTGTGCGCAAGTCCTCCAGCTACTGCCGCTACGGAAGCGAGTCCAAGAGCCATTGCGCGGTGCGGGGAAAGCTGATGGCGCTGGCGCTGCGCGTACGCGGGGTTGGTGAATGCTCTCTACAGTTGTCTGCTACGAGGTGACGCTGGCGCTGTGCGGCGGGACCACCGGACGGCTAGATCCAAACATCCAGGTCCTGCTTCGGATTCTCGGACAGTATCTTGGGCGTGTAGTTGCGTATGCCGCCCGGGCGCACCTTCTGGAACAGCAGCTTCGCGTTGCGGTCCTCCTCCTCGATGTCCAGGTAGGACTTGATGTACAGGTGCTCGTTGAGGTACTTCGTCTGCCGCTCGACGCTCTTGTACGAGGAGGCGGCCGATGCGGACGAGGCGGACGAGGTCGTCGATGCGGTGGACGGCGAGCGGGACGGCACGGCGGACGAGGTCGTCGACGAGGTGGACGAGCCCGTGTGGTGGTGGTGGTGGTGGTGATGATGGTGGTGATGGTGGTAGTCATGTGCGGAGGTACATCTGGAGGGCAAAGATTTCTCCTGGCCCATTTTACTAAAGCTCTGTGGTGAGGGCGCAAGAAGGAAGGAAAGAACGAGACAGGAGAAAGTTATAGTCATGGCTTATATGGCACACGCACGCCCGGCAAACCCCACACACGAACACGCACGCACGCAGACACCCGGGCCCAAGCATATGCAGCAAGGGGTGCACGCGCCCAGTCCAACCGGCAAGAACCAGGCTAGTGTCTGACCGTCTGACGATATCGCCGCAAAGGTGGAAATCTAGTAGCTATCGGGAGTCCGCAACAGGGAGATTGCCGCCGGGTGTGCTACCCATCTCCCAGACGGTGTTTATTTTGGGTAGCCAGTGCACGGTGGGCAAACGGCATGCCTTGCAAACGCTTGGGTAGACATCAATTTCTTGAATTACTATGTTTAATGGTACAAAATGCTTGTGTTTTCGTTATTTATAGTACATTGAATGATATTTCGGAACTTTTGTTACATTGGTCTTTCCAATGTATCTATTCTAGTATGTATATGAAGAAAATTCCTTCGTTAATCCGATATCTCCAAAATGACGACGTGATTCTCGCGTACCCTCCGGGGTGCCCACTGTGCGGTGGAAGCCCGGCTCTAGGATTATTCATGTTCCCGGCAGCGATCATAATTACTCGCCAGTAATCGTAATCTCATTAAGCCTAACTGTTTCTTCTCCACACGACGGGCCCCAAGTCTGGCATGTTACATCCAAACCAACAACAAAAAAAGCTCGTCTTTTGATTCCCCAATATCAGGTTTGTTGATTTCTGGGAAGCGGCGGAGATGTTGCTGCCGCATGGCCGAATGGCCCAGCGAACGGTCCGCAGCATCATCATGTTTTTGTGAGCGATATAGCGACGGCACGTGGATACGATGGAGTGTGTAGGTAGCGAACATTCAAGCGATCTTGACCACTCAACCACCCGGTCAAATGGTCAAATGGTTCGGTTGGGAATTTGGGTCATCGTACGAGTCACTTTGCAGGCATCGGTCGTTTTTTTCTATGAAAAAAATTAGTACCACGATTAACGAGCACATTTGATGAGAGTGGTTTTTTGAAGAGCGATCTCAATATTTGTATTACGAGAGCAAAAAATACTGGCGATGTCTTCATCAAGCCTGGACTGGATTATACGGAAATTACGGAACCTTATGTATACATTCTGCTCGTTTTTTGTTTGGCTTATGTTGGTTTTGGAAATGACTATATTGTAGTACAATGAACTTTGCAATTTGGACACAATATTTGTACAGAGCACTGAACGTTTCCAATGTATAAGCTTTTGTGAGAGATTTCAACGCTACGAGATATGCAATAACTCATACTAGTCACTAACGTTCATATCCAATTGCCACACGAATGATTCCCTGTCATAATTTACAGTCCGTTTATGGCTAGAGATATACCAATTTCCCCATATTTGATTGAAGTGCCATATGGAAAAAAGCGGTAAAACCACCCGATAACGGATTGCCGTTGAAATAGTGTCACGATCAACTGGTTGAGCTGTGTGAAATTTAGAGGCTATCACTTTCCATCATAAACGACGCTTTGCGTTTTCTTCACCACCGAGGGACGCTCGGAACGCCACAAGCAGCACTTCGGTTGAATCAAATGCTTCAGCGTCTTGCGTGGCGCATGTACCCCCCGGCATGCGGCGTCCGTTTTCCAAAGCTCTGCAGCAAGTGCATGTGCGATTTCTGGTTGTAGTTGCTGTGGTTGCTGTTGTTGTTGTATGTTTTACACGTATTTTCTTCTCTTCCTGCGTGTGTTTGCTTGCCCACGTGAGACACCTTCCGCAATCGTACTGGCGGCTTCGAGCCTGCATATGTTCAATGTCAATAAGGAACTCAAGCTTGCTGAAGCGTCTCCGCACGCGGTTTGCGGTTTCCCCATCGCCACGCGACCACATGCATCGCATGGCAGTTGGCACTTCTCTTTGTAGCGAGTGCACTGAGGGGAGGGCGAGAGAAAAGCCTCGTCCTCGGCAACAGCTGGCCGGGGGTCAACCCTTTTTCCACGACGGTGTTAGTAGCGGAGTTGGCGGCCACCACTTCCACAAGCTTTCCATCGCTGACGGTGGCCGAACCGATTAGTTAATGATCACGTTTAATTAACGTATCGGCGGGAATGGAAAGTAAAAGTGATAGTTTGGCAGGGTGGTGAGAAGTTGACGCCGGCGGAATGTTGATAGGCATCGACTGAACTGCTATTGATGTCATTTTTACTGCCGTCAGCCCGTAGCCATGCAGCAGCTCGTGAAAATGGTGGGCCACTCGTTGTTGACTGAGTAATGGCGCAGGATCGTTAGGGAAATTTCTCAGGTTGAACTAGAGATTTGATGCGCTATTTTGCGGACTTCTGTTGGACGTTACATCATTTCACACAGGTGGCTCATTAAAGTGAATCTTGAGTGAAACAGTCAATAAAGGCAAAAATGAGGTTATATCTAGGAAGTCGCCAGGTGGCAAGCTTGGTCTCCCGAAGAACCTTCACGTTACAACTAAAAACCAGCCCGGTTCAAATCTCTCTGCAGTATTTCGTCTAGCCTATTATAGCTGCATCCAAAAGTTGGTGTTCGAGACGTTGATATTCTCTTCAAATAATAAAAAGCTATTGCTGCTCTTGAAGAATCCATGCCAATGGATTTTTATGTATTGCTTGTTGTTGTTTTTTTTTAATACCTTGCCGATGGTCTGGCAGTGATCAGTGATGTTTCGGTGTGTTGAATTTGTTGCTAAGTTCATGGGATTGTGTGTGAGTGTGTCCGACGATCCATCCATTCCAGAAATCAAAACTCAACTCCGATCTTAACCCTTCAACAAGCGCTGGGCCAGAAGAGCTTGGACCTCTGTTAGAAATAAGAAATGAGACGTTATCGAGCGGAAAAGTGATATCGCAGCTGTTTGTCACACTAGGAGCAATGCGATTGCGAAGTATGCTTACGGGCAATTTTGGCTGCGTTCACTGGCTGGAACGGAACGGCCGGCTTCAGTCCCTGCTTCACCTTGTTGCAGTAGTCAACGACGGCCTGCGACGGCTTGGACAGGTCGAGTACGTACGTCTGACCGTTGGCCGGATTGCGGATGTTGGCCGTTGCCACCCGTCCCGCAACCGCACCAATGATCTTCGGCAGCTTGCACACGCATTCGTTGAACGTGGTGCACGGCACGTCCGTCTTGTACTGACCGTGAACGGTGGAGACGGCGATGCAGGCCAGCGCGAGCGCGATGCAGATGAACTTAGTCATTGTGGCAGTGTTGAGTGGGTAGTCAGTGGTTCGGTTGTAGGAAAGTACCAAACACGTTGCGTGCTAGCTCAGAGTACGGGGCGTTGGGCTCACCGGTATGTTCCGAAGACGACTTGACTTTAACTGGCAAACGACAGTAGGTTTTATACCCCGAGCTGCACTGGAAGTTATGGTTCCGAACACTAACTTCACAAATGTCAAGTTCCGGGTGGAAAACAATTGCCCCGTTTGTGAGCGACGAGCAGTTGCAAAGAATGCAGCAGTAATATAAGCAGCGGCCACGTTCCGCGCAGCCGGATGTGTCGGCGTTTTATAGCAGGCGGGATGCTTTCTGGAGCAAAATTTTGCTATCCACATTGCATTATTGCGCTGCAGCGGTTAGTAAAAAAGGTATTTAGCGATGCAAACTTTTCCGCGTGTCATACAACAAGCCGTATCAGATGCCAATTGAAGATGATCTCAAAGTTCGATTGATCGTTACAATAATTGGCTCCATTGTTCCAAATGGCTTGGTTAGTACGCGAAAAAAATATGTTTTGGACAAAAACTCTCCGTGCGGGGGTTTACCATTGACAGAATTTGCCCAGCACAATCGTAGTTATACAGTTCTCCCCTTGTGCTGTATTAACAGCACCGTAACGTTCGTTACACACGTACGCAACATATCAATTCCCGAATGTCACGATCAAAGTTGTGTGGACATAGAACATGCGTCAGTACGATGTACGGCAATACAATAGAACGCACTGTACAAAACCGAACTCCGAAGTTATCTGCAAACAACAAACGGACGCTCTGAAAATGTCCGTGGTATATAATGTACCCTGGCGTCCTGTTTCAAAGTCATTCAGTTCCCGGACTATCCCGACTCGTGCTCGTCTCACGCCGCACCCCGCAAACGCCCACCCGAAACACCATCATGAGCAAGCTGTTCTGTATCGCGCTGCTGGTCGTCGCCTGCCTGGCCTCGTTCGCCACGGCCCAGACGCCGAAAGTGTACTCCCGGCAGATCACCTGCACGGACTACAGCAGCTGCCTCTGCCAGTCGCTGCCGAAGATGATCGCCGCTGCCCGTGGCCGTCCAGCCACCGCCACCATCACCAACCCAACGACCGGCGCGCGGGAGGTCTACGACCTGTCCAAGCCCATGTCGGGTGAGCTGCGATCGTTCTGCGCCAGATACCAGTCCAAGGCACGCAAGGCATAAGCATGGAACAATCGTCATCGGGGCTTAGCAAACCCTGGAGAAACGGCTTCGTGGCGCAGTATCGAAACCCGTTCGTGAAGTATGTGAGATTTAAACAATAAAATTGCCATGGATTCTTTTGCAAAAAACAAGTACCCAAACTATTTACTTTTGATACTAGTGGAATGGCGAAATGAAACCAAATGTATGTGACCTACAAAGCAATGCTCCCTGGCGGTTGGTTTCCCGAGAGTCAATTGGCTCTTTTTTCGTTCAACACAATAGTGAAACAAATAGTCTTAAGAACTGTATCTTAGTCTTCTGTCTTCAATAGTCTTCAAATGGAAGAGATGTATTAAGATTTTCTAGTTATGTGAAAATTTGATCTCATCAGCGATCGGACCTTTACGACTCCGGTTCCAGGATCTCTACTCAAGATTCACTCATCGAATCTCAATCCTAATCCCAGATCAGAATCTTCAGACAGCTATATCCCAAAAAGATCGTAACTAATCTCAGTCCGCAATTCAGCTATGACGAATCCCAACGCATGTTCGCATTTATGCGATCCTTGATTTGGTATCGATTTGGATCGATCCCAAATACGATCCGGCTCTATATCTTATTACTATTTAATGAAAGCAGTATATGTTTTATAGCAAACTACCACACAACACACACAATCCCTCACAGCACACGCACCGGAGTAGTATTTAAGAAAAAGCTCAATGAAAAAAGGCACACGCTTGAAAAAGAAGAAAGCAACTGTCAAAACAAAACAAAAAAAAAACAACAAGCAAACACACAGCACACAAGCAGCGCAAGCACCAGGCACAGAAGTTCGTCGGCACTCACTCGGAAGTCGTCCGGTGTGCATGGGCCGGTAGGCGTAGCGGAGATGGCAAGTAAGGGACCGAGCAGGGACCCGTAGCGAACCTTGGTTTTGGGGCGTCGTCGAGGTACGGCGGCCGCCGCCGCCCGCCGCAGGTAGCTGGTGATGGGTGACACGCCGCTCAGCTGGGTCGTCGGGAAACCCTCGGGAACATCCCCGGGATCGCCGGTGCGCTCCTTGTGGCCGGACCGGTCCCGGTCCGGTTGCGGTTGGGGCGCGATCGTGCCGGCTTCCGGGCGAACGGCGCTGCGTAAGTATGAGTGTTTGCTCCCGGAGCGAAGTTTGGCCCAACGGTTCCGATGTTTGGCACGACCTCTGCTCGGAGTGCCTCCGTTTCCTCACTAGATGGCGCGCCGGGCACACGCGTGTGCTGAAAAGAGGATGAGTCAGACACGTCGTCGTCTGATGGTGTTGGTGGAGGTGTTGGAAACGTTGTGCGTGAAAACGAATCCTAATGTTTGTGTGATTCTCTGCCTTCTGGTGTATGGCGTGTGTGAGTGTTCGTGTGCTTGTGTTACAAACCATGACGGTACATGTCATTCACTTAGCATACCCATCGGCGCAGCTCCGGGAGTTGCCGGAATCGAAAAAGTTCGATCGAAATTCACACCATCCCACGAAAACAGCTTCAATCCCCATACGCACGCACGCACCCTTCATCTGGCATTCTCAACACACAACTTTCACATTCCACGCTCCTCGAACCGTCTGCGCCTGCTGATTGGGTTGCGTGCGAGGAGAGTCCCTATCGAAATCGGCGACCAT
Source organism: Anopheles dirus (assembly GCA_000349145.1). NCBI lineage: Eukaryota > Metazoa > Arthropoda > Insecta > Diptera > Culicidae > Anopheles > Anopheles dirus. The sequence continues at coordinate 2,603,661 of KB672868.1, read as the reverse complement.
CTGCCAAAGTGACAGGCAGCAACTCGTTCGGAGATGGTTGCCCATACATTGGGTGCTCTCGCTCTCCCTAGATCGAACCGTTTCGATCACGATTCGCTGCGGCCCTCTGCTGGAGAGGAACGCAAATCCGTGTACGAAATTAACACTTGCGCTTTTTCCGATTCGCCCCTCGTCGCTCGTGCTCTCTCCACCCGCTCCCACAATGGCCGGCGTGAGCGCAATGACAGGCGATCGGTCTATATGTGTGTTTCGGGTGCACGTCCATTAGAAACGCAATTTGGCGGATGCGCAACGGACCACAAAGATGATGATGAGCTCAACGATGTGATCGCGATATCGATTGGATGTCCATTGCCGGAGTGAACCCCACGGGTCGGCCATTAAAACCGACCTACTGCTGCGACCATCAAGTCTGGGTGCAATTTTTCTTTCGAAAACTGTGCCTTCAAGCCGCTGGCCGTTGGGCGCGCTTGCGCCGATGTTGCGGCGGAAGTGCGGCACGCTAATTCGCTTTCAATTTTCCGTTTATTGAGCTGTTTGTGCTTTCTTCCACTCGCGCCTCGAGACACAGCCCCAGTTCCCAGGTGTCTTTTTTCGGGGGAGGAATTGGAAATTGGAGGAATTTTTCACTTTCATTCCGATGCGAACCATTTCACTCTAAATTGGGGATGCTTTGAGGGTATGTGTGTGCTTGTGGATGTGTTTGTACGTGCGAGCTTAAGTGCGGTAGTTTTGAATTGTTAATCTTCGGAAAACACTTCCACACCTGGAGAGAATGGAAAGAGAAAGACCCCAATTTAATAGACAAACGAGCGGGTTGTTTGTAGGTGGCGGCTCGACCTGCACCCCTTAATCGGACCAGAGACAATCGGTGCACATCGTTGGTGCGGAAGATAAAAGCATTTCGGCCCGGCGCTTTCGATATCACACGATCAGCAGCCCACTGCAGCAGAAGTGGACTCCGCGTGCAGCTTTTACATGGCTAATGAAGCGTCCGGGTGGTCCGGGGATAATGTGGAGCACTGGAAACTGACCGCAAAAGTGGCGGCCGCGAACAGCATTGGCTCCGCAGTTTTCCAAGGTATTTTTTCTTGTCCGAGGCGAATCAAACGTGCCCCTAATGACATGCGGTGTTCGACCGGGCGGTTTTCTTGCATTTGTGTGTCAGCTGCAGTGTCCCAACGTTTGTTTACAATATTGCCACCGCAGCGCGACTAAATGCGCTGTTCGATTGGGCAATGGTCTTGATTTCTTTTATGGGCCCCGAAATATTCATCATTTCTCAACATGCACCCGGCAGGTTACGTAATGCCGGCTTGGAGGAAATAGAGAGAGCGAGAGCTTGGAAAGGTCGAACCAGGATGAACGCCACGCCGAAGTCACAACGCTTCAGGAGGTTTATGCGTTTATATCACTCGATAGGTGTGCGCGTTTCGAACTTTTCGCTGTCTACAGTGAAGATCGCGACCGCAGCGATTACGGAATGATGAACAGGGGGAGTTACGATATTTGACGTCAACGAAAGGTGCCCAATTTGCTGCTGTGTTGCGTTCGACCGGTTCATCCTCCTTTTACGAGCGGTCAATTATATTTCGCCATGTGGTCATTTATTCTTTTTTTTGCGTGCAACTTCATCGAAATTCAGACACAAAATTGGAACTATTTTCTCTTCATCATAAATGCGTATACCCCCGTTTTCGGATCGTTTGACCTCAAAAGTCCTGTTGTGTGCAAAGCGCAAAACTGGTCAAAAAGTATACTAAAAATAGCAAGCCACAGAACGACGACATACTCTCGCACAAATGTCCCATATGGCAATTGTTCATCTCACTAATTTTCTCGTGTCTCTCTTCTCTGTTGTCTGATTTCAGGTGCGTACGACGCTTCCCCTTCTTCCATTCGCAACGTTCCGTTCCCGCTCCGGAGGAGCTGACAAACCTGCTACAACCAACCAGCCAGACCATCTCCTAACACCAACGCGGCAACAGACCCTCCGGAGAAGAGGTCGGGGCCCTGTTCAGAGAACGACGAGTCACTCGCTTTTGCATACGGGCAGACAGTTTTCTTCGAGCTCGTTTTGTCTTATTTCGAGGCGATCGTGAACACACGCACACACCTCCGAAACATGGCAGAAACACCGTATCTTCGGAAATAGCTGGAGTCCAAACTTTCTTCGATTCTGCCTACCCACCACGCGAGGGCCCCGAGCGCACGCTATTGGTGATATTTATTTATGTGTGACCCACATGCGGCGGCAAGGACGGCGACTAGTGTGGAATTTCTCCTCGCTCCCTGAGGAGACGACGTTCTTGGCCCGTGGCGTGCGGTGCGGTGACGGCGCTCTCGGGGAGTGGAATTCTTTCACTCCCACTTTCGTTCGCGACACTGACGGAGGACCGGGTTAAAGATGGCATTTTCTAATCCCGGGCCGGGGATTGCATTGACCCACATTCTTCGGCCATTTTGCTTTGTTTGCTTTGTCGCAGGCACGATTCGAATTTCGATTTCGTTGACGCGGCGGCCTGTTTTGCCGGCCAGCCCGGAACGGGAAAATGTCTCCTGCCGGACGGTGATTGACGGTGTGCCGTCGCTGGCGTATCAGCAGAAAACAAACGTTTTCGGCGTGTAATAAATTCCAAATTTCTCTTTTCTTTCCACAAACATTGTCTGGCCGGCCGCGTGCCTTCCGTCCACTTCACCCAAAAAAAAAACGAAGCGAGGCCACAAACTATCAAAGGGGAGCATTAATAATAAATGTGATTGTACGTGCGTTCAAGTGTGTGCGTGTGTGTGTGTGTGTGCGACGCTCTGTGGTTAGGTGTTTATGGGCAGCTTTTTTATGATTTGTCTCTCTTTTTCATCGCCCTGATAGCAGCTGAACACCTTTTTTCCCCCTGGCGTGTAGTAGTTGTCCGATTTCTTTGGACTACTATGATTGCATATTTTAAAAAATTTCCTCAACGTAATCCGCCACTCCGCGGTGCGATATGGTCGAGCGGCCATTATCGTTAATGTTGATTTTATTATTTCGTGTTTGGTGGCGTCGTTTTCCGTGTGGCGCAGTGTGGCACACGGTTTTCCGGCGTGTGTTGTTTTTTGTTTCGTCTTTTTTTTCTTTGCTTGTTGGGAAAGTGTACGATCTAATGGCCCGGGAGAAGGAGGATGGGTCGGCCAATCCTTACACCGGGCGCGCGCTGCAGATGACGACGATGTCGATGAATAATGCAGAGATACGCGTCGTTACATGAGAAAGCTCGGGGGAGCGTTTTTTTTTGCTGATGTTGCCTCCCTCGATTCCTCGGTAGTGGCCACCGGGTAAAAGGATTGACCGCGGATTGTAGGGTCGTACAGCGAGTGATAGGTTTGACTTGAAGCTTGCGCGCAAATAATGATCGATTTATGATCGTTGCGTAAGCCCCGTGGGTCGACTGTTTTTTTCTTCTTTCTACGCGGTGAAGGAAAATTCGTGGTGCGATTGGGCTAGGAAGCGATGATCGTAACATTACACATTATCAGGCATTAAATTTCTCCCTAAACGTTGTTTACTTTAATGTTATGTTTCGCCAAAATGAAGAAACATGAAAAATTCATTTTCTTTATGTGCTTCGAAGTGCATCAGGTTGCATTGTACACAGCTTGTGTTGTCAAGTAATACTTTCGATCGGTTCGAATATAGCTTCAAATATTAGACAATAACTTCAGAGCGTTTTTTTACGTTTGATCGCGCTATATTGGGTATCCTACAAGTAGGATGACAGCGTTAAACATTAGATATCGCAACTAAGAAGTTTCGGACGACATTGTCAGATTGCATGTATCATATAGGCTATTGTCTATAGTCTATAGTCTCATTGATGTTTGTCTATAATATTGCCCTATTATGATGCATTATCTATCCAGTATTATGCGGGAGCGTTAGATAATAAACTATCCATGGCGTAAGTTTTGAAAAAAAGTATTCACGGAGCTATTGGTTTTCCCAGCATATGGTGGGATCGGAACGATGTTAAGTACTATGAGTTGTTTACGAGCGTATTAAGCATCGATTGACAATTACATCGCACCCACATACTTGTTTTGACACGAACATTGGTTGAAGAACGGCCATTATGATTATCACGACATCTTTTAGCTACATTTTGCAGTTCCTGTCAAACACTTTTTGGATTATTGTGCATAGAAGATTCTACCTCATCTGTCTAATGTGTCGGACTGTTCTCTATTCAACTACCGCTTGTAGTTATCAATGATTAAGAGAATGATTTTCAATCAAATTTTCAATAATTAAGAGCAAATGAATATGAAACTTTCGTTTGAGCTTTACTAAACTAAACAAAATGACAAATTGGAAAAGTCCATCACCAAATATTAAAAGAAAAAAAACACGAAAAACTGTAGCTAATGAGAAAAAATTGTCAGCACGTTTTAGAAACTAATCCATAAAGAAATTCCGCCCTAAGCGCACTAAGGGCTCTTGCAGCCATTGCAGTCCATCGATCGAGATGAATGAAATGTAAACAAAAAGAAGAAAAAAAACACTGCCGGACACCCTAAGGGCGAAAGTGAAAAGCTCCACCGCGTGGAGTACGTTTTTCCAGTCTGTGTGCATTGCAGCAGCAGCAGCAGCGTTTCGCCTCTGGCCATTTTCATACTGTACCCGCGCCGGTTCCCGTTGCAAGGAATTTCCCTTTTTTTTGCCATTCCATTTTCCCGGACATTTACCCGTCAGCGTTTGATGTTTGTGTGTGTGTGTGTGTGTGTGTGTGTTTTCTTTTACCCCTTTTACCCACTCGTTCCCCACACATAGGGGCTGCCGCTTTTTGGGACCATTCCGGATCTCCTCCGGGCGAGAGACGTTCTTTACGCTTGTTTCGGTTTCCACTTTCCATTCGGGAAGAGGCTCGCCGCGTGGTTGAAGAAGTGCAGCTCAACTCGAACTCGCGCCGTTGAGAGTGTATCGGCCGGTACGAGGAACGGCCCCACGGGGCTTGTTGCGGGTGAAGCACGCGTGTGTGTGTGTGTGTGTGTATGTTGTGTTTTTCCCTCCCACTTTCCCGGTGTTGTCATACGCGACTGTACGGCCAGCCCGCTTTACGACCATTATCACGATCACGAAAGCGCCGGTCGAGCGCGCGTGTGTGTTTATTTCCCTCGCCAATTGCGCCCGCTCCGTGTCGTGTGGAGCTTCTGCAGCCGGGCCAGCCTGCAGTCGTGGGGGCCGTTCAGTGGCGTTTCCGTTTTTCACTTCCTAGTTTTGCCTCCTCCTGCTCTCCTTAGTTTTACGACCGCACGGCAGCAAAAGGTTGTCCACAGTGAGCCGGGGTGAGGAAGTTCCGCGCGAGTAGACGAGTCCGGGTGGAAATGAATGCAGGAAGTCCAAGCTGCACCACCGGCCAGAGCCGGAGCCGACAATGCACCACTATCGCGCGCACCGGGCCCGGTGCGTCGGCCGCTGAGCTATGGCTTTAATTGGCCCGTTCGTTACTCGGCCGTAGCAATATGACCGGCCCGAACCGGCTGCAGCAGTAGCCAGCTGATTAGTTGGTGAGATTGCTTTCAAAGCGCAGCGGTTCGATTCGATTTTTATCGTGCAGTTTCGTACGCGCAGATAATGCACTTTCCGCTTATTATGTGACCATAAAATCTCTGTAAATGCCCGGGGAGTGTTAGGCTTTGTGAAGTCTGCAGTCGCGAGACCAATTTTTTTGGTCCCAATTTCCAAGATTTAGGCTTAATGTCTTCAAATTATTAAGTTTTTTTTATAAATCGTTACTACCCAAATTTCGAGATATCTATTCTGGGCAGTTGTTCCACAAGAGATGTACTGCTCATATACTTCAATCGAGAAACCTTCCTGAATAGCGAACGAGCTTATCAAACCGTTCAATGTAACTTCCGCAGAAGCATTCCGCGGTTGCGGACTCCCCCGCGGCTATTGAATTCTCGCTTTGGTGTGCATCCACGGCAGCGACCAACAGCAATCTCGCGGGCCCTATCGCAGGCTCCCCAACCCCTAACAACCTCACTGTCAGGGAGCACCGTCCTGCACCTAGATCCCCACCACTGGAGCTCGATTGTGCAGACGGTTTCGAGAAAAAAGGCCTCTTTTAAATCTTCATTGCGCTGTGCCCCTTTCTTCCAAGCGTGGCTGGCATGTGACTGGGCCCTCAAGGTACCTATGCAAAGCACCGGCTGTGTGCGGCCAGTGACAAAGAAGGATTGCATTCATTACCGGTCGTGGAGAAAACGAAAGTTGAAAGGATTCTTCACCGGGGCCACTTTTCTCGAACGTCCCGAATGTGTGAGTCATGCGCGCGCCACCGAAGGCGAAGTCACGGGAAGTCGTTTTTCAGCGTTTTTTTTTTGTTGCGCCATTTACGACTCGCGTCGTGTGCGCCATTTCACACGCTGTCAGGTGGATGTTAGTTGCTGTGGTTATTTGAAGGTTTTCCAAAAATATATTTCTAATTTGCTTACATGTGGAAATTTGAAAAAAAAAATCTAGATTTCACTAGCTCCACTGTTGAGATATCATTTTCTGGTTTTTGAACAACCAAACCGATATTGCAACATATCCAGCAGGAGAAACGTACCGCTGCGAGAGGTTCGCCAATTCTTGGCGGACAACGCAAGTAAAAAATATGGGTTTTTTGACGATTTTAATGCTTATCCAGTGGACTTCCAAACATGATTGACCCCTACAAATCTTACCGGTTTTAAAACCTAACCCGACAGTTTTTTTTTGTACTTTCAACGAGGTTTTAAATGTATCTTCCAATCAGAAAGATACTTGCAAAACGAGTATCGCATTCAATTTGTTCACTGAAAGTCGTCCAACGAGCAAAACTGGTGAATTTATTTGCCTTGAATCCACCGCCCTGCTGTCTTGCGTCTAAAACGTAGCCTTCACATTACCTAACCGTTTGTCTCCCTCTCTCTCTGCTTTGAAAGCAATTTGGTTATCAGCACCGAAGCGTGAACGACAATTGGGTCCCCCAAGTCCGCCGCAAAGCCCATGTCGCACAGGGCTCGCGCAAAAACAAAACATTCCATTATCCTAACCCTTGTCCGCGCATACAGGGGGTTGGAATGTCTTGGTGTGAGTGTGTCTGGGTGTTTGTGTGTGATGAGCGCGCATTTGCCTTCCTGCTAGCCCCATCTTCCCAGCCCGTCCGTAAAAGCAGTCCCAGCCCCGCTGCTACTTACTTGTTGTTCAAAGCATCAATCCAAAACAACAGAGAACCATCATCGACTGTCTCTCGCGGATCCGATGCAGCTAAGAACACGTGGCGACGATGGGCGATGAAAGGGCGACCGGATTCCGGTGCGCGTGACGTTTCGCACGTGACGCGGATCCCACTCGACGTAGCTGCGACGAGGCTGGATGTAGCGCTGGAATACTAGCACCGGCGAACGATCGCTTGGATTCTGCGCTGCTTCTACCGTCGCACAAAACGTTGGAATGTATTTAAATTTCGCGCTGACACGGCCGACTTTTTACGATTGGAACTCACTTCGTAGAGAACAACACTTCCGCTTTTACATTGGGCATCAAACCATCGATGGTACACTGTTATGTATGCACTGAGAACTCACTATGAAAAGGGGGAAGGATGAAAACAATTTGGAGAAAAGAAGGTGAGTCATAAAATATGATTTCTCTGAACTGCTTTTTTCAATTTCAAGACATCAGACCACCAGGAGCTTTCTTTTTTGACCCAGCACGATATGAGTGAGGTGATCTTGCAAATGCTGCTTGTTCGTTTTTGTTTCATGCGACCATTCTCCGATCACATGCTATTTTGGTGGGAAGCTATTTGAACACTTCTCATTACTTTTTTCAATTTCAAAATATTCCTACTTGAATGGTAGCTTCAAAAATCATTAGATGAAACTGAACATTCATTTATGAAATCCTTTCGTTTTTAGATTGTTAAAGATAAGAACACACTTGCTGTTCGGTCATATCTAGCTTCCCCAGCGAGACCCGGGGCGAGCAATCCAAATTAATCATCAATTAGAAACTGGCGAAAAACCTGAACCAGTTAGCTGCGAATGCGCACCGCGGCAAAAGCGGGCGCATCTTCCTCCACAAAACTAACCGCTAATTGATCGCACTCGCACGCCGCGGTTGGTGCACTCTCCACTCCTCTGGTTCCCTGGCTTCACCTTTGCCAGCGGTCGGCGTTCGACCGGGCGAGCCCGGCCGTTTAATTATACGGCCATCACTTCCGCATTTCCGGGCCGCGCGGCAAGTTTCGGAAGCTATCAATTTTGTTGCTATTTTTTCGTTTTTCGTTTTTTTTTGCGTTTTGTTTTGTAGGAAAGTGTGTTCCGACGCGGTGTGGCGGAGCCGTGTTAACCGCCGACCTGTTGGGGCGGTCCAACGCGCCACCACCGTTGGCCTGGTATTTAGTTTTCCCTGGCCCGGTTCAGTCTGGGAGCTCGGTGGGGCGGCTCGGTTTTGTTGTTTTTCGAGTAGATTTGTAGGCGGTTTCTTTTTGAGGAAGATTGCACTTTTAAACACACTCATATGCACACACACACACACACAGCACACTTACGTTGATTTTCTATTGCTCCGTTTTCTTTGCGGCAAATTCTGAAGCCCAATGAACAGAACACGGCGCGATAACCGGTGATAGATAACAGCCAAAACGCGCACACTCTCGGGGAAGGCACTTTCGTTCAAACACCAAACGGAGGAATGTATGAGCACCAATGCAGATCACTTTGCGCACGGAAAATGTTAATCACCCGGCAGACGTGCACTACTATTTTTTATCGTTTTTTTTCTCACTTCTCCACGTTAGGATCACTTTTGTACCGTTCTGGGGGCGGCTAGTGAAAAAGTAACAGTTTCGCGAATCCCGAACAGGTCACTAGTCTTGTTTCGCTACCGCAGCATTTAACGAGCATCATTCAAATGATTGGAAGGCGATTTAGATTTTCGGGATTTTTTGTGCTCACTTTAATATGTTTTTTTCCCCCCCGTTTAGTTTCGTTGTGCGCTGTTTTCTCGCTCTCTCGCTCTCTCTTTCGCTCACTCGTCACTCCTTTTTCGGGGTGTGTATATCTCGGTTCACGGTGCGCGGGCACGTCGATTCCGTTAGCCACCGTAGCTGCTCTGGTGTGTATTAATCCGTACCGGTTCGCTGCTGAAACGTATCTGACTTGAGCGCGAAGGCATCGTCGAGATTCGCTTGCAAAGTACCCGAACCGGACGCTGCGGCTTTCCCCTTCCCCCGAAAATAAAAAGAAAAACGATGCCACGAAGTTGCTGCTAAAAAGCACATACACACACACACACATGGGCGTGCAGACAAACACCACCTCGAAATCACCTCCGGACAACCTGCTTTGGGGGGATCCGCGTTTGCCGAACGTTCGCGCGCGCGCGCGCCTTCGGTGTAGAGCTGGGTTCGTCGCGTGCACACTCGCGCAAGTCTTTCGTTCGGGTGTCGCGTCGAGAAAGCCCCACTGCGACCGACTGCTGTCATAGTTGGTGGTGGGCGGCGGAAGGTTGGGAGGGTGGTGGGGAAGCGCAATCTTTCTCCACTCACTTTCTATCTCGCTTTCGCCGCCTGTCGAGGCGCACGAGGGCGTTTCACGATTCACGGTGTCATCTTTTGCCGTCCGTTTCGGGGGTTTGGGTTAGGTTCGTGTGCCGTTTGCACGAAAGGTGTATTAGGAATCGTCTAATCTAATGGTTGCTTGTCCTTTCGTTGTCGTTTTGGCGGGATGAAAATTGCGAAAAATGATCGGTAAGAAAAAAAACACATTTATCTCTAAAATTTAATCATCCAACATGTCATTCGTCAGCCAGATCGTTTCGACCGTTGGATTATTTAATGCGTGGATTTTTTTTATTAGATGATTGGTGAATTGTTCTTGAGTCCTAGGCTATTGGGAAGTAAGTTTTCAGAAAAAAATCGTTAAAAAAATTAAAATGAGTTTGATAAAAAAAAAATCAAAAACATAGATTCACTTTTAAAATGATCGCACACATCCTCGAGAACGGGTGTCCCAGTCGTTTCGCGTGTCTGGTTGGGTTTTCGCCACAAGAATGCCGCCGTTCGTGCTGGCAATGTATTTCGACGTTAAAATTCGTCCACCGGGTGAACAATTTAGGTCACAGGATGAAAGAGGAGGCAAGCAAAAAAACCCGTTTCCGTTCGTGCGGTGGTTGCTGTGCACAACGAAAGTACATTTTCTGTTTTCGGCTGGAGCTGGGTGATGACCCCGATTCTTTTTTATGCACACCACTCACAACCCCCCTTTCCACGACCGGTTCTGACCTCGACGCCCCGTTCGCCGGTAAAACACACGCTGCGGCGATGGACCTGTTGTGTTCTGTGTTTTGCACGGTACTGGCTGCAATCGTTCAGGTTTTTTTTTCGGTGTGCGCCAGTTTGCCATCGATCGTCTTAGCGAATCGAACTTCAAACCCGCGATGTGTGATTGATTACGTTTCAGAATAGTGTGTGAATTTTATGTTTTTTTTTTAGTTGGGACTATTAATCATGCAAAATTTCCCAATTTTTTTAAATTTATTTTTTATAATACTTGCCCGAATCGGCAAACTTGCACGATCTTGGAACGTACGTTCCGGAGCTCATTTTCACTCATTTTGACTCATTTTCAGAACATTTTACGGATGAAAATCTCTCGCAACGTACGTTCCCTGGGACGATCGAGATTTTCCGATTTGCCCAATTCACTTTGTTCGACAAACTCGTACGTTCCCGGAATGAACGTTCCTGGGAAGATGTTCATTCGTAACACGTTTTGGATATTATTATTAGTTTTTTTTTCGTTTCGATCGCGAAACATAAATTGCTACCTCAAGGGTTCACCGTCATTATCGCCTGCCTGCATCGGGATCGTCTTTCGGATGCACCACGTACCGGTTCCCCTTCCGGCAATGGCAATCAATAAAACACTTTCCGAAACCGTTCGCGCGCCAATGCATCACGCCGCGGATGGCGCGCGCGGCTCACTTTCAAATGCTTTCACTCGGGGAACAGTTTTACTGACATACTATTTTATAACATCATCGCAGAAACGGTTCCAACGTGCAATCGATCGGCGGCGGAAGAGGCGACATCGGTCGGGCCCGGACCGCGCGACCCCAAGTCGTCCGGTCTTGGATAATATTGCTGTGGGCAGTTTTGCATAACCTTTCCTGGCCGGGTGCCCGCAGATTCGTCATCCGTCTTATAACTCTAGACAATGTATCTTTGGCTCGGTGGCACGATCGACGGGCGGATGGTTTGTTTGCTTTTGTCGACGGGTTTCTTTGGGGCGGTGGATTCGATTGGCGGATAAGCATGACTTATTAGTTTTATTGTGCTTTTGTAATAAATTGGGAGTGAGGAACCGGTGTCTGAAATCTGGTTACAACCACAAGCCGGTTCTGGACCGTCCAATGTTAAACAATTTTTAAACCTCGCTTTCGTACACGGCGACAAACATTCATCTATCTATTCTCTCTTGTTATAAAAGCGGGTGTAATCAGTAAAATATGGCCATTAGTAAAATCGTCAAATTCGTACGCTTCCGCAACTTACACTCAAGAATTCATTATGTGTTCATTTGATTTTTTTTAAATATTTTCAATTTTATTCAATAACTATCAGAAATTAATCCTTATCATATCTCTTATTTAAAAAAAATGTCCAATTTTTTTTTATCAAACCACCCAACTCTGGTGCAAATCGAGGTGTCAATTGACACCTTAAAAGCAATTTTTGGCATTTGTTGTCGAAATATAAAACTAGAATATATAGCGCACAATTGGTGAAAATTTCAGCCCAATCGGTCAACTTCGCAAAAATGTAAGACTTTTTGTGAAAACCGTTTGTCAATATCTCAAACCGTTTACGAGTTATCGAAATTTGCAAAAGTGTCAATTGACACCTTATTTGTCCGTCAATGTTAAAGTAGAATATATTTTATATCAGTAGTTAAACATAAAATACAAATTTAATTGCTTTCGAAACCATTCTGTACGATTTATTTAACCCTCGAATTATCCATTTCATTTTCAGTACTATCAATATTTGCTTTCCTAATGTGCGAAGCGAGGTTAGGCAAATTGACCTTCAAGCAGTTACGTTGAGGAGACTCTAACAAACATTCATCAACCACATCCAAGCAAACCCGTTCACGTAGCAGTGTTGGTGCAACATTGTTTCCAGCGGGCATATGCCTAAGCCAGAAAGCCGGATACCCTAAGCATCCGCAAGCGCCTGTCTAGCTACTATCGGTGGATCATGGTCGAACCTTGCCATTGCCACTCGTGGACTTTCTTCACCCAGCCGAGAGTAGTGTACGTGGCGCTGGCAGCATATGCCTCTCCCGGAGTCCAATTTGGAGGCACGAACGAACGAACTGGGCGCTACTGGGCGCGATAAAGGCCGCTGATAAAGGTTGCGATCTTGAGGTTGTCCAGTCCCCTCGTGAAGCGTGAAGTCAGCTAGCAACTGGTCGCAACTACTCCCACACACACACACACACACACACACACACACACACACACACACACACACACACACACACACACACACACACACACACACACACACACACTCGTGCTCGAAAAGCTAGCTTTTGGGGGGGCGGGTGGTAGTGAAAATAGCACGGCCATGCCCATCGTCTCGCAACCCGCCGCTTGCAAACACGTATCCCGTTTGGTCTGGCAAGGTTCCAACCGAACCGAACCGAACCGATCGATGCGTTGTACTTTCACTTGCGGATGAAGCATTTTTTCGATAGTTTGATTGTGCTCACGCACTCCAAGGGCTGTTGGAACCTGTTCCTGGGCTGGGCTCGGCGGGAAAGGGTTGTGAGTTTTACAATGTTTCACCGCCATCGTCTGTGACTTCCCTACGCAAATAGTAGCCCTTTTTGCGGCGAAACGTTCCAAAAAGAGTGTACACCAGCGGCATACACAAGGTCATCCTCCGAGGCGGACTTTATCTTCAAGACTCCATGATCGAACGAACGGGCAGCACGTAATCCACACTCCGGCCATCAAACCGGACTCTTTCCCAACCGGGGTTCGTACAAACAAATTTATTTTTTTTACCCAAACTTTTGTTTGAGGAAGCCCGATGGAGGAGTGCGCCAGGTGGTCTTCAAAGAGTGTCTGTTGTTAGAAGTGGACAGATTTGGGGGGAAAAAGCACAAGTCCATTGTTTCGCTCGCTCGGATCGGTGAAGAGTCGTTTTGTCCAGGCTACGGTGAACCACTCTGTCAACTCCACAGGATCATGCGTGCTCTCTATCTCTCTCTCGCTCTCTCCGGCGTGGCCCGTCAGTGCCGAATTTCGTAACCGAAGCCCTGTCCGGTTGGCTACGTCCTCCTCATGGATTGCGAAATTGGCGGCTGGCGGCTGCGTCGACGTGAACCTTCGCACGTAAGTGTATCGTGTACGTGCCAAGTGCCAAGTGTGCACGTCGTCCGGCACAGAAGTGAGGCAGAGTGGCCGCACTTGGCAGCCGCCGGCTGCTTGATTAGTATCCGGTTGCAAATATTCATGTGCTGCGGCGGACGTTCCGATTGTCCATTTGCGATACCGGAAGGCGGCGGCGCCTCCCTTGTCAAGCTGTGGAGCGCATCAAGTAGTGCTCCGAAAATAGCGCCACCAGGAAGTGTATGTGCATGTGAGGGGTTGTGCGTGGCGAAGAAAATACCGGCGAAATTGGCGATGATAAACACACATACGACGTGAGAGGTCTTAAGGGCGGTGGGTGGTTGTGGTGGTGGTCGTGGTTCGATCGGTGAGTGAGTAGCGGCGACGGACCCACTATTGTTGGTTTATGCTGCGCGCGTGTGTGTGTGTTTTTTTTTCCTTCCTTTGCCGAGCGACCGAGTGGTTTTGATTTTTTCTTATGTCTTTCGCGATAGGCGTCTGCACAATGCAAACGCTGTCGGTGTTGGCTGTAGCATAGGTCCAAGTGCTGCATCCGGCGCGCGGGGTTGGGCAGTGGTTGCTATAAAAATCCATGGCATGGCGTTTATAGGTGCTGCCTTTAATGGTTGCAGAAATTATTACAGCATGCGAGCAAAACTCGCGGCTATTGAGCGTGCACTGGCGATAAACTAGTTTGTTTTTTTTTTCATTGCTAACACGCGGTACAAGTTGGGCCATACGCGCTTTGATAGCGGAGCAAAGGATTAGTGCGAACAATTGCATGAGATGAGTGCGCAAGAATTGGTAATTTGGGCTTTCGACGTGTTGACTCACGTAATCCAGGCAGTGCTTTCTTTAGGGGCCTAATTTGCAACACAAAAACAAGCAACTTGTGAAGGGAAGAGAAGCTAACAGCAACCATGCTTGGATGGTTCTGGAGCAAATATGTTGATCAACATGATGTGAAACTTCTAAGAAATATATAAAAAATTTAAAGTTTCCAAACACATGTGGAAAATTTTACTGTATAGCCTACAATGTGTCTAAACACTGCAATAATACTTAACTATTTATATAAAAGTACCGTACATTATTTTTAAATTGTTGATTTTCACTGCACAAGTCGAATGATCTTGTGGAAGAGTTAAACATTGTCTATTCATAAGAATATTGGCAGAAACATGCATAGTTAATCTAATGAACAAGTCTGAGCTCTATAAACTAATGCACATGTCTATTGCTCGTAAAACATATTAGACTACATCACGTATGTGTCCTTGTTCCAAATGTCTTAAGATGGACATCAAAGAACACGATCAAACTCTAACATAGAACGAACTAGATACATAGATGGACTTAAGGTACAACATATCTGTTAATTCTTTTGATTTTTTTGCCTACAAACCCTACCATTATAAAATCTGTATCATATTAGTCAGGACCTAAAAGAACTTTGATACAATGAATGTACGGACTGGGCTGTTCGGAGTTTTTTCACTGACATGACCAGCCCACTGGATCCTGGAGCGTTTCATGTGCTGTACAATAGCGAGGTCGTAGAACAACTTACAGAGATCGTCATCGTAGCTGCTCCTCCAAAGTCCATTCATACATACAGATAAAAAATCCAGAGTACCAACTTTTGTAGAAAAAAACTTTTAATGCTAAGATCAAGTAAGAGTGATCGCGAAGTTCTGTTTGTAGCTTATAGCTTACAAAATAATCATTTAAAATATAGTAATGTTCACTAACAGATTGGAGACACACCACAGGTTGTCAATCAAATCTCAACTGGAACATTCCCTTGTCCGCAGGACCGGTTATCCAGACTATGGGTATATAATTAAGTCGATCAAAGCCAGAAATGGCAGGACTAGATCTACTTTAGGTTGAGATGCCAAGACAACAGAAGTACACCAACATATCTCTCATCCTCCCAAATTGACTAAGAGTGACTTGGGTGGCAATCAATATGAATTATGACATTTAATTTAATGGTGCCTGCATAGTTGGGATAATGCCTGGAGATCATATTCAAGACATGGTCTGTTTGGTATTTTAAACACATCCCGATTCAACTCCAATTATAATCGTATTACCTATCGGACTTGCATCGTATCAGTTTTCCGTTGGCCGCATGCACGCAAATTTTCCCTGACCTCTCCCGTGCGACAGTGACACTCGGCAGCAACTCAATTAAAAGCTAATCCAAACGCTCCGTGACATCATGTGACAGTCACGGTGGCCGGCCGCCACCACTCGCCACTGTACACCTATTTGTCCGTTGTCAACCATTTTTTCTCTCCATTTATCACCAATTTACACCGATGCGACTGCCGCCGGCCGGCTGGTTGGTTGGTTGGCGGCCGCCCCGGTATGTGTCAGAAAGTGAAACTGTCGGTGCCGGAAAGTGAAATGCTCTCTCTGCACCGTCGTCAGCCCGTTGGGGGAGCACTCTAATCAACGAATGCAAACGCGAAACGTTTCACTTTTGTTCGGATTGCATTTACGGTCAGGTGCGTACGGTCGGGTCGGGTGTAAACGGTGTGTCCATCTTAAATGCAGCGCTCTCGGTCGTCGCTGATCTCGCTGTCCTCGGACAGCCAGGTCCACAGGTCCGGCAAAAAAACTGGTTCACCCCATGACGATTGGCGTCCGTGTTGGATTGTGGCATGTGGCTCATCACCTACGTAACAGTCCTACACCTCGTGTCCGCCTGTTATCGTCAACCAGGGCCTAAGCCGCCCGGTGGCGCACCATCTTCGCCCTGGCGGACTGTGTGTGCCGCAACAAACTTTCGCCTCCTTGGGGAGGACGGTCGGAGCAGCTTGTTGGGCTGTGAACGCCGCCACCGCAACATGTGGTATCGGTCACATTTTTATTTATGCCAGATGGGTCGGTAATAATTCAGTAGCGGCAGCAGCAGCAGCGGCAGACGGCACAGGTTGGATTGTTTTCTTGATTTTTTGTTTCGGCGTGGTTTGTTTTATTGGTGCAATATTGTTACAATCCGACGGAACAAGCTCCACCGCATCGGGTGGAGACCCGGGCAGGTCATGTTTGTTACGCGCGCTCGCGCACGCGCGCCTCGTAAAGACATTCCTGGGGCACGTGCTCGGCCGTCGGATCGTCCATACGTTCGCGCATTTATCGGTGTCCACGAGTAGCGCTTTCACTGAGCTTTTTAATTTTGGAGCAACCTGCCCCCGGAAGCATCAACATCCATATTTCGTCCGAGGGTGTTCGAAGGTGCAAGAGTGCAAATTTCGATTTTAAGGCGATAATGTGTTCGATTTTTTCCCCCGTAACCAGAAACTCAAACTCCAACATAGAAAAATTGGCACACATCCGCATGCCCACTAAACGATACGATGAATAGATACATTTCTGATTGGAGCTAACGGAGGTTACCGCACAAATTTATGCTCCTTTCGTACCAGAAAGCTACCTCCGGGTGTGGTTGGTATGATTTTAATTTTCCGATAAGAAGGAACATTATCAAACTCCTCTTCATTTCGGTACGCAGGACGATGCTCCGGCGAGAGCAAGTCGGTCAACAGCTCCGCGTGCGCAGGAGCTCCATGCAGCAGCGGTTGCATTAGGCCTGACCCAGTTCAAATTCGAACGCTTTATTAATGCAAACGAGGTGGAAAATATGCAAACAAACATTTATACCCGTTTGGCTCACCGCAGCGACAGTTTGCGAAGGCGAGAGCTCACACAACCCGATTTGTGGGTCATCGCTCGGTATTGAAAACTTTGGGCTTCATTTGCCACCGAGCGAAAATGGGGAAACTCACTTTCCGAAGTTCGGCGCTTATCAATCCGGGCGGCCGGGGTTCGTAATCGAACGCGCTGTGAGGTGTTTGCGTTTGCGGAAGGGCTCGTGAAGCATAATAAATCATAAGTACGCTTTTCTTGTGCGCGCGGCTATGATGTTGCGTCGCGCACACACACACACACACACGCGCGCTTTCTAGCGCACTTAGAGTCAGATCGGTGCAATCTGATAAGCGGCCCCGGATGGCAGCGCCTTCCCAAAACCAGCCGGTTGTGCTGACGACCGGCTGGGGGCACTGGTGGTTCTTTTTCAGCTGAACGCTTCAATAATAACCACTTTCTCTGTAATGATTGTCGATTGTTTACGGCGTGCTGGCATGTTTGGTGGCGTGTTTGGCGGGTATTCGGTAATTCCGGTTCGAGGATGTGTGTGTGTCTGTGTGTGCGTATATCTATCGTGTAAACTAGATGATATTGAAAGCTTCCTTTTGCACGGATCCGTTGTGGTAACAATATTTTTGGAGATTGTGTTGGAAGGGTGTAATTTGAAGAAGGCTAGGGCTGCTTCTACTGTGCTTGATAGGGTGGATTGTGGTTGATAGCGACCACTAAGAAGAAGTTGATGCTTGCTGGAAGGTTTGCGTTCGCTTCTGTTTGTTGTCCCTGTCTCGAACCAGTATGGAAAAGTATTTTTTCTACCCAGAGTCTGTAAATTTGATCAACATTGGATGACCAACATGATTGACGACACTTCATAACACAGAGGGTCGTGTTTGCTACAACTACAACATTATTCTTTCATGGTTGCATGTAAAAACAACCCTTAGAAATTGATTAATCATGCTTGTTTATTAACAGAAGGCAAATTATCATGCCTGCATACAATCATGCAGTGTAGAAAGGGACTCTTCAAGTAATGATCTATAAAACCTGAGTAGAATACAAGCGGGAACAAGATTGGGTCATGTGTACTATATCGTTTTGGCTGGAATCGATTCCGGAACTAGGTTCGAAATCGGAATCAATTCCGGAATAGGAATTGATAAGTACATTGGAACGAATAAAACTGCCAAATCGTATCTTGCTGCTTATACTGTCATCTATTAAATTATGAATCTACTATTAATCTTAAATTCTATTCGATTTTTTTAAATCTAAAATAATGCTTATGATGTATATCTAAGGTTGATGATCTTCTATAGATGGGTTTACACGAGTCGAACTTTTGATGACGAACTTCACGCACACTATTACTGAATAACCTTTTCTGCTTGAAACAGACTCGACGAACATGGCTCGACTCACTAATACATTGACAAAAAAAGTTCGCAGATCGTACAAATTCGCGCAGAGTTCGACTCGTGTGAACCCACTTTATGAAGTATTTGTTCATTCTATTTTTATGTTTTTTTGCTCCGGTTAATATTGCATTTTTTTTTTACACAAAACCGTCTAATCGTGCGGTGGATGAGCACCCCCCTTAAAAATGGCTTCACTCATTTTTGGAACCTGTGATCCAGTCCCTTAGACACGATCGTATAATAGTTCCCATGCCATGCAATCGCCACCCCGTCGCGCCTCATCCTGTATCATGCGTAGTAGCGCTGGGGGGTGAAGAGAACGACCTCTATTGATTGAAAATTACCCGTCACCAGCACCGCACGCTGCCAGAAGGAGGTTCCACAGACCCCCCCGTGTTCAAATGCAATCCAGCTCCTGCTTTCGCTTCATTGTTCCGTGCGCGGGCGCACGAAGAAAGCGCGTCTCTCGGAAGTGGAGAAGCTCAGCAAGAAGAGCTCCCATTACGTTGGTGATCTTAATTATAGGGTGTTCAAACACACACACACACACACACACACCTACAGGTTCAATCACAATAGGCGAAAGATAAAGCGGTGGTTAACTCTATTAAACGCATCCTCTCGCAGCTGCCCTTCTCTTCGCAGTGGTTGTCGAAGGTGGATAAAGTTTTCCGATCGAATTCGTTCTCACCCAGCCATTTTTTTTGTAGCTCTTGCTTTGCGGAATGCAATCGGGCGCATTTCTCCTCATAAACGGATCCATCGGACGCCATTAAACAACGGATCCGATTGCATGCGGTGCGTTTCTGTGGAGCTTGCGTAACAGGGTACAGCCGGTACAGCCGGTTGGCGAGTTCACGGCGGAGATGATCCCTCCTCTTGAGACCATCTGTCCTAGCAGTTTTTTTTGTTGCTCACCTGTATTCATTTCCATTTTCAACCGTTTTACTTTCCGATCCTATTTCGGTATACTCTATCCATCTCTCTCCTTCATTTCCTACATCGTGAACCTTTTGTAATCCGTGTTGTTTTTTTTTGGTGTTTTTGGTGGTGTTGTTGCGATACAAGTTTCGATGTACTTTCGCTATTTATGGCAGAAGTGCAGCGTTTCTTCCGGTCGGTGCTGCTGCTGCCTCAATTTTGCCCTCGTATCATCGGCAACTGCATCAACCCGCCCAGATCCCTTTCCCATACTGTGATGCTGCGCTCAGGTTCGGCTAGGGCGGCTGCCCCAACGAGGCGGGGGGCCTCTCTCGATAATTGCCCATATATTGATTGATGGTGATTTAACGATGATGCGGCTTTTCGATGCTGCTGCGATTGGCTCGTCCTATTGCGTCGACTGATTACACGGGCCTTTCTCGCATTGACCCCACGCGCGGTGGAAAAGGCTCGTTTCCGCTGGTGGTTTGGTGGGTCGGGAAATATAAATAAAACACTTGCCACTTGCTGCGAACCGGCGAACCGCGTGCGCGCAGGCCAACCGTGCAAGAAATTTCTCCGGTTAGCGCGGTGGCACACACACACACACACGCACACAAAAGACAGAGCAAAAAAAGTTCGGGAAGACGAAACACGAGCGAAAATGATAAAAGGCCAGGCTTTCCCAACTTTGAACCCCTCAATTTGAACTTCGCTCAAATAATTGCGCATCTCGTACACGTTCGTTCGCGCCGTAAGAGGAGCTGCTCGGACGGTGGCCAGTGGATGTACCATTTCTGCTGCAACAGGGCTAAGTCGTTTTTGGGCACGACCAACGTTCGTCGGAATTATGGTCAATTCCACCCCGTGTCTGGCCAGGAATGTTTCGGGAAAGGCGGAAACATCGATGCTGATTTACTCACGCAAGCCGTATTTTTCGTCTTTTAAAGGGATGAATGATGATGACACCGTCCTCCAGCAACCTTCGGCAATGAATTTATAATCACACGGTTCCGATTTGGTGTTTTTTTTCTTCTCCCTCCCTGTTTGTTCCTCCTTCTCCCGTACACATAAAACGTGGTGAGTCGATAATGCCGGCGGCAATTAAAATAATCTTACGCATTAGGCTAAACCATTCCAAGCACGGTGGAATTTGAGCCCCGGCCGACGAAATGGAAAATGGGAAGCATTTCCGCGTCGGGCGGGTGGCCCAGGAATTGTCATGCCCGAACAATCGCATGCCCTGTCATCCGCGGAACAGCAGGCAGGGGCACGGTGGGTCCAACGATGGTCAAAAGTAATTTTATTGTTTGTGAAACTTGGTGATGAATTTCTCCGATATTTTATTCAGAACGCGCACTCTGCAGTATTGCTGAGAATTGTAGACGTGTCATCAAGTTTTTGGTCTTATTGCACCAATTGACTAGTCGATAAGGCAAATTTGCTTTTTGTCAACATAGGGTCTTAAGTAAAAATAAGTACGATCACTCATTTTTTATAGATTCGATCGAGAACTTGAAGAGATAGATAAAGATAATGTTCTACAAGATTGTAGTCAATAACAAAATACGTCTTTACATGATTTTTGCACATTTCTACCAAAGTTACTATATATTTTTTCGCCATAATCAAAATTACTCTTAAGCTCCTTGTTAGGAAACGTCAAATACCACTTTATTAGTACCACGCGTTTTTAGTACTTTGACCGGATCGAAGAGCGTTCCGCGAGAACAGCATAAATACGACCGCAGCAACGGTCTTTAAGGCGAGACGGAGTGAATAAAAAGACAATTTTTTGGCTTGCGCACGGAAGCTTGCCTACACACTAAATTTTCCCATTTCGTTTCAGTAAATTTTTTTACTGAAACTGTTCAGTAATAGATAGTTTTACTGAAACTTCAGCATTATTGTCAATATTTTACTGACTTTCAGTAAAGCAAGTCGTTCGTCATCACAAATTTTACTGAAATTCAGTAATTTCATCAAACGATTTGACGTTTCACTGAAAATCCTGCAATCCATCGGTCTATCGGTCTGTCAAAAACGTCAAAACTTTACACGGTGTCAGTCCGCGCGAAGTTAAAATAATCGGAAAAATGATTAAAAAGGTGAAAACATGGATGATGGGCTGCAGGACATTGTAACCTCGTTCCGCATCAATAAAAACCTGGATGTGGAAGAGTTTTTCGTAAGTGCAAACGATTTTTACCAGATTGTTTCTTTTCAGAATAAACACGTAATGGCGGTGTTTCTGGTGTTTTCTGGTGTTTTAAAATTTACCTAGCCTACGACTACCGGCATTAGTTTCCTTCTTCTAGTTCAATAAAAGACATTCACTTAAAAAAACTCGATTCGTTTTTAGTGGAAATAAAGAAAATAATGATTTACTGATTTTTCAAAAACCCTTTGCTGAATTTTCAGTACACCATCTGTCATTTTCAGGAGCAACCAGTTTTACTGAATGATTCAGTAAATATACTTTTACTGGAAGGATTACTGAACTTTCAGCTCATGCAGATTCTTGTTTTTGAGCTGTTTAAAAACTTTTTTTTTATGTAATCGTTTAATAATTCAAATACGGGCAATTATAAACGTCCTTGAAGTATCGTAGGCATCTCTAATAACGAACTTTAGTGTATTTTGATTTTTAGCATTTTTGTCATATACCATACCATACCATATTTTGGTACCAAAATACCATTTTTTTTACTTAATTGTATGAGAGTCACAATGTAAAGTAATTGCTGAACAAACACTTCCAAGATGTACATAATCCACATTATATCAACAGAACACTTTTTTCGACCCCACTTTTATGCACTGTGCAGCTAGCCCGATCAAAAACACGCCTGGCCTTACTAACTACCCCTACGTCTATGTGTGTTATTTGTTCCGAATGCTCGATTAAATCACAAAGCCGTGGCAGAGACACTGGCGGCGGTTTGCATTATGCTGCTGGTGCCTGCTCGCCCTGCCGCTACCTTCATTTCGATGCATTTCCGCATATGCAACTTACCGCCTGCCCGTTGCGCGCTTGTGGGTTTTACTTTCCTTCAAGTTCAAGTTGGCCACGGGCCGTTATAGGGGCGTTCGGTGTTGTTTCGCTTTTCTTTGTTTTCTGAAACATGCGCAAACGAGCCAACCACTAACGATCGGTGCAGGTGAATTAGCAAATTGTCTGAATTTGTTGGGATTGCTTGTAAATAAAAGCCAAATTGCATCTGCGGTTAGCATACATACACCCGGGGAGGGTGCCGCTGGCGCAACAATAAACATCGAAATATTAAACAGCGTTAGAAACAAGTACAAGGTGCTGGAAAGTTTGCTTTTTCCTTCTCCTCCAGTGGTTTTAGGAGGAGCTTTTGACACAACTTTACCTGGGAGGCTTTGTTTTTTGAACCAAGTGGAAAATGCGTCGATTATGATTCATTTCCCCATCCCAGCCAGCTCTACCAACACCGGCAGAGGTTATTGAGCTTCACTAATAAAATTCACATGCCCTTCGCGCCAAGTGTTGTCTTAGTCTACTGCAACGCTCCATCCCCTGGTCGCTGCCAACCATCGTGTTACAAGGCCTGCTGTGCGCCGAATAAATTTGATACGTGCTAATTAAAAGCGGTGCACATGCGTGCCTTCGCCCGAACATAAACTGAGCTGAGCGCGCCACTCGCGCGTCGCACGCGAAAAATGCGGTCAATGTTTCTCCGGCACCACCACGCGGTAATGATGCTCAATTCGATCTGCTGCATCGGTCGATTGTTGTTTCCTGCCCCGTTCGGCCCGTACCTGCTTCACGTGGCATAATCGGTTCGATTCACTTGCTCTCCTGCCGATGTTGCTGTTGCTGTTGGTGTTGTGAGCCCTATCGACCATAAAACTGGCTTCGCGCGATCGCAAGGCCACTCGTGGCAGCGGCCGGGCAAGATCGGCGCATTTTCTCACACTTCATATGATTAAATGTTCGTATTTCTTCTTCCCTCGCCCGTGCCGTGGCTCTCGTGGGGGGTTTTTGTTTATTTTCTCCCTCGCTTCCCTGGTGTCCACTCGAGGCGGGAAAATGTTTCTCGTGGTGCCTCAATAAAGTAAGACCGACGCAAACTACCGATAGGCAAAGCAAGTGCTCGGCGGCGATCACTGCGCTGGGAATTCACAATGACCCTAATTGCGTCGAACGGTTCTTATCGATGTCAATTTTTGCGCGCTCCGCTTGCGGGATGATTTATTGGTGGCTCTGTGGAATTGAGCACATTGTACCACCGAGATCGGTGCGATCCGTGACAGGTGGGAACGTCCGGAAAATCGTATTCAAGAGGTTGTCGGTAATTAAGTTGTCCAGTTGCAGACGATTGGTCCTTTAGGATGGTTTAAGGCGTGCAAGGTTTTGGACAACAGTATCAATACTAGATCTGTTTTATTCCAGCGACATGTATGTACAATTTAGATGTGGTTTGACTCCAATCTAAAATTTAGTCGTCTCATTGATATCTTAATGCCTAATGTGATTCACCGTACGCTGCATGAGACTCTATCTTTTAGAGTATGCTGTAGTGGTTTACTCTTCATTAAACACCTCAGAGATTCTCAGCCTAACTTCTAGAAGCATCTTCAGAAAAACTTTTCTAGAATGATCTTCCGAAGACCTACGCAGAGATTACCTAAGAAATTGTCTTCTTCGCCTATCTTGAGTCAAAAGTCAGCTGAGATAATGACATAGATGTTGAATTGATATCACACACGTCTTTGAGATACTGATCCTATCCAAATCTAACAAAGTTGTACGAATTCAGTAGTCAATCAGTCAGTCATGTCAGTAGAATGACACCGAACGACCCAGCCCGTAGAGTCATTTAAGGCCGTTCATATGGCTTAACAGAGGACCACGGAGCACTTGTTTCCAAATATTATTGGGTAACTGTTTCAGGGTCACATCTCCCTGAATCAGTATACGTTATCAGATATTCGGGTTGGAGTCTCTGGAAGACCTTCCGAACTTCACTATCCTCTTGGTGTGAGATGCTCAATGCATATACATATCTTCTTCCTCTATCCAAGTTTTTAACGTAACAACATTTTGGGGGAAATGTTTTATCGAAACAAGTAAACAAAACAAGAGCAACAGCGTCCGTCAGCCGCCGTCCGTCAGTTGCAGCGATGCAATCAGAATAATCATGCTCGCGCATGCTTATCTTAACGCTCCACATCGCGCACCTCAAACACCGGCGCCCGCATCGGATGTAACGCCAAAAACGATTGCGTAAATCGCAGGTAATCCGTCCACGCCGGCTGGTACATTATGGTGCCCGAGCGTACGCTCACCTGCGCCATCATTATCATCTCGATCGCGCGCCCGCATCCCGACTGCTGCTGCAGCAGCAGAACATCCGTCTCCGTACGCAGTACGCTGGTACGCATCTTCGGCGACTATCTTCACCATCCACCGGCTAGTGCGCCGGTGGCATTGTGGCAACGGCTTATCGTGATCGCCGCCAACCTACCAAACCGCGGGTCAAACTCGCCCACTGCATCGCCCACCTTCACCGTGTGTGAGTGTTAGTGGCGATCCGCTCGATTTTACGTTTGACCGAAACGATCATGACGCAACCGCGACCATTTGGCTAAGAGGAGTTTTGGCCGAAAGCGGCCGCTGCATTCGTGTTGCATAGGTGCGGTGCAGTTTTGCGATGCCAATCGCCCCCCCGGGCGTGTAAAAACGAAGAAAACAAAACAACAATTCGGTGCTCCCTCCCCACGAAGGCCTATTCGATTCGATTACATCGGCTCGGAACGGTGAGCCTGGCCAAAAACAAAAGCCTGGCATTATGTGGCACCAAACCGATGACGTCCAGTCGACACTCGTGCCATTGCCTAATGATGCGGCAGTTTTTCGGCCGGGGTGTAGTACCGTAAGCCTGCACTGGAAACGCGTAATTGTGCCGGTTCGCGGGTAACGATCGGGTTGGCGAGCTTTTTCCCACAGGCTGGTGGTGTGTGGGACACGTGTGTGCAAGCGTGTTGAAGAAATCACAAAAAAGAAGAGAGAACCACAAAACACATCTCACGCGGGTGGTAATTCGAAACCGGGACAAGCAGATCTGTAACCGACCCATAACTGGGTCGATTAAATACCAACAACCTTTCCTAAGTGCTTCTTTCGCCCGTGGCTGGCTCTTTAGCCACAGCGCTAACGAGGCGCCCTCGACTCGAGAAATCAATCTCCTGTCGGTAGTGTTGCGAAAAAACAAGGTCTTCTGGGCAAGCAGCACCGGAGCTAATGTGTGGAACTTCCTTCCGTTTTGTGCGCTAGATGCTCCCCCCATCTATTGCTTCACGAACGGGCAACCTTCCGCCCCAACCACAAGAGCGGATGGTACCTCAGATCGGATCGATTGCAAATAAAGCCGCTTCTTTCAGGTGCAGCTGCAGCGCCTGTAAACGCAACCGAACCGCAATCGATTGCAGTTCTCGGGTGTGGCAAGCGCTGCGCGGAAACCGGAGCGCCATCAACCGGAAAGAGCGCTGTTGATGATGTTTGGTGATGATGACATTCAATTTTCACCTCGGTGGCGGTCGAGTGTGATCTTATGGGGTGTTAAGCCACGTCGCAGGTGAGCGTGCGCTCAATAGCCGAGAATGGAAGCGCCCGGTAAGTTGAGCCCAGCTGTCAAGGTTAATTTGGGCGCATTGTGTACATGCTTGCTCAGGGGGCAGGCGTTGGAGAGTCACGTCGTCCGCGTCGCTGGCAATGCGCAATCTCTTGCTCTCCCGCACGATGATCTGATCAGCTCGCTGGGGTTGCAAACCGTGCCGGGAATGCGTTTGGACGTGTGCGAACTTCACGGCCTGCCGCGTGCGTTAGGTGCGTTCCCTGGCGTGTGTGTTGACCGAACGCGCAATTGACCACCATTACCTTGCGCGTTGGTTTCACACCGCGACCGTCGTTGGTGACATTGACGACGATCTTCGCACTTGGCTCACCTAACTCCGAGGAAGACGATCCTTGGTGGAACGACCTTTAGATAGTGCGTGTTAATTTCCGTGCTTACTTAACAACAGTCGCTTTAATTTGAACACATTTACATCACCACACCTTCACACATGCGGTTGACTCCCAAAAATCGACCACTCGACCAGGTCTAGTTTGCGAAACTCAAAATAACACCAAACCGAAAACTGGTCACCCAACCTCGGCCGGGCCCAGCAGCCATGGCCAGTGAACCAGTTCTGGCGGGCTTGGCCGCGACGAAAAGGAACGGCTCTTGGCGACGAGAGTTGCAGCAATGCAGCCAGCGGCCGACGACGACGACAGGCTTTCGAGAAAGGTCTCGGGCAAACGCGCCGCGGCCGTGTGTTACGTAAAGGCGGATCGGTTTTTATCTTTGTCCGTTGCTTCCTCCCGGGTTTGAAGGAGGTTTGTCCAGGAAGTTCGCGCTATCCGGCTGTGCCTAATCGGTAAGGGTGCGGGCTTGTCCCTCTTGGCGCCCGTGTCCGGTGGTTCAGCTTTTCCCTTTTTTGTCATTTTTTTTATTTTATGCTAAAGTCCGGTTGAGGTTTTGTTTTGTTTCTTAGAGCGTGCGTTACATCACGCGATCATGATGGATGAAAAATCTATTATTAACACATTTGAATAATGATTGGGCTCAAGTTTTAGGAGTTATGTTGGTTTCTTCTCAAGCAACTGAATGTTGGCTTCGTTGGGGAAATAGCTAAGCAAGTGTTTGTCGTGCAGATTGCATACGTTTGATGTGTGATAACTTAAAATGACACCTAAAACTGTGCAGTATGCACTAGACAAACGCTTGATTAACTCCTTGTTAGCGATTTGTTTATCTGTTTCATTCAAAATCCGTTAGAGTTCAACCTGCTTTGCGGCTCTCAAAAAATGTTCTTCGACTATTAATGAATGTAAACATAATTTAAAAAAATCTGTCAACAATTCCAAACACCAATTTTCTACTCAAATCAAATTCCCAAAATAATAAATTATTTTCACAAAAGTCACCCTGTAGCTACAAACAGCTATAAACATTTGTTGAAAAGCTTTCTTTTCCACGCAGTTCGTACCGCTGTGCATAGTCGACATTCAGGCGCACACATGAAGCGTTTATTGCAATGGTTGCCAACTCCTCAATGTAGGCAATAAAGCGGCGTTTGCGAGCGTTTTTTAGCTTCCGTTTGCGCATGTGGACGGAGATTTATGTAAATTGAAGCTTGTGTGATATTTGACTTCTTTTATGACTGGAAAATGAATTGAAATCGGTTTCAATTCATCCTAATATCTCAATTTCTCTCTGAGAGATTTAATCTCAACACATATTTAACATAATCTGCATGATGATGTTCAGTAAGTTATAAGACCTATGATTTAATTCGGAATCTTCTTTATTAATATTCTCTCAACGTTCGTCGGGTGAATAGAACAGCAGTGTACTAAAATTTCTTACAACTTGTTATTTCCTACTTACTTACTCTCAGTCAGTCAGTTTGCATTTGCCTAGGTTCCGGTGCACAGTTCAACCTGAGCCGAACCGTGCGTCTCAGCAGCTCACCAAACTGCCTAGCCTAACTACAATCACCTTGCTTAGCGGTAGTCTACGTGGTAACAGGAGGCAATGATATGTACAACGCGCAGGCAACGGCACCGTTTCCCGGCCGCGCTCCCCTCGATCTCGTGGACGCGTGGACGCAGTTCCGAGCGTAAAATTTGGCATTAGAATTCAGGACTCTCAGGCCAGGGATCCACCTGCTGCTGGAACTCTCGCACCCGCCTAGCTCGGGACGGACGTTGCGTTCGCGCACGGTGTCGTTGCGCTAGTCTCACCGACCGCGGCAACCGGCTCGGTTTGGTTCGCCACGACACTGGCGACCGTTGCGTTGGCAAACTGCTGGCGCTTCCCGCGCCGCGCGTGGCCCGGCTGCAGCCAGAGCTCCTTGATCAGGTCGGCGCCCTTCTCGCCGATCATGATGACGGGCGCGTTGATGTTGCCGCTCGTGATGCGCGGCATGATGCTCGCGTCGATGACCCGCAGCCCCTTGATGCCGTAGACGCGCAGCTTCGGATCGACGACCGCCCAGGGATCGTCGGGCGGGCCCATCTTCGCCGTGCCGGACATGTGGTAGATCGTCATCGTGTACTGGCGGATGGCGCAGTCCCAGTACTCGTCGGTGAACTCGGGCAGGTGCCGGCAGTTCGGGACCTGTTTGCTGTGGAACCGCGACCCGAAGCGCTTCATGGCCTGCGTCTCGCCGAACGCGATCGCAGCCTTCACACCCTCGCGCAGCACGCCCACGTCGTCCGGATGCGTCAGGTAGTTGTGGTACAGGAGCGGATAGCGCAGCGGGTTGCGCGACTGGAGCCGGATGAAGCCGCGGCTCTTCGGCCGCAGCATCATCGGAAACACCCCGAACACGTCCTGGTTGTTGATGGCGCTGAACATGTCCTCGTAGAACTCGTCCTTCAGGCCGTGCGCCTTCTTCACCTGGTCCCCGCCGTCCGAGGGTGTCGAGGCACTCGTTATCATGAACTCGATGTCCGGCCAGTCGTCCGTCTGGTTGGCGTACTTCGTGCTGATAAAGCCAACCGCCTCCAGCCCGATGCTGCTCGTCAGCGGGCCGTCCTCCGTGACGGCATACCGCAGCGCCGAGTTGAGGTTCACCAGCCGGTTCATGATGACCGAGATCGGTTGATCGATCCGGAACACCAGCCCCCCGACGGCGATGTGGTCCTGCAGGTTCTGGCCCACGCCGGGCAGATCGTGCACCACCGGCACACCGACGCGCTCCAGATTCTCGCGCGGACCGATACCGGACAGCATCAGCAGGTGGGGCGTGCCTATCGCCCCGGCGGACAGGATCACCTCGCGCGTTGCAAACACCTGCTGCGTTTTGCCGTTCCGGATGAACTCGACGCCGAGGGCGCGGCTCGTTTCCGGGTCCAGGATGACGCGCGTCACGTGGGCGAACAGGGCCACGTGCAGGTTTTTGCGGTTGCGCACCGGCCGCAGGAAGGCTTTCGAGGTGCTGCAGCGCGTACCCCGCCGCATCGTGAACTGGAAGAAGGCGAACCCGGTCTGCTGCTCGCCGTTCACGTCCACTATGTCGTAGCCCATCTCTTCGCCGGCCTGCAGGAACGATACGCCGAGAGGCGTCAAGTATGGTGCGTCTTGTACCTGCAACAGCCCTCCTAAAATGACATCAGGCATAGAAAGTCGTTTAGAACAGGTGCGCAAATGGTGGAATGGAAGTGTGTTTTTCGTTGCTGTTATCCTTACCGGTTGCGTGCTGTCGTTTGTTGCGCGCCAGGTAGGGATTCCGTTGATCTTCCGACTTGCGGAAGTACGGCAGGACGTCCTCGTAGCCCCAGCCAGGATTGCCCAGCGCCCGCCACAGGTCGAAGTCGCGCTTGTTGCCGCGAATGTACAGCATCGTGTTGAGTACGGACGAACCGCCGAGGACCTTGCCTCGGGTCCAGCAGCAGCGATTATCCTTCATCGCCTGACATGCCGTCTTCTGTGGCTGGGTTCTGGGTGGACGGTAGAAATAGTTTTAATTAATATCTTCCTTGTATAGCACGCGACCACCGATCGATTGATGTTGTCCACTGGTGATTGGTTTGTGATGAAGAGAATGTGTTCCATATGGACACTTCGATCCAGTCTTGAAATGAGGTTAGGAAACGGTACGACCTTTGTTGGAGCCACCGGGCAAAACAAAATCTCATTTGTCTAATCCTTCACCACCGTTTACGGCGGCGATGCCGCTTCGGAAAAGATGTTGGGGAATGAGTCAGCACTACGTCTATCTACGAAGTTTGATTAATAGCGCATCATCGACAACAGCTTGATCGAACGCATCGTATGGCTAAAGGGCAGAAAGGCAGATGATGCGTCCTTGCCTCCTAACGCTGGCGAACGGAGGAGCATACAATGGAGCTCGCCGGTCGAGGCGGTAGGGACATCTATCGAGTCGTTTGAAGTTCAAGTTTACCGTGTAAATTATACACCCTTTCTGCATTATGCAAATTTCAACCTGAAGTGGCTGTGAGATATGGCATCGAAGCTCTGTGGGCATCAGGTGTCTTACATTGATAAATTGATTTATAATCTGTTAGAAATAATTGAACATTTGTGCCGGTCCTATCTACACCCGCGTTGAAGAATGACCCCGGTCACTGCGTTAGCGGTACGTCACATTGCTGTAAATAAATCCATATGCAACGGTTGCCGGCAGTGACTCCGCACAAATGGGTGGTGGTGAAGAAATTTGGCTCCTCGCGCGTCTATTTGTCATATTATCGCTTTCGGTTTGGTGGGAGGTGGTGGTGGTGGTGGTAGTGGTGACCGTGCGTACGTGCAAACACAAATGAGCCACCCGGACCGCCCGACTGCATCATCTTCGGCCCGCCGCCATCGTGGCAGAGCCGTCCATCAAGGTCGACCAGGCCCTCGCGCGGGCTACATACGTAACACAAGATGAGATGACCGCCCGTGTTGCCGAAAAGTTGCCCAAACCAGTGTGCCGCGACAGGCGCTTCCGATAGAGCCGGTTTTGTCGATGGATGTCGTGGGTTGCACCACGTGCCGAGCAGAAAAAAACCATAGGTGCATTGACGGCACCAGAAGCACTTGTCGTGACCTTTCTTGTACTACGGCCCCGCAAGGTCCCGTTCCGGGATCGAAAGTGTTCGGTCCGGGTGTTACGTGTGTGGGGTTTTTCTTTTGGGTTATAGAGGGACATGATAAATAGGTGTTAAAATGTTATCTACATTATCTATTCCACTATCTACATAACTGCAGTTTTTCGATGTACAATATAATTAGAATGCTTCCAAACCTAGTGTTGAGTTTTATGAATCTTGCTATGAAATTCATATTAATTATTCATTGAATGAATCACGAACTTTTGGATTTTAATATATCTTAGATTTTTCAGGAGATTTATGATCTTGAAATTTCATATATCTTTAGAGACTCATTTTTATTCATTGAGATGAATCCACCTAGTATCAAGAATGTGAATCTCAGTTATGCAGCACTAGTCTGGACACCTTGACGTCCCAAGTCGTTTGTAGCATACTACTTTAGTAACCCAAAAAGCATCTCACTGCATATGCAATGATTCTGGACCTTAATAGACTCCACAACTACAAGTCTTTGTAGCGAGATCCTTGCAGCGGTCGTGTCTACGCGGTAACGACTGCCTTCGTTACGCTCGGTAAGTGTGGTTAGCTAAGTGGATCCAGCATGCGGCAGAGAACGCAACTCCCCCAGCGCCCAGTCTAGGGCTCAGGCCGTTTTGACGATGTACCACACGTCACGTACGCATGCTTTAACAACCTTGAGAAACTCACTTATACCGTCCTTCTCACTGCAACCGTCTTCGAAAGCCACGATGAGCCATCAGGCGAAGAATCGAGCCGGCCTGATGCACCCACCACGCCGCCTGTACCGATCGTACACAGGCATGCACGACAACGTTGCACAACGTTGAAATTGTAGCAATTTGTAACGGACGATTAGTGGGCAGCATAAGAAGTTGTTCCAACATTCTTGCATACGCGCACGAGGATACTTCAGGTATTGAGTTGGTCGATCGTAATAAAAAAAAACCGACAGGTGAGCTTGTTTCGCCTCTTGTCACGTGAGCGATCGCATAATTTAAAAAGCTGTCTCCCAGCCATGTTTGAAACGCCCTGTTAGATCCGCGTACGTTACCGTTCCTCCGTCAGAAGTGGCCCCTTTGAAGCGTCACATCATGAAGACTTCCCAATAGCGTACGCCCGTCAGTGTGTGTACCTTACCTATCAGCCTGAGGTGCCAAATCGCAAATTAAGAGTATCGATTTCCAAAGATTAATCATTGTGCTCCGCTCCTCAGCTGTCACCGGCACACACTCTCTCTCTCTCTCTCTCTCTCTCTCTCTCTCTCTCTCGCTCTCTCCTCTTCTCCCTGTCCGACCTCGTTCTCTTTGTGGCACAAACACTTTTCACGACGCCGTTTCTTGACATCCTCAAGTTCAAACCGTCGGTCGCGGTTAGAGCGCCGCGAGTTGATCGGGGAAGGCGGAGCAGAAATTGACTAGGAACCAATCCGGCGCATTACGCACGGTGGTACCGCGGTGGAGCCGGTTGCGAAAACAGCCTCACCGATCCCACGACCAAAGCCTCGCCGAAGGTCACGTCACGCGTTTCTATCCTTTCATCTTTCCTCGGCCGGCGCGCAGCCTGGTCCATTGTTGGTTTTTGGGGGCGAATCAATCAAACCGCGTTCGAGGTGGGTGAGTGGAGCCGTATTTTTCAAAGCTCCGCCGTGTTGCTGGTGCGAATGCGCGCTGTAGCTATCGTGCGATAATTTAATTGGTATCAAATGCATAACGAACGTTACCCACCAATTATGCTTCCTCGCCTATCGGAATGCTGTCTAAAGATCTGGTGTTTTCTTCACTCACCCCTGACAATACATTCCAAAGTTTCCTCCAGGCGATCTCAGGTGGGAACACCTGAGCCACCCGGCACGATACGCTCTCGGTGCACTTTCCGGGTGCATTACGTTATGCGGTTATGCGCTGCGATTTCACGCCGCCCGTTCAGTATTCTACGAGCGCGCATCGTCTGTTTATGCAACCGACGGCTGCAAGCAGACACGTCTTCTTGCGCCGCTCTGCAAAAAGGGAAAGTGATTCGGAGGAGGAATCGCTGTCGGCGTCCGTAGTCGGTGGCGGGTGAGAAAAAAAGCTACTGGGGTGCTGATGTTAAAGCTTAAAAGGTGTGCAACCACGTCGTTAATTGCTGTAGCTTCCATGCAAATCAGTTCTGGCAGCACTTTCCGTCCACGGCCAGCATGAAGCGAGTCTGAAGAGCATTAATTGCCTCTGGAAGACGCACGGGTGCTATGGTGATGGCTTATTAGTGCTATTCTTGAGGCCTAATTAGTGTTGGTAATCTGCATAGCCAGAACTAGATCTCCAATCAGCTCTCTGAGGTTAACCAACCAGTTTGGTTCGAACAAAAAACAACGGAACGCCGCAACACACAGGTAGCCATTAAACACCGATTTTAGAGCAACCATCAAACGGAGAAACCGGTTCCAGTTGACCGGAGAAATGGCATTGGGGTAGGTCTCGTCGTTGCCTTATCGATCCCCCCGAACAGCAATCGTTCCAGTTTTCCAGTTCCAACCATGCCAAAAATCGGTACTTTAGTTTTACAGGCCACCGTAACCATAAAAGTCGTGTAGGTGGGAGTTATAAAACGATATCAATAATCATCAGCACCGATGTATAATGCATCACCACTGTTGAGCTTTGCCGGTACATCCTTGAGAAAGTTTGGGCTGATATGGGTAAGGGTTTTAAATATTGATCTTCTTCAAATGACAACGGAGCTTAAGTTTTGGCGATCGGTGTGCAAAAGTTGTACAACATTATCGTTCGAAACGGCGTTTCGCACTGCTGTACCAGAGGGAAAGTTTCACGATCTACTTCACAACTGGTGGTGACTCTGGTGTATTTCGCTCATATTAGACTTTTAAATAAATCGCTTAGCAGATACAGAAGATTAATGATTTCACTCTCCTGTTGTTAGTGTGTAGCCTAGCAACAAAAAATCGGAAACCATGGTAAACAACGTTAATATGAAACACCTTGAACGTCATTAGTATACTGCGTGTCCAACTATTTAGTGTTAAAGACATGTAGTCTGCTGAAGATTCTTCTCAATGAGAGTGTGTTTCGTCTAATGATTCAGACAGTGGCCCCTTCCGAAACGCTACTAATGTACAAAGTGAGGTTGATGCGTAACATTGCTTGTTTGACCCCGATGCAAACGATCAAAAACGATCATCGCAATGGTTTTTTTTCTCCTGTACTTCGCTGCCGCAAGGAAAGGGAAGAGGATGCCGGCACGAAATCCATATCCATCCATACTCTCTTGCCCTCCGGCCATTTCATGTTCAAAAATTTTGGCACAAATCCCCACACCCCCCAAGGCATCGGCGCATAGTTCAAGTTCAATCGTGAGCCAGGGTCTCCAGAGCAGCGTAGTGGGCCCACCGTTAATGGTTCCGCCCGAGATCGTAAACTCCGCGCAGAGGATGACCCCGCGTAAATGGTAATGTATAAAAGCGCGTTTTTTTTCCTGTTGGGTTCGTTATTGCTTCTTCAACCATCATCACCATTACCGGGCGCGCCAATTTGGTTGTCAGTGAACTTGACATTGGCGCTGTGCTGTGTGTGCAGCGTTAGGTTTGTGGAGTCGTTGCGCAATGGAGCCCGCGCACGAGGCCCACTCCGTACTAAACTATCTCCTAAAACCGTCACTAGGAAGAGATCGCTGGACGGTAGTACACATTAAATGACCACCCGGGTAAGGTTAACTTCAGCGCGAGAAGCAACCCAACGCATTACCGAGTTGCTTTCGACGGCAGGCAAAGTTACTTTTACGCCATTGCGGAGACCATGCCGGAGGTCATTTGGTGCATGCGTTTCATGAAGTCTCGGCCCGACTTGGTGAAGGTCCATCGGTGACCTACAAACTACTGCTGCATGGTCTAGCTTCCTGCATCGTGGGCTACCGATCCCGTGAGATAACGATTTTTCTAATGATTTTTAATGTAAACAAACTGGCAACTCCCACGCCGGCTCTCGCGATTGATTGCAGATAAAGTTCGCTAGTTAACCCGCAAGTTAATGATGTTGGTGTTCGAAGTTTTCTGGGCGACCGTTGTCCGTTGAGTGAGTGTTGCGTTCGAGAAAAGACTCGATCGTCAATCAGATACTGACTACTTCTTATACAGATTTTCATGTTCCATGCCTCCGCTGAGCAGGAGGGTCTTGACCCACGGGAGGAGCGATATAAAGATCATTAAAAATAGCTTAGCCATTTCGTGGTGCGGTGGCTCCACCTGCCCAGGACAAAACGGTATGTGGTAACTGTAGTTAAAACCAATCATCTCGTCTCGCCGCCAACTTACCCGTAACCTTTCACATCCATTCGTTTTGTATGATTTTGGTCCGGGCGGTGGTAAGCATACACGATCGAGCGTTTAATATGTGTGTGCCTACAGCTTATGTAAGTACATTTATCGCAAGCTCACTGCAAGTACTGCACGCTCCGCGTAGCATCTGCCCGTTGCACTTCTGCACAGAGCGGCAACATACTGGGGGCGCTCCCATGGCGAGCTGATCGGCAAACTGTAGACCTGGCCCGTGACTCACGCAGCTCTTCGACCGTCCACTTCATTGACGGTCGCTATCAGTGGCGTCTGATCGTGCGGCGGGCGTATACACATAAATCGGCGCCCGCGACTGGGAATGAAGTAACGGAATTGAAAAATGTTCGCTAGACGGTGGGCTTTTCCGCGCCACACACACATAAATTGGTTCCGGATGTTGATTTTGGTCCCCGTTTGCGCTAGCGCTAGCGAGAAAGTAACGAGCGTCGCAACACAACTCGGCCGGCTTCCGTTGAGTTTTTGGCCGTGCTGTTGTATGTTGCTCGCGATAATAACGCGCCATCACAACGGCGGGGTGTGATGGAGTGCGTGCGTTTTTCTATCGCTCCGTAAGCCGTGCCAAAGCGGGGAAGTAACCTACTTCAGCTCCGAGTGCGCCGAGTTTCATCACTGGACTGGCCCATTGAGAGACTTTTTGGCGGCACGCAATCCGATTGGCTCCTGACCTGTTGTGTCGTTTACGCCTGGTTGGCTTGATTTGGGACATCAGGTGCAGTGCCGTGTCGAGACGTTTCCAACAACAACACGGGCGTGTTTGAATGAGCCTTGAATGAGCGGCTTAAGTCCCAAGCTAGGCGAAACAGTTAACAATGTAGTTATCGTGTGTTTTGTTTGGATTTCTTCTAGAATCTTGAGATCTAGATGGTGCTGCAGAACGAGATTGGTCACCAGACCATCTCGAAGAACAGAAGTTGGATGCCTATTTCAGATCTTCCTTTGAGGTTTAGCGAATGTTTTCTTTTATACTCTTGCGGATCTTTTACGTCACCGTATTGTCCCTTCTGATGTCACGATCATAACAAAAATCACGAAACACAGGCCACACCCAGGTAACAGACATAGGAGAGACTAGATCAGACAACTTCATCGTCTGCATTTCCTGCACAAGAAACCTGTTGCTCGACATCACCGGCCAGGAAGGGTCAGCGAAGGGTTCAGCTCTATTTGTGGGCAAGGTGAACCACGTGAACCAGCAGCGACATCAACACCCTCGTCGGTCGGTTTGATTGTATCCGGAACGTCTAGCAGCTGTACGCGCGCGCGCGCGCCCGCTGTTTGGTGATCTTCAGACGGTTGCCTTCGGTTCAAGTTCAATGTATCGCTTCATCCGCACACACAGCCGCTTTAGGGCAAACCGAGTGGAAGCCGAAAACGAAATAACAAAAATCCCTGACCAAATGCCGCGTGTGTGTGTGTGTGTGTGCGCCACCCTTGAGGGGAGATTGCTGCTCGTGATGATCTAGCCGGGCGGACCACTGGCGGAAAAGTTTTCAAACCATTTCCCGCCGAAGGCCCTCGACCTTTTTATTTCTTTCGGCCGCAAGATTCAGACAGTAAGAGGGAGCGTTGCTTTTTGCACCGGCACCGTACCGGTTTTATAGGTACGGATGTTTTTATTACTACTTCCCCTAGTGAATGCTGCAACCGGTTTGATTTGGGTATGCAATTTTAGTCGTCCCTCCGGCATTTTGACGTGCTACTACTTTTTCGACGCTCCGAGGGCAATCCTTACTCCTTAGCTACGCGCGTGAGCTATTGCCGAGAAGTTACCTGAAGATCTGCGCGCATACTCGATCGGCGATCGATGGCTCGATCTATGGAAAAGCGCCGTTTGAAACAGCCGCGCGTCAATTGCTTCCAATCATCATGTACCGTTTTTGGGCAGCATAATTATGATTAAGACCTTTACCACGCGATAATCACACGTTTCCATGGCGCGAGTAGCATGCCCGATGGGGGAAATACCATCTGAATAACAAATTCAATGGGTGCAAAAAAAACCAGAACAGGTTTTCTCGCCCCGACAGAAGTGCCGAACGTTTCGGTGTATATCACTGCAACCCTGCCAGCAGCATCCAGCTCCACCGGGAGCCAAATTAGCTCACCCATAAACTGCCGAAAACGCGACTCATCGATTGAAGCTATAAACCGGTTGAAACAGGGAAGGCCATAGGAATGCGCACCACCACGCCGCGGCTACGATCGACTAACCTCGTTTATGATAGACGTTTCTAGCTTTGCCGCGCACTGATCTTGAAACACACCGAACCTGTTGCATGAGACTTTGTCTTTATTTTTCTCTCACTACGTCTGAATGTGGCACGTGCTTCGGTGGTCAAAGTCCCACCCGAACCCGAGCGCGGCATGCGGAGATGGGTAGTGTTGTTCGATGCTGCGAACCGAACCGATAAGGTCATCCAGCTGGCTTTTCGGGTCGGTATAAAAAATGGTTTTGACAAAATCACCGCTCAATCGTGTGACTGGAGGCGCGTCGATACGCCAAATTCATTCGCGAATTGTGCTCGACGTCGGGCTAGGTTTCAGCTGACCGTAAACACCAACACCAGACCAGATCAGACCGCGAGACCACAAAAACAATCGGACCCGAAGCTTGTGGATCACAACAAAACGAGCATAAAATTTGTTTATCTAATGTAATCATGCTGGATGGATTGCAAAACGTGATCTAAACCCTCTAAGAGCTTTGTTGTTATCGACGAAATCAGTGTTCAAATGTCCTTCGGAAAAGATATCCTAACATATCCAGCTAGCACCATTAACCCGCCGCCTTTTGTGTTTGGCCGTAGGTGATATCGGGCTGCTCGATGATTAATTATCTACAGCAGCACACTTACCGCGCGGTGATTTCATGACACCATCGCTCAACTCCGTCGCCCACCACTTCGTTCGCCCGACCACTTTCGACACTTGCGACCCGCTGCTGCAGTCTTTTAAATTAATTCCATGCCCCTGGCGAATGTTGTACGGCGGCGGCGGCAAGTCCTAATTTTGGCAAATTAGTATGGAACCTCGGTTGCACGTGAAACAAAGGCCCCGGTCGATGCGGAAACCGCGGAACGGAAGGGACTCGGAACATAGCCCCGGTAGAAGGTGTGTGGGTCAGGTTATGTGTCCCGGGCGCGAGTGTCAAAATGAGCTACACGCCGCCTTATACGCTCCGAACAAGGTGGTGGTGCTACGCATTGAAATTGCGATCGCAAGTCAAGGCACTGCAGCCGTGCCAGGATTAAGATTGGTCACATGGTTTCGATGATGGAAGACAGGTGAATTGTGTAACGTTTGCGGCCACTTGTCCGACACAACGTAGGTAGATGTTTTGTGGATATTATTATATACCGACAAACTGATCAGCTTCACGTACATATCCATCGTTTATTGTACATATAGGACCAAAAACAAACGGCTGCTAGAATCTAGAACAAAACTTCACCTATTGTTTGGAATTTAGATCGATTTAGAATTCAAATACTCATCTAGATCAATTTGACAGGAATGAACTCTATATTGTAAACAGAAACGGACGAAGGTTAAACGCAGGCACGAACTAAACTTGTAATGAACTCTACACATACGGACAGATGAATACACAGAAGCAAACAGACAGTTGACCGCGTATCATCATTTTTTTTGACATTTTCGGGCGGAACATTTTCGGGTGAAAGAAAACGAAGTGCACGGACAAAGAACATTCGTGAGGAATTCTCACACCTATCTTGGACCAAAAGTCAGCTCCAAGAGCATCCTTTGTAAATGCATAGGTCATGTACTCACATACGGTTCTGAAAGATAGACCCTGTCCAATCTGATGGAGCTCTTCTTAGTCGCACTTGAAATGAAGATGCTCAGAACAACGGAAGAGACGCTTTAATGGCGAAAAATATGAGCAGTAAGATGTTCTCACTATTGTGCAGAGTTCGAATACCGCCAGGAGTATTTATATATCCTAGCGTCAGGAAGTTCGCAAATGGTTCTAGTATCCTTCAGCTCTAAAGAGCCGAAGACAAACAAAATCTTATATCCAGAACTTTTCCATCATTATTTCTTTAGAGGGTCAGCACCTACGCGTAGTCGGTGAAAAATCTGTACAAAGCATTCGTGTGCGATATGCTCATCCTTAGTCACGCTTAGCAGCTATCGTATGGCGAAAACAAAGTTGACCAATTCTACACATTGTCTAGAAACCTGCACCATAAAGTCCATGAAACGTTTCTTGTTCTGTTCTATGCCCAATTTCCCTGCCGTTGTTCGCTTGATCGACGATGGCATGTTAAACATGGTACAATTGCACAAACCTATAACCTAACCGTCACGCAATGAGTAGTACCTTCGGCACAGCATAAAGGTGAAGAGTTCCGACCGAAGCTCACCTACCACTCGGTGCTTACTTAGCGATAACTTCGCAACTATCGAAAATCCTCGTCCAACACTTTGCACGCTGCAGCCCCGCACACGAAACCTGACCACCGATAACGTCCACCAGTGTGCGCCTTGTGTTCGCCGCCTGCCT
This sequence comes from Anopheles dirus, assembly GCA_000349145.1. Classification (NCBI taxonomy): domain Eukaryota; kingdom Metazoa; phylum Arthropoda; class Insecta; order Diptera; family Culicidae; genus Anopheles; species Anopheles dirus. The sequence continues at coordinate 2,563,707 of KB672868.1, read as the reverse complement.
GCATGTACGCGACGGTTTGCGCAACCCTTCGTCGCAGGGGTTCGTCGCCTGCGAAGTCGGCAGCGAATCAGGGTCAGCTTTCAAAAGTCGCAAAACTGCGCAGCACCGGGCGACGCACGCCCCAAAGCCTCGGAGTGCATTTGGAGGCTGGTGGCTGGCCTGCCAAAGTCACCACGGTTGGCATGGCACGTTGTCTGACGACTTTCAGAAATTGCAACACAGAACAGAACACGCTACATGCAACGGCAACGCCGAGCTGCAGCGTACCACCAATCGGCATTACCACTGTGTGTGCAACGGATCTCTCACCTGTACTTCCAATCCAGCTTGCTCTTGTGCAGGTAGAGCGACAGGATCGGCACGTCGGATATCTCCGTCTCGTGGCCGCCGGCCTCCAGCAGCAGCACCTTCCAGCCGCCGATCTCCGACAGCCGGGAGGCGACGACGGCCCCGGCCGAGCCGGCGCCCACCACGATGAAGTCGTACTCCCGGTCCACCTCCGGCACGTTGAACGGTCGGTTCTCCGGATCGAACAGGTCGTAGTTGTAGTAGGCGAGGGACGCGATCAGTATCGGCACGATCGCCAGCTTGCCGACACCGATGACGGCCGTCGCGGCGCTGATGGCCGCCCCGACGGCGGTGGTCAGACCGACGGCGGCGGCCGGCGTCGCCTTCAGGGCGGCCCCGCCCAGCAACGGGATGAGCGTGCCGAACGACACCACCATGATGTTCCGCGCTAGTGCCAACCGGAAAGTTCTGTTCTGGCAAACCTCCGCACCTAGAGGCTGGTTTCTACTGCCACGCGGTTGCAAAATTAGATCGCGAACAAATCTCCGCGCTCATCATCCGACTCACCCCGCTGGGTGAGCGCTTTTCAACGCGAAACGCTGCGGATGGATGCGGAAGCACCATCAGCATCAATCACTTCACTTCGCCACCGAGCACGCTCCGAGATCTGCCTGCTGCTCGCCGACACTTTCACCAATTTTTCACTCGCATGGCCCACCGGGGAGGTTTCGGGGGAGAGGGGAGAAAAATTGGGCTGTTCCCTATTTTTGCGACCGAATGCTCTGCCGATCTTTTCGATTTCACAAAACAACAAACAATAACAAGCCACCTTATTACCGATAATTGTGTTTTCACTGACCGCAGTCGACCGCAGCGCAGCGATAGTCGGCCCGGAAAATTCGTCCCGATACTGGATACGGATACGCGCTCGCACCGCTGGAGAAGTGAACCGATCGCGTCGATCGACGAACGTGAACTGATCGAGTCCGGCCCGAACCAGCACGTGGATTATGCAATTTCCGAGGGGGGCACACCACCACCACCACCACCACCACCAGCGTGGTGCCCAACCAGCTGTTGCAAAGCGGCTCTACGCTACTCTGGTGGTGGTGGTTGGGATAGCGTACGGGTCTGGTTGTATGGGTGCGCGAAGGAACAAGCCCATTGCATCGAACCGGCTTTGTGTCACGCACGAAAACTATGCTGCCAGCATCGCGCTCTTCTTGTGTGTGTATGTGTTGGTACAGATGCATGAGGAAATGTATGTACGTGTGAAGCATGTTTCCTTGACAAGCGATGGAAAAACCTTACCAGATGAGGAAAGCACATCACCCCGGCCGTAGGAGGTGTTGGGTGTGGATTTTCTAACGCACACAAACACACTCGAAACAAGACCCCCTGACTCGAGCGAAAGGGGAGGGAAACGCATGCACACATTGCACCTAGCGGAGCGTATCTGCCGCTAGAACTTCGGATCGGACAGCTGATCACGTAGCGCGTTTCAAGACTCGTGCCCGTAAAGATGATGATTGCGATTATCTTGTGTTCGTGTTGGTACACCTGCGTTTCGCGACGTCAAGGCGCCAAGCAGAGAGGGAGAGTGTGCCGTGTATTTTAGCCTTTTTTGTCGATGAGTTTTAATTTGCTCACAGCGCTTCGTCCTTTGTTTGGAACAGTCTCGGAGATGAAATTGATTGGATGTTCGAACGCAACAATCGTTTACTGATATTTTTTGAAATGATTTAATTCCAAATTAGCCTGCACTCTGGTGTGGCCACTCTGGTGTGGCGTCTGAAGGGCTATTCGTTAGAAAGTCGTTGATTCCTTTCATTATTTAGTTTTTTTTCTCAACCTTTTTTTATTTTTGCATCTAGTAATGTTTATTTATTTATGTATTTATGTATTTATTTATGTATTTTTTTTATTTATTTATTTATTTATTTATTCATTCATTCATTTATTTATTTATTTATTTATTTATTTATTTATTTATTTATTTATTTATTTATTTATTTATTTATTTATTTATTTATTTATTTATTTATTTTATACATATAGTTAAACATTACTCAGACTACGCAAATAAAGCGTTAATGATGTGGTAGTAGTTCGTTTTATACATATTTGTGTATTGTGACATATTCTCCCTTGCAGCAAGCTTTATAGAAAAGACTGATCGCGCTAATGAAGTGTTTTTGTACGGACATTACATACTTTCGGGCTGATATATTCAATTGGTATCAGAAAGTATGCAATCGGCATTAGATGAACGCTAAGCCATTTTGTCTGATGTTGATATATCTTCCAAATCGTAAAGCTAGACCCAAAAATTGGGCAAATAAAACGTAAATAAAGCACTAGCAGCGCGTTTATACGTCTGATTGCATATTTTTGGGCTAATCGAACAACATTGCGCCACCATTTACATTTCATATAACGAAAACAATTTTCACATTCTCGGTCACTCTCTGCTTTAATAAGCATGGTTGGTGCGTGCGGAAAACTCAGCATACCTGTTCAATGCATGCACTACCTACTTAGTTCCGTACACTTCCCCTCGCGCCGCACAAACGCGGAATCGCTTAAATGCAACACATTTTTTGACGCTACCAGAAGCATTTTGCAAACTAAATCTGCCCCTCCCGATGCTTTCAAGAGCATCCGGGTTTTTCGGACCACCACACGCGCCTGTATGTAAATCGAAATTTCCGGCCTTTTCCGGTGCACTACCGCTTCCGAGCTTGCCACAGGCTGGCCTTCTTCCTGCAAGCGATTGATTTCGCGCCAAGCATAATCGAACCAGTTGCACCTCCAGAGGCAGACCTTGCTTCCTTTCCATCGGCTTCGCTCCGTCGGGTTTCTTCAAAGCATGCGAAACATTAACGCATCGATGATACGCGAAAGGAAAACATGTCTACGATGTGCTAATCCACGTTTCGAGTATGGAAGCAACAACAAAAAGCCACTACTGCCTTAGCGGGTAGGGAAAAACGCACACACACTCCCAGCATAAGACGCCACACACAGCCCGCGCTGACCTTATGCATTTGTTTGTCGGAAGAGTTTAGGCAAACAGGCTTTTATTGCTGCAAATGGAAAATCAAACCAAAGCCGACCGAGGAGGGCGGACTCGGCGTCCCGTGATGTTTTCGTTATCGCCGTTGTCATTGAATATGGGGAGCGTTTTTTTTGTTGTTGTTCGTCTTCTTGCTTTCTATTTCATTTTATTTGTCGATCGGATCGACCGGTCCCGTCACCGGTGTGTCACCCAGATCCGGTGAGGTTCGTCAACTTGAGTCGACCAATATTCGATTCATCTGCTCAAACCACCGACCTTCACCGAGATTGGCGGGGCTCGGTCGCTGCGCCAAGATCAACGCTGCGGTGATGTGGTAATCGGGACGGAAAAGTGAAAAAATAACTACTGGAGCCCTCCCGCCGCCGCCCGCTATGTCCCGCGTGCAGCCGGGACAATCGATCGCTGCGACACGGCTGATTGGACAAACTTAGTTCCGCCGGATAGTTTATGGTTTGTCCTTGCAGCGATGCATTTTATGGCATGCGCTGGCCTTAAGAGCTCGGAAGGTGTTGGTAGCCTTTTTTCCATGTGGTTAGGCTACTAATGGGGCCAATTTAGCTATCCGCGGTTCTTTGCTTTTCTTTGCAAATTAAATCTAAAGCGCGACAAAACAAATGCAGCGGGACAGGACACTGTTCGGCGGGAGGTTTGTTCGAATTGAAAGTGACCGTTCCGGCTGCGTGCGGTATAGTATTATTTAATTGCGTGAAGCAAAAACATACCGCCGCTCGAACCTGGAAGACTCCTCATGTTTTTTTGTTTTAATATACAACAAGATATTACTCGGACAACAGATCACTCAGTTGTTACCGGCACGGTTACGGTGTACACTTATCGATTAAAGTAGGCTCGCCTTTACGATACGCTGTGATGTACGATGTGTTCTTTCTCCACCGCTCTTGCGCTGTGCCGAACCGTCATATGCAACGCGGGTATTGCACCATCGCCGACGCGTCGTGCAAGTGTGACGTTTTTGGAAACCCGCCGCAACCGGTCTGGTCGGCGCACATGGCCCGCCAAAGAAAGCTGCAATTGTATCCAGCTTGTTTCTCGGCGACTTCACCGCCGGCTGCAGCTGGAATCTGGCCACCTTCAAGTTCCAGTTGGAAGACTCTTCTACCCGCACTGCATGTGTGTGCAGCAACAGCTCCGTGCAGCCAGCAGTGTGACAAAATTTGCAACCGACTCGATGCGATTCGACCTAGACCAGCGTTGCGTGCTTCTGTACTAGCCTCGGGCATATTATACAATCAGAGCTTTGCGATTTTTGCGGTACCGTGCGGAGGTAAAGTGGAACACAGGGAGCAATATAAGAACGGGGATGGGAAGATGCGAATTGGTGTCGTAAAACGATCAACTAATAAAACTTTGGTTTATGTCTTTTCGTTGCAGGTAAGCGATCCGTACGGGATGGAGATGCAAACCATTGGAAGGCTGTCGGATGATAGACTACACTGGGGCGGCCCAACGTTGAAGCGATTTGAGATATTAGGAGGCTTTAGTTTGTTGTTATCGCTTTTAATTTCAAATTATTTTGTAACAAATACCAAACAATTTTCGGAAGGAAGCTAATGAACGACAGAAATGTTTATTGTGCGTACGCCCTGCGCATGCAAACCAGGCTATTAAGTAATGCTGCCATGTGCCCTCTGCAATGGTATGCTATAGAAACCATGGTACTTACGTGATAGCCGAATCACTTTCACCCTCGTCAAGGCTAATCCGAAGTGCTTCCGAAATTAGTATGAGCAATTGCCCTCGCCATTGTAGAAAGTTTGATCGGGATGCGCCATAAATGATTTAATTTGTTTTTTTTTCTACATCAAACTTCACACCCAACTCCATTCAGCAATACCATTCTTGAACAGATCACCAAACATTCCAATCCGTGCTCTGTTAGCTTTCGAATATCATTAATATCCAATAATCATACGCAATCTTCGTAGGAAGCAAAAGTATTTCCACTGAAAAATTGGTAGATCAAAAGTTCCAACAAGTCCAATTCGTTTAAAAAATGTTAATATGCATACTTATGGTTAGTACGGCCAGAACGTGATACGCCAGAACGTGAAAAAAGCCTGTAAAGTGGTAGATAGGTTTTTCGGCTCCTGTACGAAGGCCAAAAACTCAGTCATGCGTTTATTCTGAATGTTGTACCAAAAAACTCGATTTCACGCATAAGTTTTGTAAGTTTTATAAGTTTTGGCCTTCTCCCTATCCTGCTTTCTCACTATCGCCTACACCGATTGCCGACAAATCCTGTTGACGTTAAGACTCAGTAACAGCGGCTGTCTTCGTAAACCGTTTGTTTACAACAGATATAAAAATACAAACAAACAAATATTTATTACATTTATTATCAATTATGACGATGCAGTTCAATTTCACGTTTGCAAACAAGTAACATCTTTATTTCCATCACTGTGAAGAAGACGTGATCGTGTATCGGCTCGTGCATACCTTTAGGGGCAAAACGTTCGTCTGAACCGGTTCGTTTCTCCTGTCCGCCTAAATTCTCACAACGCTGCGCCTACGGCTTATTCCATTTATGTTGTGCTGTCAACTTTAAAGTTCCGTATGAGCAGCCGGATCCTCCTGCACATTGTAATCCTCCTTTATGAAATCGGAGCCCTTTTCCCCGATCATGATGGTCGGTGCATTCGTGTTGCCGCTCACAATGTCCGGCATGATGCTCGCATCGATCACGCGCAAACGCTGCACACCTCGCACCTTCAGTCGGGAATCTACAACGGCGCTCGGGTCGCTGTCCGGTCCCATCTTGGCCGTACCCGTCGGATGGTACAGGGTTGTCGACATGTAACGCGCGTAACACTCCCAATAGCTATCCGAGTCGTACTCCAGCTGGTCGCACTCGGCGATCCGCATATGGAAGTCCGTCAGCTCGTGGTAGCCGAAGTTTTCCGTGTCGAGCAGCTTCCGGAAGAACCGTATGCCGCGGACAATCGTCTTCACATCGCGCTGATCGTCCAGGTAGTTGGCCTTGATGACCGGAGCGTCATGTGGGTCCGCCGAACGCAGCTCGACCGTTCCCTTCGACTTCGGATTGAGCAGTGTTACCAGCACGACCAGGATTTCAGACTTTTGGTTCTGCTCGATGATCTGATGCGCGATGTAGTCTTCCCATCCGAAGCATTGAGTAATTTTCGCCACATCCGGTGTCTTCCAGAGGTACAGCATGTGATGATACTGAATGTCCGGGAATTTCGCGGCCGGACTCTGGGTGTTGATGAACGCCAGAAGATCCGTTGCGCCGACCGTACCGAATGAACCGAGACCATAGCGCACGTAGCTGTAGATGCTATCCAGCAACTCGTCCATGCTTCGCTCGATTGGTCGCGAACCGTGGAGGGTGAGGAAGAGTGGTACAATAACATGGTCCTGCAGATTTTCACCGACCGCCGGTACGTCCTTCACCAACGGGATTCCCAAACCCTCAAGCTGCTCCTTCGCACCCAATCCAGAAAGTTGTAAAATCTGTGGAGTGTTCACCGCACCGGCCGATAGCACCACTTCCTTCTTCGCGCTAACGGAAATGGCGGCCTGTCCGGGTAGATCGAACGTAACGCCGCTTGCCACAGTACCGTCGAAATTGATCTTCGTCACGTGCGCCTGCTTAATAATGTGCAAGTTCGGTCGATCTTTGGCGCTGTTCAGGAACGCTTTCGCTGTACTCCAGCGTCGTCCTTTGTACACCGTGCCTTGGGCAACGTTAAAACCAATGTACTCGTCGCTGTTGATGTCCATAATCTCGGGCAATCCCAACTCATGGGCTGCCTCGGTGATCACCAACTTGGTCATCTCGTTCGACATGAAAGAGTTGACCTTGAGCAGGCCACCCTGCGCGTGGTAGTCGCCCCGCTCCTGGAGCAAATGTTGCGCACCGTTATCTTCCGACTTTTTGAAGTACTCTAACACGTTCTTCCAGCCCCAGCTGGGATTTCCTAGTTCCTCCCAACGGTCGTAGTCCCGGCTGTTGCCACGAACGTACAGCATGATGTTGTTACTGCTGCAACCGCCCAGCATCTTACCCCGCGGCCAATAGCTTCCTCGTTTGTAGGCTTTGCTGGCGGTGTCACTCTTTTCGACGTAATAGTTCCAAACGTGCGAGCTGTTCATCAACCCGAATGCCAGATATGGCACCTAATTAAGAATAGGATATCAGGGTTGATCTTCTTGATTTAAAGCCGTGGAAGACGTAAACTAAGCCACATAAGTGAATGACACATATTATGAAATCAATGAAATGATGCATTTATTCAGCGACAACCAAACACATACACACTGCAAAACACTTAAAGCTCAGTATGATGCGGTCCCTCACCCCAGTCTGCCTTAATCATATCCGACGCCTTTTCGCCAACCATCATAATAGGAGCATTAGTGTTGCCCGACACAATGTTCGGCATGATGCTGCCGTCTACCACGCGCAACCCTTTAACCCCCTTCACGCGCAACCGAGCATCGACTACCGCATCCTTGTCGCTGTCCGGACCCATCTTAGCCGTTCCGACCGGATGGTACAGCGTCAACGTCAAATAGCGCGCGTAACACTCCCAGTAGGCGTCGCTGTCGTATTCGTGCCGATCGCACTCCGCTAGCTGCATTCGGTGCAGTTCACCCTCGTGCTCGCGGAACGTCGGTGTATCGATAATCTTGTGGATGTGGCGAATGCCACGCAGTACCGCTTGCACGTCGTCTTTGTCTTCGAGGTACCCGCTCTCGATGCGCGGTGGATTGAACTCGTTGAAGTCATCCGTCGCTAGCGTAACGCGTCCCTTCGATCGTGGATTCAGCAGCACGACGATGGCCATCACCACGTCCGCCTCGGTGGCAGCCGCCAGCATGGACTGCGATATCTCCTCGCTGTAGCCAACCTTGTCGCAAAACAGCACCGACTTACCCGAACCCTTCTCGAACTGGAAGAAGTGATACTCGATGTCCGCGAACGGGCTGGACGGGTCGAGCGTGTTGACGAACCCGATCACGCTCGTCACACCGTGCCCGGCCATCGGCCCGGTGCGGGTCGTGATGTACTGGAACAGATTCTTCGCCAACTCCACCTGGATGTTGTAGTTCGCGGCGGTCGATTTGTGCAGCTTAAACAGCAGTGGCACGAACAGGTGATCCTGGAGGTTTTCTCCAACGGGCAGATCGGCCACGAGCGGAATGTTCACCTTCTGCAGCAGTGCTTTCGGTCCGATTCCCGATAGCTGCAGGATGTGCGGTGTATTGATTGCGCCTGCCGAAAGGATGATCTCTTTGCGGGCGTGTGCCACCTTCAGCACCTTGTTGTCGAGCATGAAGTTCACGTACTTGTACCGTCCGCTAGTCGCATCGCGCTCCACCGTCACCACGACCGCATGTTTGATCACGTGCAGGTTCGGCCGGTCCTTCACCGGCACCAGGAAAGCCTTGGCCGGGCTGCACCGTGTGCCGTTCACAATGGTGCCCTGTGCGACACCGAAACCTACCTGGCGTGCCCCGTTGATGTCGGTGGTGCTCTCGAACCCAGCGTCCTTGAAGGCTTGCAGCATCACGTCCGACAGCGGATGGTGCACCGGGAAGTTGCCGACTTTCAGGTAACCACCGGTGGCGTGATAATTGCCGCCGTCGCGTGTCACCAGTTCCGGATCATGGTTGTCTTCGCTTTTCTTGAAGTACGGCAGAACTTCCTTCCAACCCCAGCTTGGATTGCCCAGCTCAGCCCAGCTGTCGTAGTCACGGGAATTACCACGCACATACAGCATCGCATTGATGGCGCCACATCCACCCAACGTGCGCCCGCGTGGCCAGAAGGCTCCATCTTTGGAGCCCTTGCTAGCGTGTGGTGTACGTTCGACGTAGTTTTCCCAGTCTGCTTCGGTTTTCTGTATCGTGAAGAATGTCTCCGGTATCTGCAAGGGGGGGTGTGGAGTTACGTGATGATGACATTGGCGGTTGTAGCGATACTCCCTTCAAGATTTTTCATGCGAGTTGGGACAGTAATTTCAAAACGCAGCAGTATTTTAGGTTTGTAAGGTTTGGAAAATAAAGATTTGGAGAGGTTTTATTGGAAATTAAAGGAATAGGGATTGGAACTACCTTTTAAATATTATAAATAATAAAACGGCAAAGCGCAAAACTGATTTATTTACATCAGATACTTCATGTACAGTAAACTGTTAGCATACAAAAAAATATCTTGAGTACTACTGCACTCAGTGGATTATGAAATCAATCGGTAGCTTCAAAAAAAGAATCGCCCTTTCGGCGTCGGTTCCGCGTACTCCTGCTTGATGAAATCGGACGCCATTTCTCCGATCATGATTGTCGGTGCATTGGTGTTGCCACTGATCACCAAGGGCATAATGCTGGCGTCGATAACTCGCAACCCACGAACACCTCGGACGCGCAGTTTCGAGTCAACAACCGCTTCCGGGTCACTCGCTGGGCCCATTTTCGCCGTGCCCACCGGATGGTACGTCGTGACGGTCAGATGGCGCACGTAGCACGCCCAGTACTCATCCGTATCGTACAGCAGCTCCCGGCATCCGGGAATGTCTACCCGATGGAGTACAGCCCCAGCATTGCGGAATGCGTTCGTCTGCAGTAGACGCTGCTGGAGACGTATCGTTCGCACGATCACGTTTAGATCTTCGACATGCTCGAAATAGTTCGCCTCGATGATCGGATGCACCCGCGGGTTGCTGCTTGCCAGTTTGATACGTCCTTGTGATTTCGGATTCAGCGCCGTAATGTGCACGTACAGGGCTGGCGTGAGCCGATCAGCCTCCTGAACGGACGCACTGATGGGTTCGGTAAACTCGAAGTTACGTGCAACCTGTGCACTATACTGGCCACCCTTCGGGAAACTAAAGTACAACAAATGTACGTCCGGGAAAGGATCGCTTGCATTGACCGTATTAAGAAATCCCATTGTGTCCAGAAACCCGCTGCGGACGACCTCCACGCTACGGTTTTTGAGGGCAAACTCGTACAGGTCGTTCATCTGGGCAAACTGCTCATCAGTTTTGTCGTCCTGAACGCCGTACAACTTGATATACAGCGGAACCGCTACGTGATCCTGCAGATTTCCACCCACGTTCAGGTCAACCTTTGGCGCGATACCGAACTCTTTCAGCTCGTCCTGGCGTCCGATACCCGACAGCATCAGCAGCTGCGGAGTGTTGATTGCTCCAGCCGATAGAATGACTTCCTTGCGTGCGGTCACCTGCTGCACACGCTGCGTGCCATCGATTACGAACCGTACGCCCCGGGCAACGTTTCGCTCGTCGATCAACACCCGCTCCACCAGCGCGTGCTTGATGATGTGCAAGTTTTCCCGATGCTGAATCGGTACGAGGAATGCCTTCGCCGGGCTGCAACGCGTAGCGCCGATCATCGTGTGCTGGGTGCTACCGAAGCCGACGTGCCGCTCGCGGTTGAAATCGTCGATCCACTCGTAGCCCGCCTCCAGAGCCGCACGTTGCAGAATGCCGTTGGCGGCCGTATTGTCTATGCGCTGCTCCACATTCAGATAACCACCGGTGCGGTGATATTGGGCACCAGCAGCGTCACTTACCAGCTCCGGCACGTTCATGTTTTCCGACTTGCGGAAGTACGGCAGAACATCTTCCCAACCCCACTCCGGGTTGCCCAGCTTGTGCCAGCGTTCGTAGTCGCGTCGATTGCCGCGGATGTACACCATCGAGTTGATGCCGCCCGATCCACCCAGCAAGCGACCTCGCGGCCAAAACGTTCCGTTGCGCGTTCCCAGTCCGGACTTGTCCGAACGCTGAACATTGTACGACCAATCGACCTCACTGTGCTGCAGCGACAACGACATTCTCGCGATCTAAGAGCGAAGAGCGGAATCGTTAGATAACACTAACGGTCTCATGTGCTGGTAATTGACACTCTGGCCACTGTGAGGTTAAACTGCTCAAAAAAGGTTAGAGCTGTTTAATGTCTTATATTAGTGCAAAGTTTATTTGAAATTGTGAAATCCATAAATGCCTCAAATACATCTAACGCAATCCTTATTTGGTGTCAATTAAAACCTGGAAGGCTATTTTAGGCATTTGTTGACCAATTGGGGAGAAATTTTCACTCATTGATGCGCTAATTATTCTAGATTTATAATTCGTTAAGTTTACGACCCTACCTATCCCCGTTCCATCTCCCAGTTCGTACAAGAAAAACCCGCTTTTAAAAATTATTAAAAAAAAACATAAAAATGATTATTTGAGCATAAATTCTATGTACCGGATAAAGAGCGGTCAAAACCCCAGAACCCACGAACAGAGTTCGAGATTCAATCACTGTCCATATAATCCGATACATGAAATTCGGGCTACAAAAATCGTTACTCATATTTTTACTCGATTTATACTCAAACGAATTGCTCCTTGAGTAGAGCTGGGGAAAAAACGGAAAGAGGTACGTTTTCGAACTGAAAATATAATTAATATAGAATCGCAGGCGCACAATAATGTGAACATTTCAACCCAATCGATGAGCTATTTCCAAAAAAATACCTTACAGGTGACAATTAACATCAATTTTTTCACGTTAGGAGTATTCGATCCATTTCGCCGTTAGTTTAAACCACTTCCCGGCGGTGTCATCGAAAGGTAGTGTGCAGTCAAACACCGTGCCTGTATGTTCGATATTGTGCTTCTTATCGCGATAGCAACGGTCGTGCGCTTCCGTAAGCACCACTTGTAAAAGCAAACAGATAAAACCACTCGAAACCATGTTCATTCGGTGATGCAATTTTTTTACCATCTCCTAACCAACATTCACATCCAGTGCAATCGATAAGACTACATTTGAGTGCAGTATTCACACGACACTATATGTCCAGGAACAGACAGAGCTAGTATCGATCTAGAGAGTCTTTGTGTGATGCATGCCTACGATAACCATCCGTGATCCTCCTTGAGCATATCGGAAGCTTTCTCAGCGATCATGACAACCGCGGCGTTCGTGTTTCCGCTTACAATGTCCGGCATGACGCTGGCATCCACTACCCGCAGCCGGTCGACTCCTCTGACGCGCAGCTTTGTGTCGACCACCGCATCTGGATCATCCGATGGGCCCATTTTCGCTGTCCCCACCGGGTGGTAGAGTGTAAGGGACAGCTCCCGAATGTAGCACTCCCAATAAGCGTCCGTATCGTACAGTTCATTCTCGCACGCCGGTAGATCAATCCGTACTGGGTTGGGGTCCATCGCTGTTGCTTCGGCCATAACACGCCGGTGGACACGAATGCCTGCGATCAGAGTCAGCATGTCGTCGGGATGCGTGAAGTAACCCGCATCGATCAGTGGGCTGTCCATCGCCTGGTCCGAGCGCAGTCGTATATGACCCCAAGACTTTGGCTTCAGCAGGATGGGAAATGCACCGAACAGGTCTGTCTCGTCGTTAGCCGCCGCCACCGACGCGAGCTCGGGCCCATCGAGTTCCATTTTCTGCAACCACCGGCCAGCGATGCCAGATCGCTTCCGGGAGTACATATGATGGTACTGGATGTCCGGGAACGGATGCGAACTGTTTGCCGTGTTTACGAAACCAATGAATGCATTCAGACCCGGTTCGGTTAGAGGACCATTCCGATGGATCAGATACTCGAACGAGGGTTCCACCATGTCTCGCTGCAGGTCGAAGTCGGTGGCTGTTGAGCTGTAGATGCGGTAGAACAGCGGCACCGTCACGTGATCCTGAAGCTTGCGACCCACGGGCAAATCGGATACAAGCGGGATGTTGTACCCACTCAGATCCTCCGCACGGCCAACGCCCGACAGCATCAGAAGTTGCGGTGTGTTCACTGCACCGGCCGAAACGATCGTCTCTCTGCGCACTTTAACCAGTAGCTCCCGCTGCTCGGCATCGCTTTCGGTCCGAACAAACCGTACCGCCGTAACGCGCCGCTCGTCGTCATACTCCAGCTTGGTCGCATGGGCGTGCTTTATCACGTGCAAGTTGGGACGATCCTTGATCGGCACGAGGAACGCCTTGGCAGAGCTGGCTCGCGTGGCATTGACCGTGTTGAGCTGCACGCGACCAAATCCGATGTGCCTGTCCGCGTTGAAGTCGTCCAGAAAGTTGAAACCGGCTGCCCGTACTGCTGCGCGCAGATGCTCGATCTGGACGGGGTTACCGGTGGTGCTGCTGACGGTCAAGTAACCTCCCGTGCCGTGAAACGTTCCATCACCGACCACCACCGGATCACGATTATCTTCCGATTTGCGGAAGTACGGCAAGACGCTTCGCCAACCCCAGCCCGCGTTGCCTAGAGCTTCCCACGTGTCGTAGTCGTACGCGTTACCTCGCATGTACACCATTGCATTCATTGCGCCCGAACCACCAAGCATTTTACCGCGCGGCCAGTAGCAACCCGCCGGTGACGACGAAGCCCGACAGGCTGTACGTCCCCGGTGTGCCTTAATTCCATCACTAGTGTCGGCGTAGTACACCCAATCGACATTTGACTTCTCTAAGTGTATTTGCATAAAGGGAATCTTCGGGGTGCGGATATGTAGGAGCGGGATCGCATTAAAATAGGACGAAGGAAAGAATTGTTAAGACAGACCGACAGGTCGGAAGCAATATCAGCAGCAGGTTAATCATGCAAGCAGACAACAACTCGTGCACATGTAAGACCCACCACCGTTGGTTGCTAGGAGATGAACCATAACGCTTTGAAGGCGAACAAGCGAACAGAAACCCTTACCTCCGATTCGATCGGCGGATCGCCACCGGCCTCCAGCAGCAACACCTTCCAGTCGGGGTTCTCGGACAGACGGTTCGCAACGACCGAGCCTGCCGAACCGGCACCGACGATTACGAAATCGTACTCGTCCAAACCGTGCGCCAGTGCCGTCGGGCCGTAGTCCTTCGGCCACATGTCCGGCGGGGATATCGAACACTGAGCCGCCAGGATGGTCTGCACCAGCAGCCCGAACAGCTGGTTGGCCGGTCCGACGCTCTGCGCGGCGCACTGACCAGTGAACAAGGCCTCCATGTCCTTCCGGTATGTGTTTCACGTTGTACGGATTTGTGTGTGATCTGAAGAAGAATGAAAAAAAAGAAGATTACGGTTAATTTGTTTGTTACCACCGGTTCCGGACTCGAGTGGCTCTACCCGTGACCCGGTTGTCTGCGATGATTTCTTCAGACTGATGCACTACCGCTTCCGTCGACCCGGTTCTTATAGTGTCGGCGACGGCAAGGTTGAATACGAACCCACGCACTGCAAACAGATAGTGTGTAGTGTGTGCATTTTGCTATCGAAAGCCATGACACTGGGAAGGCAACGATTCTGTTACTTCCATGTGAGGCTTAGGGGCGCATAGCATGCATAGCTTGTTAGAACGGGCCAGCCTATAGGAACTTGTTTGCAATTCATAGACAGTGTAGGCGTTTTTCACATGTTTATGCGCGGACAACGAGGAAAAATTTAACTTATCGATTAATCCCAACTTGTTCTGAATCACGATCTCGATTTCGAAAAGATTGTGGTATCACAAACGCTATCTAGATTTGATTCGAGTTCCTAATGGCTACCGAGTGCGTCGAGCAGTTTTTTCAATACAATTAAGGTTTATACGTCATGTATATTTCTATATCTTTCTGTTATCTGACAGGCTTTCTGTTGTCAAGAGAGTTTTGACATCAATTTCAACAACTACAACCAGTAAAAATAATTTTCCATCTATTTTTCATTATTTTCTC
This sequence comes from Anopheles dirus, assembly GCA_000349145.1. Classification (NCBI taxonomy): domain Eukaryota; kingdom Metazoa; phylum Arthropoda; class Insecta; order Diptera; family Culicidae; genus Anopheles; species Anopheles dirus. Next base: position 2,548,604 of record KB672868.1, on the reverse strand, counting down.
CAAGTGCACCAGACACCTGCCTTAGATTTTCAAATTTCCTACGTCTGATAATCCCAACACACCCACAATCTACAATAATCACAATACACTGTTTGTACTGATATCATATTTTCATTTCTTCTTCTTCTTCTTCTCAGGTATGTCGCCAGCATAAACGCCACCGACACGTTCAAAATCTGGCGCACTCATTCTTCTCGTTGGAAGGAACTTCCCCAGTAGAGCGTAGTGTACTGACAAAACGCATAACTAGATCGTGGCTTCTGTTTTGCCCCTGCTTTGAACATATTTCGCTACGCCGATTGGCGTTGAAATTGGTGAAGGTAAGCAATGGCAGCTCCCACTTATCGCTGTTTGTTCTTCATTCTTGGAGACATATAACCCGCTGTGTGCCGGTGCCGGTGCCCGGTGCAACGATAACCGTCGTATGTAATAAGGCGTTCGCTACCCCTTGCTTATCGCCCGTGTTCCGCGCGTCTTATCAAGCTCTAGCTGATGTTCGGCGTGGTTGAAGTGGTGTGTATCGAGTAACATAAAAAACAACAAATGAATTTTCAAGTTGGAATCCAACACGTCACCATGATCATCCCATTTATATGTTTTGCGACTAGCGCCATGTGGTCGGCTTAGCACGCGTTCGGACGTCTTCTTGTGTGACAATGACGGTGCAACAGAACATCTGCAGACAATGTCATTCAAGGTTATAAATAACTGCCATTGACCAAATTAACAATCCGACCAACCATGTGCTATCATTAACCTCACCTTACGCGTATGACGCATTTTTTGCAATGAAGCAAACCCAAACAAATCTGAGACTTGATGCTCTCAACTGTATCGTTGTGTATCGTTGAGTCAACGTAACGCTTCACGAACGATAACATACGGCGACAACACGTTCATCACCGCGTGTGCAAATTAGTTGCGAACTTCACGCATTCCGAAATCTCGCGAGCTAGCAACCGCGTGGAGTCAGTTTGGAGAAAATTCTCTCGGATTGCGCAACGCGGCCAACAGTTCGACGCACGCGGTTGCGCTTTTTGGAGAGAACCTCTCATGCCGCCAGCTCCAAACTGCCAGTCATCCATCGAAAACCCTTCGGCTTTTTATATCGGAACACGGCAAACCCTGTCGGAAGCTATTTTTCGCATTTGAATACGGATTCGTCATCCATTGGCTGCTGCAGCCGTGCGTGTTGCTATCGACTCTCATTGGAAAGCAAATCTATTCTGTACGCGAGAGCATAACCGAGCCAGCCAGCCTCGCAGCGGAAACGAGAAAGAGATTCCCTAGTCCACGAGTTAACAGCTAATCCAAACGTACTGTTCTCCCTCTTCGTGGTGGCTCTTACCACTGCTTTCAAACTAGATCTCCGTTTTGATTTACTTGTCTTTAGTTACGTTTACGAGTCGAGCCGGACACAACGTATGTTTACACAATACAGAAAAAAAACTTCACTTAAATCGCTCTACGGCCGAAGAACCGGAATACACACGTCACACGATAGGCGTACGCACACCACCTAGGGGCTACACTGCATACTTACATTGAACTTGACTCTTGGGCGATGATGATGACCAAACCGCCAGTAACACCAACCGAACGGTACAAAGCGCAATCGGGAACTGGCGCGTCCATCTCGCGGGCCGGCCGTTGTTTATCATCTCCTGGTCGAGCCGCAGCTCGCTCACTCTCGCGCATACACGTGAATTCTCTCTGTCTGGTGGAAAAGTCCTAGTGTTTGTTCTAGCTATGACCGCAAGCTTCGTGTGTCGGTGTTACACCGCGCACGTTATACATGGAGGAAGTTCATGGAGCTTCTTCAACTCAGAACTTGAAACGATTCTGTTTCTTCTGTGTAGTGATCGGGACTTAGCATGGTGTTGAAGGAGAAATTCTCGAAGAGAAAAGAGTTAACCAGCCAGCCAAGTAAAGAGACACACATACTATAATGGTATACGTGGTGTATACCGGCTGCATACTATAATGGTATAGCAGCCGATTGCCTGCTTTATGACACATTATTTTTTGGTTCTTGAAGTTTGACCGTTGTACTAACTGATGTAAGATCGTATGTGCTATCATTAACGCTAAAAGTTATTGTCATGTTTAATTAATCATAGCATTCATACGAAACTAACCAACGTTCGGTGTTTTTGTTAGTGTTTATCAGCCTATTTTATCAAGCTACAAATCTTTATATGTGCAGATATAAGTTCCTCTAATATCACTAAAATTAAAAATCCACTGTATGAATTTAAGTGGTGGTAGTAGAAATTTGTTGAGTTATTCAAAAAATCTCTGCAATTATAAACACAATGCAGTTTTTCAGCTGATCTTAATTTGGAAAATACATATTCATAAAATTTATGCAAAATTTTCCCTTTTAAAGTCGAATAATGGCATTAAGTCTTTTATTCTTTGGAATCAGTATCGACCAAATCATCACTATTAATTCAATAAAAATGCATTACTAATATAAACATTCGCTTCTTGGTAACACACTTCAACCAATATTGAAAGCTTCATTGAGCCAGCTCGTCAAGGTCATATCAAAACCGGGGGAAAACAATAGTAGATTTTAGCACGCATATGACTACCCAATCGCATGCTGTGGGACGCATACGTCACACACGAATGAGCAGTTCATAGGCATGCAATGTTTTGTTCTCTTTTTTAATCGATCTGGGTTTCCTTAAACGCCTAAATGCTATTTTGGGTGAATCGTGCACAAATTTGTGACTTTCTTAAAATACTCAAATCATTCGTTTTGAAACTATCAACACTAATTAATCATCGTTGGCGTCCTATTATGTAAAGACAGCGCCGTACCGGCACGATGCGACACATGTGAGTGATAGTCAATTCCTGGAAGTTGATAATCCGTGCAAACAGTGCAATGTTGTTGTTTACAATACTCACCACGCTTAACCGATTTCCCATTGGCAGCTGATTATTATGATGTCATGCAGGTTGTGTGATATTTTTCGTCCAACAAATTGAGCGCATCGGGCGAAGAAACGTACCTGTTTTGACGTGTGGACTATATTATAATTAAAATACTTAAACAATGCTTCAACCCAACACAGTCAGCACGCTACGGCGGTGGGACTTTTTTCGAGCCCTTCACCTCCCGTGGCACCGTATCGTCACCGGCCGGATGGTATTGGTAGTCGACGGTGTCACACTGCCTATAATGCTGCTCCCGCAGCAGGACCGGCAGATGCGCGTACTTGAGCAGGTCGGCTGCCCGCTCCGCTATCATGATGGTGGGTGCGTTCGTGTTTCCGGTCGTGATCGTCGGCATGATGCTGGCGTCCACCACACGCAACCCACCGATGCCGTGCACCCGTAGCTGATTGTCGACGACCGCCATCGGGTCGGAGGCGGGACCCATCTTGGCCGTACCGGAAGGATGGTAGATCGTCTGTGAGTAGTGCTGTATGAGGCACTTGAAGAAGGTGTCCCCCGTGCGTCCGTGGCACGTATCTCCGTGCTCCGTGTCGTAGATGAACGTCGCATTGATGTTCCTCATCGCGGAAGTCGAAGCAACACGGACGCCAAACTTGAGACCCTCAACCTAGTGACCGGAACAGAACCATCCATGAAGGGGAAGCAACCAGAATAGAGTAATGTATGTCCTACCAGAATGTCCAAATCGCGCTCGACGGCGAAGTAGTTGGGAAAGATCTTGATCTTGTCCAGTGGGTCATCACTGGCCAGCTGCAACCATCCACGACTCTTTGGCCGCATCAGCAGCGGCATGATGAGAAACGAATCATGGTACACCCAGGACTCGAAGTTACGTGCGTAGTAATCGTACGTGAGACCCGCTCCGGCCATACCCTCGGTGCCACCGTCCGAGATGTCCGACTGGGCGGACATGAAGATCTGCACATCACCTCGCCGACTGCCGGGTTCGTTGTACTTGGTGTTGATAAATCCCATCACCTCGCACGATGGCATCGACACCAACCGACCCTGATTGCGGAAGAGAAAGTCCCGCGCCGTCGACACATCCATCACCTCCAGCAGCCGCACCGAGAGCGGTGCGCTTCCTTTCGGGTTTTTGATCAGAAACACTCCGCCACCGGCTGCTACATGATCCTGCAGGTTCTGGCCCACCCCGGGCAGCTCGTGGATCACGCGTATGCCGTGCCGCTGCAGCTGATCCCGTGGTCCAACACCGGACAGCATCAACAGATGTGGGCTGTTCAGCGCACCCGCCGACAGAACGATCTCCTTCGCAACCAGCACGAACTGACGACGGTTGCCCTTGCGGAACAGGACGCCGTACGCGCGCCGGTCCTTCGGATCGATCAATATCCGCTCCACCATCGAACCCATCGATATGTGCAGATTCTTGCGGTTCGCTACCGGACGCAGGTAGGCCTTGGCCGTGCTGCAGCGCAACCCATCGCGCACGGTACCGTGCAGCGGGGCAAACACCAGCTGATCCGGTCCATTAACTTCCGCCGCAAGCTTCATGCCGAGTTCGCGCGCCGCACGCAGAAACATTGGCTGCAGCACCGAGTGGTTGCGTATCAGCTCCACCGTCATCGGGCCCGTCGTGCCGTGATAAGGCTGCCCGGCGATCTTCGGGTCGCGCACGTTCTCCATCTTCACGAAGTACGGCAGCACGTCACGCCAGCTCCAGCCCACGTTCCCAAGGGCCGCCCATTCGTCGTAGTCCTCCGCGTTGCCGCGCACGTACATCATCGCGTTCAGCACGGACGAGCCGCCGAGCACCTTGCCGCGCGGCCAGCTGCACCGATTGCCGCGCATACCCTGGCAGAAGCGGGCGTTCGGCTCCGTCTCGAACTGCCAGTCGAGTGGGCCCTTCTGCAGCACCGGGTACAGGTATGGCAGATCGCTCAGGAACGTTTCGTCGGTACCGGCCTCGAGCAGCAGTACGTTCCAGTCGCACACCTCGGAGAGCCGGGCTGCTACGGCCGCTCCCGCACTGCCACCACCAATCACAACGAAGTCGTACACGTCGTAGATGAACTGCGACGGTATGTCCTGCACACGGTTTCGAAAATCGACCACGTCCGTGCGCTGCAGCCAGATGCAGGCGTCCAGCAGCAGCATGATCAGCACGTTCGTCGGTCGCGTGAGCATGATGCGCATCCGCGTATGCTGACTCTCCAGTGGACCGAACCCCATCCCGAACAGAGAACTGTGTTACTATTTTGAACGTCAGCTGACGACACGGCACGATACTACTGGCAACAGTTATTTACGCGACGGTTCAATACAAACTGAAGCGCGCCTGAGTTCCTATGGAACGGATCGGTGTTGGTATAATGCAATGGACACTCCAAAACTGCTGCCGTCGTCACAATCGGTACGGCGGGGAGGCTTACAAACGGGGTCGAGTTAGGTACGCACTGATAGGGCTCAGAACCGAGCTTTCATAACTGCCATCAAGATATTAAAATTAAAGATGTCTATTTTTGCCAATTTTTTTAAGTATAGTCGAAAAATCGTACTAGAATGAATGTAGTGCAGTGTATTGACTTCAATTTCGTAGATCTTTCTAACTGAACACTACTAACCTTCAAACGAACTAAACGTAAAGGTAAATTATTGAATTTTGTACTAACATGTTGTACTAAACGAGTTGTCGACTGAGAGCTCTGAACGGAAGTGTCAGTTTGTTTTTTTTTATGTACGCTCTTTTTTGTCGCAAAAATTGCTACATACCAGTGATACATACACCGTACCTATTGTCAAACCAGTACAGCAAGCTAACTGCACGGGTTGCACTGCTCGCGACAGTCTCAATCCGCCGTCGGTAGTGAAAAGAACTTTAGTTTGCCTCCTCTAGAACGCGAATTTACATTGTGATTGTGAAAGTGTGCGTGTGGGTGTATGTTTACTGAATCTACAATTCGGCAACACGATGAACACGGTCGGTACATACGAAGTTCGGACGCGCCTGCTCTACACCTCACGAGTCGGGACGGTGTTTCTGCTTCTGATCGATGCCAGCATATGGCTCCAGCGTCCGGACATTGTCGACTTCCATCATCGCGTTCAACCGGTGCCGGGCGCGTTCGTGCAGGACATCTACGACTTCGTGGTGATTGGCGCCGGTTCGGCCGGTGCAGTGATGGCCGCCCGGTTATCGGAGATCTGCCACTGGGACGTGCTGCTGCTAGAGGCCGGTACGGATGAGACGTACCTGACCGACATACCGTTCCTGTATCCGACGCTGCAGACGTCGCGCGTCGATTGGAAGTTCCGCACCGAACCGTCCGATCGTTTCTGTCTGGCCATGGACGATCACCGCTGCCGTTGGCCCCGCGGGAAGGCGCTCGGCGGTAGTTCGACCATCAACGCGATGCTGTACGTGCGCGGCAATCGGCTCGATTTCGACGGTTGGCGCGACCAGGGCAACCCGGGATGGAGCTACGACGATATGCTGCCGTACTTTCTGAAGCTGGAAGATATGCGTGATCCACGGTACGCAAACGTCTCCTACCACGGCCAGGGTGGTCCGATCAGCGTGGAACGATACGGGCATTACACGCCGCTGCGAGAACACCTGCTGGCGGGAGTCAGAGAAATGGGTCTTATCAATCGCTATGGTGAAGTGAACGGACCAGTGCAGAGTGGATTTGCCGTGCCGCACGGTTCCGTCCGGAATGGGCTGCGGTGCAGTACGGCCAAGGGTTATCTGCGACCGTCGGCCGGTCGGAAAAATCTGCACATATCGACCAAAACTTTTGTCGAGCGAATCTTGATCGACCCGAACGATCGCCGCGCCTACGGTGTGCAGTTCGAGAAGGATGGCCGACGGTACTCGGTGATGGTTTCGAAAGAGGTTATCCTATCGGCCGGTGCGCTCAACAGTCCCCATCTGCTGATGCTCTCGGGGATCGGACCGCGGGCGCATTTGGAGAAGCATGGCATCCGTGTGATACAAGATCTTCCCGGCGTTGGGCGGAACTTGCAGGATCATGTAGCTACCGGCGCGGGAGGCTACACGGTACAGCCTCCTCCGGGCAGTGGACCATTGGCGTATGATTTCGGCCAAGCGGTTGGTGTGGACACGCTGCGGCGGTTCCTGTTTGATGGCGACGGTATCCTCTACGGTATGTCACTCTGCGAAGTGATGGGCTTCCTGAACACCAAGTATCAGGATGCTGCGCTCGATTGGCCGGACATTGAGCTGTTCCTAGCCAGCCTCTCCGATCTCACCGACGGTGGTCGGTTCGGGAAGCGCGGATCGGGCATGAGCAATAAGTACTACGCGCAGGTTTACGAAGGTCGAGTCTATCAAAACTCCTACATGGTCATACCGATGTTGTCGCGCCCGCTCAGCAAGGGGTGGCTGGAACTGGCAAGCAAAAACCCGCGTGACCGCATCCGCATCTATCCCAACTACTTCCACGATCCGAAAGACATGATGGTTTTGGTAGGTATACGGAACGAACCGAACGCAATCATTCTTAAGACACTCCGTTTACCTTGCAGATCGAAGGTTTGAAGTTCGCCCAAGACCTGGCCAACACGACCGCGATGCGCAACATCAACGCCACCTTGATCGACTACTCTCATTCACCCTGCGCGGCGGATCAGTTCCCGAACCGGGACGATTTCTACGCCTGTCTGGTGCGCCACTACACGCAAACGATCTACCATCCGTGCGGCACGGCCAAGATGGGTCCGGCGACCGATCCGACGGCGGTTGTCGATCGGTTCCTGCGCGTCCACCATGTCCGTGGGTTGCGCGTGGTCGATGCGAGCATCTTTCCCGTGATCACTACCGGCAACACGAACGTGCCCACCATTGCCACCGGCGAAAAGGCGGCCGACATCGTGAAGGCGGCCTACGCGGCGGATTTACGAGCCCATGCCGACTCACTGCAGCAGTGTGAAACGCTGCACGTGGACTACTCCGCTAGTGCGATGCAGCGGAGCTGAATGTGATGAGGATCATGAGGATCGAGAAAGTAGGAATTTGAATCATTTAGAAGCACTGAACTTCTACTTATATTAGCATTCATAATCATCTGGGAATCCTATACTCAATCAAGAAGCAGTTGGAGCTATCGTTCTGCAGTTTACTCCTTAAGTTTTTTTAAAAGCGTGCTTATAAAAATTAATAAATCCATTAGATTAAGATTGATAATTTATTGATCCTAACCCACAAGGTTAGTTTTTGCGATAAATTATATCGTTAACTTAATCTTTTGCAAGCAATCAAATCTCAAAGTAGTAAAAATAGTCAATTGACACAAAAAATGACCGTCAGTGTTAATGAAGAAGAGTGTTCTTGGTTCGTTATTTGAGACTAAGGTTCTAAAAGTGAGGTTATTCAGAGAGAAAGATTGATAGAAAGCCGTATCGCGTTCAATACATTATTCTTTCCAAATAACTAAACGGACAGCAGTTGTTTTGGGACTATTTCGTATTTTTTCATAAAAATTATATTTAATATCTTTGTAAAATCTAGGGTATAACGTTTTTCTAAGCTACTGGTTGGTTTATAAATTATTCACTCATTCAACTAGATTCACATACACGCCATTCACAGTCACACGGGTTCAAAAAAAATAGGAGACCATTCATCACATCACTACTGCATCAGAGGAGGAAAGGGAAACCATTTTTACACATAGAACGGCTAGGGTGTGCGGCCAGCAGCCTACGCAACGCCACGCTTGATCCAAAAGTCCTTTATCATGTCGGCACCTTTCTCCGCGATCATGATCACCGGTGCGTTGGTGTTGGCACTGACGAGCTTTGGCATGATGCTGGCATCGATGACGCGCAGTCCGCGCACCCCGTACACGCGCAGCTGCGGATCGACGACCGCCTGCTTGTCCCAGTACGGGCCCATCTTGCACGTGCCCACCGGATGGTAGATCGTGCACGTGTAGTGCCGGATCATACACTCCCAGTACAGATCGGTGAACATCTGGATGTGCGCACAGCCCGGAAACTTGTACGCGCTCAGCGTCGACTGGTACTTCTGCATCGTCTGCGTCCGAGACAACGCGTACGCGATCTTCACGCCCTCGATCAGCGTGCGCATGTCGCGATCGTCGTGCAGGTAGTTCGGATAGATGTACGGGTAGTCGAAGGGGTTGCTGCTGCGCAGCTTTATCGTGCCGACGCTGTGCGGCCGCAGCAACATCGGTATGATGCTCCACGCGTCCATGTTGTCGATCGGCTTGAAGACGGCGTTGTAGAACGCCTCGGTCAGCCCGTGCGCCTTGCGCAGCTGATTGCCACCGTCCGAGTTGGTCGAACCGGACACGAAGTGGAACTCAATGTCCGGATAGTCGTCGGTGGCGTTCGCGTACTTGGTGCTCACGAAGGCCAACCCTTCCACCCCGCCGAGGATCGTCAGTGGGCCCTGACCGAGCACCGCGTACTGCAGCACGGTCGACATCGAGTGATAGCGGTTCTCCACGATCGACACCGGCTGGTTCACCATAAACGTCAGCCCGCCGAGCCCGATGTGATCCTGCAGGTTTTCGCCCACCGGCAGATCCTTGATCAGCGGGATCCGATGTTTCGCCAGCTCGCTCTTCGGCCCGAGGCCCGAGAGCATCAGGATCTGGGGTGAGTTCACTGAGCCGCCCGATACGATCACCTCCTTGGAAGCGCGCACATGGTGCAGCTTCCGGTCGCGCATGAACTCCACGCCGAACGCGATCTTGCTGACCGGATCGACCATAACGCGCGTCACGTGGGAAAACATCGCAACGTGCAGGTTGGGGCGCAAACGTGCCGGCCGCAGAAACGCCTTCCCGGTGCTGCAGCGTCCCCCGCGACGAATCGTACCCTGCGCGATCATGAAGCCAGTCTGCTTCGCACCGTTTAGGTCCCGGTTCTCGTAGCCCATCTCGACACCGGCCTCCACGAAGGCGGCCGCCAGCGGGGTGTGGTACGGTGCTTCACCGACCGTCAGATAACCGCCAGTCGAATGGTACGGCGTGTTCGCCAGGTATGGGTTGGTGTTGTCCTCCGACTTTTTGAAGTAGTACAGCGCATCCTTGTAGCCCCAGCCCGTGTTGCCCAACGCTTCCCAGTTGTCGTAGTCGCGCTTGTTGCCGCGCAGGTACAGCATGTAGTTGAGCACACTCGATCCACCGAGCACTTTACCTCGAGGCCAGTTGCATCGTCCACCGTTCATGCCTAAGGGGGGCCAGAAACCAGAGATTAATTAGCAAACATTCGAGACACCAACCACTCGCTAGTACCCACCCAGGCAAAACGTTCCCGACGGTTCTGACTTGTACTTCCAGTCCAGCTTGCTGAGCTGCAGATAGCCCGCCATCAGTGGCACCTCGGAGATCTCCGTCTCATCGCCGCCCGCTTCCAACAGCAGCACGTTCCAGTTCTCCACCTCGGTCAGTCGATTAGCAAGCACGGCACCTGTGCAACAGCAGCAAAAAGGAAGGGCGAGAGAAAGAGCTAAAGTCCCGTTCGGTGGCAAACCTTATTAACGGACGACCGACGTCGACGACGTCGTCCACCTTACCGGCCGATCCAGCGCCTATAATTATAAAGTCATACTTGTCCAGCATGATTTCGGTCGGCACGTCGATGACGCGCGCCTCCGGATCCATGAACTCTTCGTACTGGAAGTAGGCGATCGCGGCAACCAGCATCGGCACGAACCACCCGACGCTGGAGGCAGCCGTGGCCACCGAACCGAACGCCGCACCAACTAGCTCACTCATTTCGAACTATTCTGCGTCTGTGTCACTGGCAGTCGCTCTTCGGGCAACACTGGTTTAATAATGGGCTGATGATGTGACGCTCACCAGAATCACTGTTTTCATGCTTGCATCACTACAAATGTTTTAACAAATCACTAGATCACTTGTATTATATCTGGTATCTTTTAATCACTGAGTTCTTCTTATTGGCTCGTTTATCTATACCATTTTTACTCCATCATTTCTGGAAATAAACACATAAACGAGACGATTAAATAATCCAACAGACCTAAATAATAGAAGGCATTTAAAATCGACATCTCTCCGGAATCTATGGAATCAGAAAGCACTGGGTCAAAGGCGTGAGAAAATTGCGACAAAATTGTTGACACGAATCTTTTGAAACATGTTTGAACCGGGAGATTTGACGAAACAAACGCAAACAACCCGTTTTCCATTCAATCCATTCAGTGATCGAGTTATTTTTTGTTTTACCTTAAATATTCATATAAATGTAGAGTATCATACACCACAACATTTGGGATTCGCTATCCCAAAATCCCAAACATTCAAAATTCAAGAAATTTCAAGAAATGCCTGTTTTGTCAAATATAAGATCGGCTCTATAGCATAATCTTGTTTTTTATTGACTTATCCACATTTTCATAATATATTGGTTGAAACTGTTCAATTTGTAGTTGGAAACCAATTAATCTTCGTTCATATAGGTGACTTTCTATTCCGACGTTTGTGTCATCTTGAAACTTTCTACGTTGCCCAATGCAATCCGAAGTAACCTGCTATGTAATCAGTATTACTCATCGGTAGTAACTTCGGCGATCGCCGCAATGGAACTGCTTCACTCTCATTCACGCCCTCCGCTAACTTCGCATACATTGCTCATGCATTTTTAATTTTCATGCACTAAGCGACAGCTTTTTCATTTTCTGCCCGCGACGCCTGCCTGATGGTCTAACTCATACCCTAGCTCTCGTATGTCACACACGCGTGGTCACTATGAGGGATGATTGATTTGACGATGGTGTGCTGATAAAACGAAAACACACGCAAAACTTGTGAAATCCACTCCCACCCTGTCGCTTACATCACGCTGCTCCATTTGTGTGTACCATGGCCAACTATCGGAATGTGATGCACACGCGGTGCACGCTTTCTACGCTCGCAAAGTGGTAGAATAAATCGCGCCCGGTACGCGTTGCATAGATCGTGCCAGATCACGTACGTTTGCCGAAAATTCGGTGACCGTCTTTCTTTTCGTTTTTCTGACCCTTCCCGTTTGGACGGAAACACCGTGGGGGAGTATAATGGCAGCGGCTGCGGCGATTTGCCAACCGGCGGCTACGTGAGGGGAAATTGTAAACCGTGCCAGACTAAGCGCACCGATGTCTCCGAAAACTGCTCAAAATTTCACATCGATGTAGGTGAACGGTAATTAAAAAGTCGAACGTGGTGGGAGCGACTTGGAGTGATCGATGGGGGAAAGCAACAGGCTAGCCGACCTGTTGTCCCTTCGCAATAACGTGCGTTCGGAAAAGCTACGAGTGTACAAGTACGCCTCTTGCGTAAGGCCAGAATACGGAATGCTTCCGAAAGCGTCCGGCAATCACTTTCGCTCACCGAACACATAAGTTTTGATCGAGTAGGGCGGAAGAGAAGGAAAAGGGTGGACAGCTTCCATGTAAACGCACTCTGTATCGCTTCACTTTCTGTCACTTTCATCTTCGACCGCGTGGAGGACACACTCGTACACACACACAAACACTGGCTTAGGACGGATTGGCTCCCTTGGCGTGCCGCCCTACACACGTTTCTCCGTTTTTAACACCTCATCCAGCCGCCGACACGGCCGGAACGTCATCCGGCCGGTGGCAACGACCTTAACCTCCATAATTACCAAATCTACCGCGGGGGAACGAAATGAAATGGATAAGAAAAACTAGTTTTCAGCTGTCAAAACGGCGGAGAAGCAGCAAACGAGAAGAGCGGCGCACGTTTTGGGCCGAAGTCCAAAGAAAGCAGAGCAATCCGTGCTGAGCCTGGATGATGCAGTTTTGTGTTTTGGTTTTAGCCGTATTTGCCGGACTGAGTTTTGTGCGTTCCGGCATTTCGTGTTGCGACTTTCTATTCTTCTCCCGTGTGTTTGCTTACTATCGCAAGTTTGGGGTTTCCCGACGGTAAAAGAACTCTCAAATCAGTGTCTTTGAAGAAAAGCTCACCAGTCTCACTCCAGCTGGGCAAGACCCACTTCTTGAGCTTTCTGCCCAGCCCGGGATAGTCCGTATCCCCCCCGTGGCAGTCGACGATGGTGTGTGTATCCCACCGAAACAAGAAATGGGTCATCAAGACCGCAACGACGGTCGGCTTCAGCGCTATGGCACTCACACGGCACTAAACACCACAACACATATGTGCACGGAAAGAGAAGCAAGATACACGCTTACGCATCCCCGGACTCGTTCTTTTGGAAAGTAGGTCTTCCGCCGGGTTACGTACGCCTCTTCGGTTTCTCCCTCGTTCTGGGGATGAATAATGCGCGGATATTATTCTACTCCCCCCTTATTGCCTGCCGCCCGTACCGTTTGCCGCACTGTTATTGTATTCACGTCCGCTTCACGCTCGCTTCACGCACGCCGATCCTCTCGCACCGACGCATCGAGCACCGGACGGTGTTGAAGTTGTTGAAGGTAAAAGAAGGGTGATCGATCCCGCACCAGCAGCAGCAGCAGCAGCAGCAGCAGCAGTGGCTGCAGGTTCCACGGAAGAAAGTTGGAACTCAACTGACGACGGTCCGAGACGCGCTCGATCGCGTTGGTTCCCGGCGGGCCAGGCACAGTGACTGTGGATTCCCGTCGGTGGATACCGTTACCAGCCGTAATCTTCGTTTCACCGCTCGGGCCACCTATATGGAGTCGGCACCAGCTGTTGCCGGTTATGATATCTACACAACCCCTTCGACAAAAGGTGGGAGTTGTTTTCGACTTCGAGCCAAACATTGCACGAGGTGAGTCAGAAGGCAAGACACTGGCAAGAATTTCAAATCCCAACCACAGGAGAGTGCATTTGCGATAGCAGCAGCACACAGGGAAACATCTTCTCCGCCGTCCGATATTGTGGTCGCAAAGGCTGGAAAGTATTGGGTATGCAGCTAAGTAACGCCCGTTGCGGGGGGCGGACAGAAAATTGGGGCTCGGTTTTCAACCCTAGAAGGGACCTGTAACGCATTCTTCAAACGGTTACATACATAAGGAACGATCTTAATACAAGGAAGATGATGATTATTTATATACTGAAGTCGAGAGATTTTGAGCGTTTACTTGTCTGCGACCAGCTTCTCCAGCGTAATGGTAGTCGAGGAATCCTTGAGCGAAGTGCGACGGGTGATAAGTGACTACTTTTTCGCCAAAAAGGTGACAGCAAGTTATAGACAGGAATGGGCAGTGTTTTGATTGACCCTTTTCGTTTTCAAATAAAGTCACAATAAATAAAAAGGTCTTCAAAAAAGCCAGCCATAGCTTAGTTGCGCACCTGATAGAAATGATAAGTGCCAACACAGTGGCGCTTCCTTTCTCCGCGTAGATCGCGCGTGTTCTGTGCGCCCCTTTGAACCGGTTTGTTGGGATCTCTGTCAATGCACTGGCACGGACACTGCTTTTGGCACATCAGGCACAGCCGGTTCCCTTCGCCAAAGTGGCCGAAGTGAAACAGATTGTCCACTTATGTAACGATCCTCAACGCAAGATGTGCATTGCATCTGCAGTTCAATACCTAAACAATAACCACCACAGTTGCCAATACCAACCTCTCAGATCCTCGGTCAAAACCTCGGGCATAACGGGCCGCGTTAAAGTAAGGCAAAGCACCGCTTCCGCTTTGCGAATCAACGCACGGAGACGGGTTTGGGAGCAAAACAAAAATCATAAATTTCATCGTCCAATGTCAATGTTACGGTCCGTTGGTTTCTGCTGCGTACTCCGTTCATCGCAGCCAAATGGTGCGTTCGTTGACTGGAGCCGGGGCTCCATAGGAGAAAAATCTTGCCAGTTTTCCTCGTAGGCTCGTAGTGACCCGAGCAGCATATACCGGTTTGGCACGCAAGGCAACCGGACCACGCAATCTCTTTGCCGGGCACCTCTGGAGATATGCGTACGTGCAGCTCGCCATGCATCGTCCGACTTTGCCCGCCCGACTTCACTTTCTGTCTCGCCCTTGGACACTTGCATTTTCCAACCGGTCCTGCCCGCGCTATTTAGCTTCGCTATTTGGGGCCGGAGAAACGACGTCGACGACGGATGACACTTGGACCACACCACACCGACGCTGTAGTGCAAGCTTTCCTATATGTTGCGCCATCAGTAATGTGTCATCCATTTCACCGTACCACGAGTGCACATAACCCAAACCTAAAACCGCCTCCGCTGTGTTTCGTCCGCTTTAAGTTTAGTTTTTATTCCAGCTATATTGTTTTTTCTCTCTCTTTTCTCGTTTTCTTTTATTTCAGGAGGTATGCGCTTTGTTATCATCCTTTGCCCTGCTCCTTAACGCTAACAAAGAGGAAGATTTCCAATATCCTATCCAAGCTATTATGGTGGGCGTAGCTTTATTTCGGGTTTTACGCTATGTTGGCTACTAGCCTACCAGAGTTCGGTTAACAAATTACCACATTCCGCATTCACCTGCGCTCTTAAACCAGCCGGTAGGCTGCGTACGTCTGGTGACACCCACACGATGATCTACACTCACGATGAGTCAAGTAACAAAATTCAAGTTCTACTAACGGCAACACCTAGCTCGACAACATGTAGTCTGTTTTGTAGTCGCCCGAACTCCCCATCTTCAACGGCAGCCATGCTCTCTAGCCATTAACCGTCCATAACATCTTCAACCGTGCACCACCGCCATCGACGTTACGGCGTGCGTTACGACGCGCCTAAATTTATGCAATGCTCACTCACACCCCGTATAGATGTCACACCGTTTTGTAGTTGCGGCGCCCGGGCGTTGGGCTTTTGTAGAACGAACGGAAATAATATTGTTTCTTCTTTACCCATCTACCCTCCGAACCAATCTCGTTCCAGGTGGCTGCTGTGGCTCTACCAAGAAGCGCACCATCGTCGGCGGCTGGGCCTGGGCCTGGTGGCTGGTGACCGACGTCCAGCGGCTGTCGCTGGAGGTGATGACGCTCAACCCGATGTGCGAAATGGTCGAAACGGCACAGGGCGTCCCGCTGACCGTGACCGGGGTGGCACAGTGCAAAATCATGAAGGTATTTATGACCGAACGCCGGCACTTGGGGTGTGCCCCCCGGGTCCTTCCGGTGCTTCGGTTGCGTCCATTTTGGATACGTTAATTTTTCCTTTTACTTTTAGTGTTGTACTTTTTGTAGTAACGACAGTTTCGCAAATGAACCGGCTCCGACGCATTCTGTACGCCTCCGGTTACGGTTATCCTTAACCATGCGGCGCCTTTTTCTTCGTTTCGTAGTAGTACCCGTTTAGCCGTTGGTCCTGTTGGGCCTGCTGTGGAACGTTTGTGTTTTGTTGAATGTGTTCCTCGGTTCGCCACTAATATGCAACTTGCATTCGAAACTGTAGCTGCCGTACCGTGAGAACCGTATCGAAGTAGCATGACGTAATCAAGCGCGCCGCCATATAGGATGTCTTACGATCAGATCATGCAAACTTCGTGCGAGCAATCGTAATAATTAAATGCTGTTTTACAATTTCCTTATTCTACTTCCTCAGCTTAGTAAAACATATTCTTAGCTTCAATTGTTACCTTTCCCCTATTATTTGCGCTCCTACGGTTGGACTTTTCAACGTTTTTTTGTGTCTGCATGATCAGTTGAGTAAGTGAGTACAGTTTGCGTAGTTGCGTACACTTTAGCTAGAACATGGGTGTTATCCCGCTCGTGTTATGCGTTTTGCAGCGCTATCATTTGTTCCGTTTTGTTTCATGTATGCGGTCCTCAAAATATCCACTACAGCACTACAGCCTTAGAAAACCAAGGAAGTACGATCGGACGCAAATATTTCTAGCTAGCCCTGGGGAGAACGAGTATCCACTGTACCCGGGCATTATATGATAACTTGTTTTTACCTTATCCTAGCGATTAAGATAATGTATCCTCTTATAGATAGCAATTCACTGTCTGGTTTTTATTTTAGATCAAAAAAGAAAATGTAAGTTTCTAGTTCATTCTACCGTTCACTTGTTGTGTACCACCCTCTCTAGCACCCGAGTGTAATCACCTTGTGTAGCCAAAAACCCGCCAATCTGAAACCTTCCCCGTGTGTGTGTGCCGCTAGTGTGCCGCTGACTGTAGCTCGATGTAATAGTGCTAATGCGTTCTTCACACCCCTCCCACACCCGGGCACAATCGTCGCTTAGTTAGCTGTTATTATTTTCCTTCACCTTCTGTAGTCTTCGTGTCGTCGGGTGCTTTTGTGCTGTGCCATTAGCCGGTCGTTCGATTAAGGATCGCTCTAAATTTGTATCCCTTTGAAAGAGGGCAAGTAGATTCTCTTCCGGAAAGTCTTTCTGAAGAAGATATCGTACCGCCGCCAACCTTACGTTTAGTACAACCCGTGCCTTGGTCTCGGAATGTGGTCGCTTGTAGTGCTGTCTCTTGCTGCGCTGTATCCCTCGTCGTGGGCCGTAACGCGTCCCGGTAAGTGTGAAACACTGCCGTCGGTAGAGGCTCCTGCGAAAGGCTTCTCGCTCAGCGGCTCCATCTTGCAGTTTGTGTCCGATCGTGATCCCAGCAGTCCGTTCGTGGCATTCGCCAACCACACGTCGTACGGGTACTGTCTCAAACTACACCTGGAATGGCTACCGAACTACGTCAATCTGACGCTGGTGTGCGATTGCCCGGAAGGAGCCAACATGCCTCCGCTTCCTGCCGACATCAGAGACGAACGCGACCACAACAACGCCGCCTCGTATCCCTGGCCATCGGTTCAGCTTGTGTACGCGCTGCCGCACAAGTTCGCCCTCGTGTACGGTTGTCACGATCACGGAAACGGCACCGTCTCCGAGGGAGTCATCGGGTTCGGCCGGACGGTGCGAAATTTCGACGAATATCAGGGCACACTGCATGCGTCGATCTTCAGGCCGTTTTGGCCGCACCACAGGCGTCTGTTCGAGTGCACGCAGCGCTCCACGATGAACTACAGCACGGCGCGCGGATGCAACTTTCGGCACGAGTTCTTCCTGAACCGAGGCCCCACCAAATCGGATCTCGCGTTGGCCGTCGTCGTTGGCGTCATGGCGACTGCCGTGCTAGTCAGCCTGTGTGTCAGATGTAGCTTGACGCACATGCGCATCTTCTGTACGCCTTAGCTATTGCCTCTAAGATACGTCTGTCCAATATCTGCTTTCCGGCCCTTCAGATTGTACTACGCGCACGGTGTTACCATGTAGAAGCCCGCAGTGTATGCTTGTGCTGTAGTAGAGTGTAGCTAAATTTGTTTTTTTTTTTACTTTTCACCGATAGTACGTACCGTATTTTAGTTTATTGCGTATTATTGCGTTATTTACGTTGTTTTCTCTCTCTCTTTTTAGCTTTTCTTCGTAGCAGTTGTTTGCTTCTGACAATAATCTAGCTTTTTTTTAAATGCCTTATTTCATATACATATTTATCTTATGATTTCTATATTTCCCTATATGTTTATTTTATATTTTTATAAGAAAAAGAAATGAAAAAGAAATTGACTTCCTTATTCAGTCGGTTATCATTCATCGTTACCCCACCACCCACCACGCTACGATCCCCGCCACACTTCCGCGTCCCTTCGGATGATCCTTCCACACGTCCCCGTATCAAGACCCCAACCCCTCCACTCCCGTCCTCTCCGTCCCCCACCACCTGCGCCATCTCATCAAACGCTCATCGCGCCAATATCCGTCACTATTTCCGTTTGGTTTCCCTTGTTTCTCTCGGTCAGACCTTTCGTTACGAATCCACCACCTCTAGAGCTAGTGTTAGCATACGAAACTTAGCCGACCTTACACGCTAGAGATCAGTTTCGGAATTAGAACGAACGCTATATAGAACCAATGCCCGGTTGACGCCGGTTTTTGACGCTCGCCTAGCGTGCGCGATCGATTTTTCTCTTCTGTTGAGAGTGTTGTGTGTTTTTGTTTTGTTTTGTCTTTTATTTTCCTTTCTTTCCTTATAGAAAACGATCAAATCTGACACCACCACATTACAAGCAATCATCCTAGAGTAATTGCCGATTTTCGAACCGTATGTTCCGTAGCGTGCTTGCCTGAGGTTTTTCGTTGAGAATGTTTTCTCCTTTCCGTTTCCGTGTGACCATTACGCGTGCCATAGTGCGCTCCATAGTACGTTTCAAGGTGTGTTTGTGTGCGTGTGTGTGTTGTTATAGATTTAGTTTTTCAGTTCTAGTTTCTGATTGCGATCTGAGTATGATACGTTTCTGCCCGTGTACTTCTATCGCTCCATAGCTCTATAGAACTGCATACCGCTAGGGTTGCACAGCGTGCGTGTTTTGTTTCCTTTCGTCTCGTACTAGTTTCTGTTTGCGATATTGGTGAAGCAAATAAAACATGGTTGAATGAAAAAGTTTTATTTTTCGATCTTTAAACAACGTTTCACATTTCTCTTGTAAATGGTGTGCAAAAGTTTTTATTCTGTAATGATCAGCCACGGAATGCTTGAGTGTGTTTTAAAAGAGTTATTTAAAAACATAGATTTGCTTATTACTATTTTAAAAAAAAAGCACAGATAAATAAATCTCCAGTTCCAGTTAGGTCAATCACTAAGCTTTTGCCTGCCAGGCTCTGTGAAATGGAATTAATTTTGAATTGTTTTCTGTCCCCCTTTGTTGCGCTCGCACGGTACACTGAATCACCTGCTGCTCACAAGTTAAAAAATTGACAAAAAAAATAAAATAAAATAAAACAAAATCATCGTTGCTGGATCACTCATAGCAGACAGCCGCCGATTTGTTGTTGCAAATTTTGTTTGATGTGATTTTTCTTTTCTACCTTCCATTTTTGCCGCTCGAAATCTCGATGTGTTCACATTTGCAAAACAAAACCCTTCTTCGGTTTGTTTTTCGTTCCGTTTTTCATCGGCACCACAACTAGCCTTCCGTTTCATTTTGTCTTCTTTTGATCGGTGTGCACTGAAATGAAATTCGGTTTAGCAGTTATCAGGGATCCCACTCTCTCTCTCTCGCTCTCTCTCTTTCGGTCTCTCTCTCTGAGTCAGGATGGTCTTTGGATCTCTTAGACGAGCAAAAATGTATGAAGCTAAAACTCCCGCGCGTAAAAAAAAACACACACACACTGATCGCGATCGAATCTTCCCTCTAGAGCAGAATAGACACCACCGCCTTTTTTGAAATTTGGCCAAACGGGCTTCGCGACGGATAGCTGTTTCTCATCCCCGACTGTGGTTTTTCTTTCTCGTTTCATTTCTTTTTCTTATAGATGATGAACGTCTATTATTTTCACCATCAGGCCGACGAACTGCTGGGTACCGCCAGCGAGCAATTCCTGGGCAAATCGGTCAAGGAGATTAAGATGACAATCCTGCAAACGCTCGAAGGTCACTTGCGAGCCATTCTCGGTGAGTGTTGCGGCGGGTGAGGAGGGTGAGGGAGGGGGTGTTCTTATTTGCGGGAGGAGTGAAACGTTGTCAAGCGCGCTGGTAAGTGAAGGATTGAATTGACATGAGGATCTCCTGGGGTAGTTAGAAGGTATTTCGATTTTTTTGTCATCAATCTCGGCTTTCTGCTTTTTGTATCGTTTGATTTTCTAATTTGAGCATCTCAATTATTTAATGAATATTCAGCAGCCCTCCTGCGTATCTTCATATTATATAGAAATACTGAATAGAAACAATCGCACCCTGTTTCGGTGAGTCAGCCGTGGCTCTTTTACGCTTATTCTTATCTTTACGATCCTGTCTGTCTGTGGCGAAAGGTTAATTGGTCAATTGCTACTGTTCTCAGGAGACTAATTTCTCAACCGCCGTATCCTTTCGGCAGCAGCGCGATGGTGGATCCCATCCGCTAGCCTCTAACACGCCATGCCGTGACGTGGCTGTTGAGCGATTTCATCTGTTTGGAACAATCGCATCGAGGGAAGTGAAAATACCTAAAAGAAGAAACGAAAACAACAAGCATCGTTAATGTCAATCGTATGACGTAGAAAGAAAGAAGCAAACACAGTACCGTTCAAAGCAGAAAACAAAAACAATATTAGCTTGCACTCGTCTCCAGCACTGACGCCGTTGGGCGTTGGGCGATGAACCTTCGAAAAATGACCATCGGCCATCATTGGGTAGCGTAAAGTCACGTCCGCACGGAGCCTGTGAAGCAAATGCATTAGTTGCGAAATTCTTCTTCCTTGAAGACTGCTACCGATATGTTGAGTATGCGCATGCTGTATTGCAATGCGTTTCGACCGTGTGAAATTTGCTCTTTACGAGAGCTTTAAAGAGAAAAGATTAAAAAGGACATTTTGTATTTTTTAAATGACTACCGCGCAAGTAGTACTGTATTAATATGAAATCGGATTCGATTAAAAACGTAACGGAGCCAATTGTTTCTGTTACGTTTCTTCGTTTCTTTCGTTCGTTCAACAATATACCCCTAAAAGGTATTGCTGATGCAACAATGTGTCCTCCGCATGTAAGCGCCGGCATGCTATGGTTACTTCCAGTGAGTAGACGATGAAGTACAATTCGTCTCACTTTACCGGCTCACTAGCTCACAGCGCTCACTATGCAGCGCATGCAGTGCAGGGGTTTCCTGGGAGTGTAATGTATATACGAGCAACATCTTGTTATTCAAATAATAATTATTAAATTATGCTTTTTAAATGCATCAAAAGAGCCAGATTGAAAGCTAAATGGTTTACTCCTCCTTTTACTTAGTAAAAAAAAATAATTCATCTCCAACACATTATTAACTTTTCTATGGTGTAGAATGACTACTTTGCTGAATGTGCAGTGGCGGAAAAAATGGATAAGATCACTAGAAGATGAAAACTGTGCACGGGAGAACTTCCGCATTATGACTAGCTAGTTCTTGCAAATATGCCCCTTTTGTATATAGCTTAAAGTTGCTTAAGCAACACTTCTTGATACTGGTTAGACGTCGTTAGTAAATTAAATGTAAAAACGCAAAACTATTAGTTTAAAAAGATCTTTACATAAGATGTTTCGTCAAGACATCAATATTTCACGGTCATGACTCAGTAATACAAGAAGTAGTTGTGTTACTTTCTATTAGTTTAGGCAAAGCGGATACTTTAAACCCGTAAGCTAAAGGATTGCTATACAAATTTAACATTAATCGAGTTCATCCTCAAGTCCAAGGCTACTTTAAGAGACCAGGTGGTAGAATGTAGAGCATTTTGACATTCCAAAAGAAGCTGAAGAAGGGGGTTCATTTGACATTTCTGGGGGTGATTTTGAAAAATGACCGTTTTTGGGGTTTCGAAATGGCGATATTAAATTAAAGAATTAAT
>KB672868.1:2493519-2526082 GCA_000349145.1 Anopheles dirus | reverse complement strand
CCTTTACACAAACTAAAACCTCTTATTCGCGTGACCAAGAGACTGTTTCAATCCTGTAAGTGTTTATACCGCCTACTAAGCGTCGCCCCCTGTTATGTCAAAATACTAGAAGAAGAATTTTGGTCAAATCCGCTAATATTCGACCTTCTCTTTAATAGACCTTGCTCAAGTCACTGAAACATGCAATATAATGAATGCCGATCGTTGGTCGCGTACCGTAACCGCTAACCCTGCAGCACGCGCCAAACGATGCGTTTATGCCAAGTAGCCGCCCGTCGGACAGCTGACATCGCTTGCACGAACCAGACCCATACTTACGGTTGCCGCGAGCGCGTCGTCCCGCGTGTGATAAGTGAACCCGGGAAGCAGCCAGCTTCTGCCAAACGAAAACAAGTGCCGACCGACCTGACCTATCAAACCAACCGCTTTTGTTTACGCACTGCAACCCGTGCGTCATCGCGTGTTTTCCAAATCTGATTTGTTTCTCCCGGCCGGATGAATCCGGCTCCAGTGATAGTGAGCGGGCGTGGTGGAAAAAAGTGTTTTTAGACGAAAATGAAGGTGTGAATAATATGCAGATTAGCTATAGAACAAACGTTGCAAAAGCGTGCGGGATCGGTCGTGACCGTGTTTAAAGTGTGCGAGATGAAAGTTGGACTTCATTTGTGGGGGGGTATTTTACAGCCGAACGACTTTCAGCAGACATTAATAAAGTGCTACATTAACACGTGGGTGCTACTTCAAAACCGGACCACCTCGACTAGTAGCGAAGAAAGATCACCAAGGCCGCAACTAAGTGGTGCTGCTGCTACAGAACTAGCGATTGATTATGCACGATGTAACCTATCGCAAGCAAATTCATAATCGTTTAATACCAGTTTTGCCGCCTAGCTACCACTGCAGTGCACTGCAATATGTCACAAGGAGCGCTGGACAGGCTCTACTTTGTCTCTGCTCCACGCACGCAAACTACGTCCCTGCCCCCCAAATGCTTGGCACGTCTTGCCTTGCCGCTCGTTGTAGCAGGGTAGTGCTTTCCCAAGGGTTAGTTCCATTTCCCGGGCCCGTTGCATCGTGCCCATCAAAGTCAACAGTCGTACCGGGCGGCCAAGTCACGTTGGAATATCTATTTCCAACCCAGCAAATGACGGGTTTATCGATTTTTTGCACATGGCTTGCCGGGGTATTTTGGCGCTGCAAGACCTCCTGTTGAATGCTAGCCTTGAGCACGGTTGCGATGCCAAGCAAATGAAACGGCGATTCACTCGTCAGTACGACTCCCATCTGGTTGTTTGACTGTCATACAGATACTAGTCTTAGCTCACCGCCGAGAAGTACCATCAAGAGGCGCGCACTGATAAGACTAGCGACAAATCTTGCAGCAGAATCGCTAACCATCTGCAGGGGGGGGGGTTTTCAACAGCGGCCAGTTGTTGAAGGGGTGTTATCGGGCGATAAGGCAAACCCAGCGGCCATTTCTGGTCCGCTCTGGCCTCGCTTACCAAGAACACTCGATTACGATCGCTGAGGTGTTGCCGATTCCGATGCAGTATTATTCTGTTCGTGAAGTCCTTCTTTGCGCTGCCTGTAGATTACCGTCTTTATTGCCTTTCCCATCAATCGAACCACCTTCCGTGTCGAAGATAAGCGTCCGAGCTCGAGCATTTCCGTGATTTGATTACGCTTCCGCGTATGGAGCGCAAACTAGTGCCGCACATTGCAACGGTGTGTTTCTTGCCCTACGGGTGCCCGTTATTTGCCACTGGTAGAGCAGTCCATTCTGCCCAATCGATACTCGCGGTTCATCGCGATCTTGAAGGTTGCTGACGACGGTGTCGCGCGGGCTCGGAATAGTGGAGTGCAGTTTGCGTTCAGTTCCGTTGCGGTGCAGTTGTTACCTTCGCCGCTCTTTTAGCGAGTGGGATTCGAGTACTACGAGTTGGATTCGATGTTTGTGCGCGCTTGACATTGACCCCTTCGTGCCTATTGGTGGTGTTGCCCCGCAGGTTTTTACACACGGCAGCTGCTGTTGAATGATGATAGTTTGGAAAATACGCATTTCCTCCAGTGAGCGATAAGACACGCGGAGTGTTGAGTGCAAAATAAAAACAAACTTGATACCCAACAAAAAAAACACAACAACATCCGCTTTGCGAATCCGTCGCACCAGTTGGCGGGTGCATTCGAACCTCAGTGTGTGGTGAATCCCTTGGGTGCCATTTGAACACTTTTGCCCTACCGAGTGAGTGTCCCACGGCGGTCGCTAGCGCTGCTGCTTCCAGTACCCCAATGGGATTCGTTTGGATGGGCATGCTGCAGCTGGGCATGGTCTTTGGCGCCACGTACGGTATCATCAAGAGGTAATAAAAACCAGAGTATGTGTGTGAGTGTGTGTGTTCTGTGTGTTCTGAGACGGGTCCCGGCTGCTACGACCATAACTACTTTGTTGTCCAATCCCAGTGGAGGAGATTTGGATTTACGTGCCGTTTTTGTTGTTCTTCAAATAGAGTCATTTCTCTGGCCCGGTTGTGGCGATTCCAAGAATTGGTTTTTTTCACTTTTAATTCCCCGATTACATCTTGAACTGTTCGGAAGCGAAAAGGAATGGACGGGTAATAAAATAAATTCCCCTCAATTACGAGTGCCCGGCGAGGCTCCAGGTCTAGTCGGAGCACTATTCATTATGTATCGCCAGCGTACCGTGACCGTTGATGGAGGTGACGATCAGTCAAGTTCAAATTAATTGAGGGCAATCGTGGTCGCCCCCGGTGCAGGAACACCGTTTGCTTTGATCACTGATTTCAATATCACTTAAGGGATTAAAATCTGACAGGAAGCCGTTTTTTATGTTATTTTCAATGCAAGTTTTACAGCAAGTTTTAGTGCCTGTCTAAGTAACGATGATTGATTGTGGATTCTTCGACACTGCATGTAATTTTACATGTTACATGATTTATGTTCGGGTAATCCGAAACGAGATAAAAATACGATTAATAGTTTTACTGCAACGAAATAATGTAAGCGGTAATAACTTTTGGCGAGAAGATACATAACATGTGAACATGTGATTAGATGTAGAGATTGTACTTGTTTCGAGATATAGACAAGTTAGGACAATTTAAGGTCTTTTGAACATAACGATGTATAAGAATTGTATATAAGTAAAATACAACTTTCTGCATCTTTATAGCAAACATCGGAACAAGTTAAGCCTATTATTTTCGAACAAAATACTTTTTTGATGTTGAGCTAATATAGGCACAATTGCAAGGCTTCGCTAGTGAAGCCTCTGTAGTCACCAGCGAAGTGCTTACTAGAGGTAGCTTCTGCAGTTGCTATCGCTAGTTCTTTATTGGAATCCCAGTCTTGACTCTTGCCCCTATGTTGGTCCTTTTACCGGCCTTAGAATCTTAGAATCTTAGAATCCTAGATCTTAGAATAGGTATCTGCTCTAATCTCAGTCTTGTTTAGCCATCAAATGATATATTTTGCTGTAGTTGATAGATCCAGGTATCTTCGCGCAACTTGACGAATAGTTGGGATATTCATTTCTACAATAAGCACATAAATCTTATTCGTTTGACTAACGCAACGATGTTCCTCTGCGAACGTGTACGCCATTACAGGAACGCTTACAGTCGAGGAGGTGTACAAAGACCGCGACCAGTTCGCGGCACTGGTGCGCGAGGTCGCGGCCCCTGACGTCGGCCGGATGGGCATCGAAATTCTGTCCTTCACGATCAAGGACGTGTACGACGATGTCCAGTACCTGCAGTCGCTCGGTAAGGCACAGACGGCCAGCGTGAAGCGCGATGCCGATGCGGGCGTGGCCGAGGCGAACCGGGACGCCGGCATCCGGGAGGCCGAGTGCGAGAAGAGCGCAATGGACGTGAAGTACTCAACCGACACCAAGATCGAGGACAACGCGCGCATGTACAAGCTGCAGAAGGCCAACTTCGATCAGGAAATCAACACTGCGGTAAGGCCCGTGCTTGGACCACCGCCCTCGCTGCGACTCCATTAACACTTTCCTTTCTTTCTCTCTCTCTCTCTCTCTCTCTCTTTCGCATGCGCGCGCGCACAGAAAGCGGAATCGCAGCTAGCGTACGAACTGCAGGCGGCCAAGATCCGCCAGCGCATCCGTAACGAGGAAATCCAGATCGACATCGTCGAGCGCCGCAAGCAGATCGAGATCGAAACGCAGGAGATCAACCGGAAGGACTGCGAGCTGTCCGCCACCGTGAAGCTGCCGGCCGAGGCCGAAAGCTACCGCGTGCAGACGATCGCCGAGGGCAAGCGCACGCAGACGGTGGAGAATGCGCGGGCCGAGGCGGAGCGGATCAAGAAGATCGGTTCGGCCGAGGCGTACGCCATCGAGCAGGTCGGCAAGGCGGAAGCGGAGCGGATGCGCATGAAGGCGAACGTGTACAAGATGTACGGCGATGCGGCCATCATGAACATCGTGCTTGAATCACTGCCGAAGGTACACACCTACGCGAGGAAGCGAAGTTAGGAAAAGCATGCTAATGCCCTCCGGGTTTCCGCTCTTTCCCCCTAGATCGCTGCGGAAGTTGCGGCCCCGCTGGCGAAGACGGAGGAGATCGTGCTGATCGGTGGCAACGATCAAACGACGGGCGACGTGGCGCGTCTCGTTGGCCAGCTGCCTCCAGCCATCAACGCCCTGACCGGGGTCGATCTGTCCAAGGTGCTGGGCAAGATTCCCGGCGCGAAATCATAATCAGCCCTAGGCGGGGAGGGACTAGCTTCGCCGTGAGCGAAGCCATACACTCTACGGACGACGATGCAGACGAACGAACGAACACGCAACCGCATCCTCCGCAACGAACGATCCGGAGTCAGGACGCTGGGAGGAAAACACCCACACGGTTTTGACTTGTTTTTCGCTGCCATTTTCTAAATCGACCAGTGAAGGGGAGGGCGTGGTGAAGCCAAATCGATCGATATTGCAATGATATTTACAAACACCGTATTTACTTCGCTTCTATTACTGCACAGCGTTGCTTATTAGTTTGCTTCAACTGGTAATGGGTCTTTAGTTTTTAGGTTATCTGTTATATTTACTTATTATTGATCGTTGTTTCATAACGCTGTGTATTGCGTTTATTCAACAGTTTTATTATTTTTGTGTGTTTTTTTATTTGTTTTTGTTCTATAAGACAGGATACGTCCAGTGCGCAATATGTTTTTTTTTTCGGAAAATGGTTACACTTAGGCTTATGTTACGCCGTTTACGTTTATATTACGATACGTTCCCAGGAAGATTTCTCTACCGATTGAAACCCTCTGGTACACACGAATAACTAGTCCAAAATAACAGTTCTCTGTTCCAATACGTTTGTCCTGTTTTCTCCTTTCATCACAATCCTTTTTTTATCAATGAATGTTTGACGAAATGAAAAACAAAAACTACAAAAACACCAAAACGGAAACTAACTCCTCTCTTGGAATCGGGTTGATATGTGGAGATGTTGCGAAAAATCTTTAAATTGTATCGACCGAAACCGATGACAGCGGTTCGTAGCGAAACGGAATGCCACGCGCGCGAACGAAAATTTGCGAAACCGTACGATACCTACTCCCACGGTTAGGCAATTTCACACTGACATGCTTTAGAACAAAAACAAATTCCGAGCGTGTTGAACGTGTTGAGTACGGATTTTTATAAGTTCACTTTGGCTATGTTTGGAAACCCTTTCTAGAATGTCACTTTTAGGAGAAATTATTTTTATTTCCTAGCTATATTGAAACCGTCTACTACACCTGCTAGTAAAGGTCACTAAATTGATATTTCAAAACAAACACAGAGCAACTTCGGAAACAATGCATGAAGGAAGAATGTGTAAGCAAACTTTTATGTGTGTCGCGTGTATTGATGGATTAGTTTTCCTTCCGCGTGTCACGACTAGCAAATTGGCTATTTTTGTTCGACGAAGGTCACCGAACCGTTCCTTTTTCCTTACTACCCGCTATCACGTGTAAAGTCCTACTTGTAAAGTGTCCCGACCAGCCATTGCCTGCAAAACCTCGGTTGCTTCATAATGTACCAGTGTAATGAAATAAGTAGCGTCCAAACGTATATTTACTAGCGAAAGTCCGTAGCGAACGCAGAAAAGGAACCTCTCCCAACACACCAACCAACACAACACTTTGGAGTAAAGTACACACGAACCGACACGCGGCGCGAAACACTACACCCACATCTGTACAAAATCCATACGATATCGCAATGCAAAGGTAGCGAAACGAAACTACAACTAACACGATAACAAACAAAAACTATATATATAAACAAACCTCGATCTTGACAATGTAAAATATTAAACAAAACCAAAAAACCTTTTTCTTCTTCCACCCACTTCAAAGTAACAAATCTAGCGCGCTTCGTAAGATTCCTAGCTGTAAACGAAATTGTCGCACCGAAACACCGCCGTGTGTTCGCTGGTAGACAGTGCGGGGGGAGGGAAGAATCGTAGAAATGTCGTAGCGCACGTGCGCGTCCCCGTCCCATCCGGTCTCGTTTCGGTTCACTTTCATTCCAACTAGACTCGAGGTTTACGAAACTGGCGATCAAGACCTAGTGGAACCAACAAATCATAGCCGAACGTACAGAACGTGTAAGAACGCAGAAACACAAAACGTAGCAACCGTAGAGTAGCAAAAGAGAGAAAACATTCTAGCGGGCGTAACGGAAAACAAAGACACAACACGCACGGTGAGGTGCACTTGCAGGATGACAGTAACAGAGGTAGGAGAGCAAAACAGAAGTAACAAAGTAACAATTACACAGAAGTCAGAAAACGTGTATATTTTTTATACTCCTTATATAAGACGAGATTATTGATGGTAGTGGAATCTGCTGAAGCGCAACACACAAAACGGCAAAACAAGTCAACAAAAGAGCAAAACACACACAGGAAAAGGATGCAAACGGAACTTGTAGCGAACAGCATACATACACACAACCACATACTCACAAAAGAGACGAAAAATGAAAACAGAGTAGACGGTAACATGATAGAAAAGCAGGGTAGTCTGAAGATGATGTAACGGCGAAAACGAATCCACACAGTGCTTGTGACAGGGGAAAGTAAAAGGGAATAGTGAAAAATCCGAAACCAAAACATTAGCGAAATTGCGAACCAGTTAGTCGAATATTCAATGTCAGGAACGTGTCAAGAATCGTAGCTTGTTTTTTTGTTTGTATTGAGCGGATCTGACGATGGAAATGTTGTGGTGCCGTTTTCTTTACTCGTGGTCGTTTTTTGGGACGACCGAGCCGAAATTGTGCCGAACCCCTCCCCGTTAACATTACGCAGCTGTGTGCATTTTTTGCATTTGCATTTGACACCAGACCGCACACCCACGAAGGTGTCGTAAGCGCTTTTGTATTGCATTTAACCGAGCGAAGTAGCGACGGCTCAATAGAAGTTCCCCCTTAGGACGATTTACTCCAACAACTCACCGAACTTTGCGTTTCCTTCACGGTTCCTTCTTCCAACCTTGTTGCGTTTGCAAACCTGTGTGCTATGTGTGTGTGTGTGTGCACCCAAACATCACAACACGATCATGAGAAGATGCTTCAGAAAGAATGAAAAAAAAAACAAAGTGCAAACCAATAATCAGAACGATCAAAGGACACAACAAAGAATGAGCCAGTAGTAGTCAAGTGACAGTACACGTAAAAACAAAAAATAAACAAAATAATCAAAGAACGTTGAAATGTGTTTCCAACAGTTGCCAGTAAGAAACACACACACAGAGAGAAGACAAGAAACAAACGAAACGAAAACGATGATGGAAAAACAAAAGCAAAGTGCTGCTAACAAAAGTGAACCGAAATAAGAGTGCGGAACCGGAGATTGCGAGAGAGGGACGGAGGCAAAAACAAACGTTCAACAAAACTAAACAAACATACCACTGGTGGTTCGAACAAAAGCGGTAGCGTAAGACGAATAACAAACGAAAAACAAACGCAAAATATAGCAAAATCGCGGCTACAACTAGCAGAAGAACACGAACAACAAAAATCTAACGAAAAAAAATCGATCTAAACAAAAACACGTTCTAACACGATTGATATAATTTCACGAGAGTACTATCTTAGCACATCAAGCCAGGCAAAGGAAGGACTGACAGGAGTGTCATCCCTGCCCGTTCGCGTCCAACCCTGGCCCGTCGTATGTACGTAAAACCCGTTTGTGTGAGCCGCATGTATGTCTTTTTTGATATTTCATTGTTTCCGTGGTGCGTCGTCATTTAACGAAAATATTAACATTATACATAAATATATATATTAACACGTTACGAACATTTACGGGGCAAAGCGAGATGATAAGCAAAACAACAGCAAAAACGAATCGTTTCCAGGTTTTTCCTTTTCGCGCACACATCGTTCTC
Organism: Anopheles dirus; assembly: GCA_000349145.1. Lineage (NCBI taxonomy): Eukaryota > Metazoa > Arthropoda > Insecta > Diptera > Culicidae > Anopheles > Anopheles dirus. The sequence goes on along the minus strand of KB672868.1, from coordinate 2,517,664 downwards.
AATCATAAACACCCAACTCCCTTCAGTGGCGGCAGAAGAAAGCGAAACATCTTTCGAGCGCAAAACTTTAATTAAACATTTATATAAATTTCGATGCCTTTTCTGGTATGCGTGCGTGCGTGTTGTGCGTATGTGAGAGCGTCTATAAAATGGAAGAAACGTAAATGAAAAACTCTAAACAAACTTAAAGCAGCTAAACAGGGGTACGTAAACGTTGTCAAGAAAACGAAAGTAACAAAGCAGGCGCCGTAATATGGCAGGCAAAGTGTTCCCCCCTTCATCCCTCCACCTGCTTCGCTCTCGCCGCTGGCGTAGGAATGCGAAAGCGCAGACTCAACTCAGCAATCTCGAATTAATGTCCGTTACTTATGCTTATCGAGGCGGCGGGACTGGTCCGGAAGGTCCGAAAGGTAGAAACCACCCTCACCGCGAGCGAGTTTGTTAAATCATTCTAATTTAGCGCGTGTACTGGAACCAAACTAGAGCCCACATCCACACAAATGCGACGGATAGATGGGGCCCGCCCCCGGAAGGTGGACCCGCATCGACTCCCCACTTTCCCGCGTGCGCCATAAACCCCGCCGGTGGACGGGGAGGAGGTGTAAACGCAGCCGAAACCACATTAGCCGAAACAGAGTGTATATGACGATGCGGATGTTCTGATTTCAATAAAGTATAACTGAAGCGATCAATAAATGTAACATTTCTGCGTTGTGTTTGTTTTATTTATTTATTTTCATTTTAACACCCGCCTCTCATGACCCAGCGCGGTCACGTTGTGTCGCTGGTGTGCGCTACCAGGCGAACAGCAGCCATGCCAGGACGTAGGCTGGTGTCAGTCGGCGTGGCGAACGAAAACAAACCCATCGGATTGCGAAACGGCCCAGCTGATCGTCAGCCGGCGTAGTAACAGGAGATCATGATCGCCTAGGAGATGTCACGCGTGACGCGTCGGCCGGGCGGTGCGAGTTAGTGCTCCAAACCGATCCGATTCGACCGGTGGATGGGGAATTTTATTTTCGGACAGAATAACAATAGTGAGAGACGTTCAATACTAAACGACTATGACTAGATATTGTTGAGTTAGTTACATAAAATGCAGAAACAAGCCTGAAGGATGTAGCTCGGAGCTTTCTTTTTCTATCTGCTGCAGATCGTTCTAGTCATCTCGTTCTTTCTTTCTCTCTTTCTCAGTGATCAGTAATAATTGAATGTCAGTGGTCATTTAGATGATGATAGCGATTGTGTGCGTGGCATATCAATTTAAATGGCTATCATTAGATGGGTTTGTAGACTTTTTCCACACTTTTACTCCAAAGACGCTCGGTTTTTGGCGTTTTTGTCAAAGTTTTGAAATGAAATACTTGTTAACGGTTTAACTCAGTCATATCCATTAGCGGTTTTGTAACTACATGTTCAAAAAGTCAGTGTTGACGCTATATTTCTTACCAACATATTGAGCAATATACGAATAATGTTTGAACAGTACATTCTTCTACGTACATTGTATTTATTGAATATAGCGTAAGTGTATCAAGTTTCCGCAATTGAGTGGAGAAGATGATTAAAAAACTATTCTCTTAGTATGTAGAATGATAAACTATTAAACTGATGGTTATACTATTTTTATCTGTACAATGTTTTGTGCTCTAATTAATTTTTAAAGAATAATTCATCCACATCCAAATCCAAGCGTTGCTTTCATTCCAATTTTCAGTATAAATTTTCTTGTTTTCGGCAAACGTGGGCAACGTGAATAAAAGGGGTTTATCTCAATAAATAGTCTGAGCATGTACAGAGTAAAAAATGTGAAAACTCTTCTCTTATTTTGCCTACAAGTTTGATGTGAAAGCGTGAAAGCTGTAAAATATTGCTAATTTTATATTTGAATATAGAATTTTGCAGATCCATTTCTTCTCGGTACCTAGAACTACTTGCCTACGGCACATCAGACCAAATAGTGACAGCATTGTGACAATATTTGTATATCATGGAATAGACCGATCATTCTTATTAGCTTTTCAAAAACATGCAGTGTAAATCATATTTTATTGCATTCCAAAGCGTATCTTACCGAAAACTGGAACGGCTAGCCAAAATCGCATATCAATTCTGAGGTCAGAAGCAAACACAATAAATAGCAAGGCCTACTTGGCTCACACAAATACCGCGAGTGAACTTCCGAGCGATTTTTCTTCTCACTGAAATTCCCTTCACTCACCATCGATCGATTCATGGCACACTGAGCGTGACTCACGGAAGCACACACGATTCTGCGCTAGCAGCGGTTGTATTTGTTTACTAACAAAACTGGACGCGAATCTTCAGTTCTGATTTGTCAAACAATTTTCAGTGATGAATGCTTTAAAAATTTGGATCGTTTGTCATTTCCAATTGATCACAAAAATCAGCAAAGAGTCAATAAAGTAATAACGCCAGGGGAATAAATATGCATACGCTTCGAACAGTGACGAATACTGCACAAGCCGGTCGGATCGTCACTACTCTCATGACGTTGTCAACGGCCATTAAGCTTCGTACCGCTCATGGTCAGATGAATCAGACGCGAGTTCTGCTAACCAAGATGAATCAATGGCAGCGGGGATGATGATGCGGTAGCACGGATATAGCATGATATTGTAATAGTAAACTTTACACTCACGGAATTGTACTTGTTTTCGGTACGTGAAACAAAACCATAACTTGCCCTGAAAACACGCCTTTCTTTCGTCTTTCGTGACAATCTCTAATGTGTTTATCCTCGCTATCTCTTCGGAACGAAGATTCACCCCGAATAATCTACGTAATGCTACCAAGCTTTAGAGAAGCTTTGGATAAATAAAGTTCACGGCATGCTCGCGCTGTTTTCCCTTTATCGACGCCGACCCGTGGGGCTGGTGAGACTAGAGGAGTGGCTCACTGAACAGTGCTCCAAAACCGACAGCCATCTGGTAATAATAAAGAAAAACTAGAATGCTGCAGAGAACTGTAGAAAAACAAAAAACGATTTGATTTGTTTTTATAGAATCATATACATACACTTATAAAATATGGATGTTTTCTAGGTCGCACTAAGCATAACGATAATTACAAATTAAATGATAACAATAAATATTATATTTGTAAAAAAAAACAAGAATACTTCTAGCCTTACAAGCTAACAAAATGAGTTAAAACATTTATCTACCACATTGAATCTAACCAAACCTTTTATAAGATTAAAAATAAAAAATATATAAAAAATAGTTAAATAAAAAGTAAAAATAAATACCGAATAATATCAGCAAAAACAACAAACACACAAAAATGCACATCGAGACAACTATCATACAAAGCAATTGAACTGCTGCTGCCTATAGTGCCACGATGGCGTTAGGTAAGCTCACACTCACATTCATCTGAATTCAAGCAAGCAAACAAAAAATAAAAGAGCACCCACCTTAACTGCGCCGTCCACCACGAAATACCAGTTCAGTTGCACTCAGCTCGTCGTTGCGTACGGTTAGTATCCCTCTGTGAACAGTTTCCGCGCAGCGCACCCTAGATAGTATAGTACTAGAGATAGTACAAACATATTAGTGAGTAAGACTATCGGTGTTCGACTTGTTCGAGTGTACTACAGTGTTTAAGGTGTTGGGTATTCGTATAGAAAACAACAAAAAAAACGACCCGGTAATAGAGCGTCCGCTTGGGAGGCTGGTGTGGTTGCAAAAGACGTGGCATGGAATGCCGGCTGTGACCATATTATACGGCGAGCGAAAAAGAAGAAGCCGCTTTCGAGCGTTGTGCTTTTGGTTGGTGGTTCGCAATGGCAACAGCGCCTCCTTAGTTTGTACGCGAGGGCACAGTTTTGTGTATGCGTGTGTGTGTGTGTGTGTGTATGTGTTTTTTTTAAATACTTCAACCACAAACGAACACGGGGCGAACGATGGGACCAGCGATTGATTGCACCAAGAAGGGAAGAGCAAAAATTAAGAACCACTCTGCAAAGCAACATTCTGCTAACGAGCGAGAATCTGCGACGAGCGAAACAGAGGTCACATCGGGGGTGATTTTTTTTCTGCTGCCACTGACAATACGACTTCAACGGACACGGGATGCTGCGAGCGTCGTATTACGGTCCCGTATTCGAGCTCCACCCGGCTTGAGTTGGCTGTTGCTCGGGTGGAGGAGATACGCGGAGCGAAAGTTAACGCTTGCCGGCTAAAATTAACGATGAGTTGATTTGGTCGCAACACCAAGACGATCGCGCTCACTGCTTCCTCACTTTCTCCGTGTGACCGAAGCGAAACGAACGACGATCGTGTGTCAGGCAGCGCCGTCGTAGTGGTGATCGTCACGTGGGATTTTGATGTGACTTGCTGGCGGCAGTAGTGCTTGGCCACTACTTTTTGACAACGCGCAACGGATACAAGCTTAGTTCGAGGCCACACCCGATCGGCCAAGTACCGACGAGTGCGGATGGAAACGCAGATGCTGTTTATTATTAGACTCGACACACAGGCACCGGAGTTTTCCTCCAGCCATTGCGGGTGCGCTCAATGCTCAACACAAAACTACGAATGATTTAAGCTGTAAAAGAAACACTAACACAACCCTCCAATCCCAAGCCAACACGAGCACCAGCATACCGGTGTAGGTGCCAAACATCTGCAAATTAGCACATCACGAACACGTTAGCTATTGCTTGTATGTGCACAAACGCTGACATCATCCATGTCCCGAAGGGGTAGAGAAGCCAGTGGACAAACACCAGTTCTGTTCGTAGCTCGGCTCGATCTCGCTAGTACTCCTATCGATGGGGTGGGCATTAGTAAATTGCTGCTTTCTCACGAATTGGATCACTATCTGCTGCAGTAAATGCCACCTGAGGAATCTATCGATCGGGTCATTAAGGGAGCTCGGGCTGTCGCACACATCAGCTGGACACTCCCGGAACCGTGTCCAAAAGTCGGGAGCAGAAGCTTCTCGAACAATGTAATTATCTTACCCCCGGGGCGGGGTATGCGAGATTGCGTGACAGTCGTGCGTTTCGGAAGTGTGGGAGGGTGAACCTCTTTTCACGTGGGAGCAGAGCCGCTGTGGTTGACTCACGGCTTGAATGCTTAAGCGTGCCGCCCATGCGTGCCGTTGGGAAGCATTCCCAATGCATTCTCCACGCGCATTACAATGCGTTTGTGGACACTAGCCTTCCTTGCTCAGCACGTAACGCCGCCGCCATTTGGTAGTGCACACACCCGAGCTGGCCGGCCTCATTCTCACCGGAAAGAAAGTCAAGTGAAATCTGTTTCAACACATCCGCGACACTGTGAAGCCACGGGGTGGAAAGGCCGTTTTTACCCTCCGTTTCAATATTGCCCCAGTTTTCTCATGTGCTCTCTCTCTCTCTCTCACACTCTTTTTCTTTCAGAAAAACCTGCCTGTGGCCTTTTAAATCGACTCTCCAGTACCTTTTTTCGGAAAACACACCGAAGCGAAAAATGAGCTCTCAGTATTATCCATTCCAGGTAAGCAACAGTCACACAACACCACCACCACGAACTAGACGCTCGAGATGATCGCATTACGATGTGAATCACCAGCAGATCAACTGCGCCGTTGTGTATTTACTCATTCTCCTGCTCTATTGCATATTAAACCAATAGTTAGAAAAATGATCACCTCGGAATTGCTGTGGACGGCCGGTTGCCTACAAAGTGCTTTGACGCAACTTAGCACACCACCACCACCACCGTTCAGGTTGATTGTTCTTGCACAAATAGCATGACTCTCTCACGTTCTACGGTGTTAAAAAAAACCACTGCATTCCTGCCTAATTAGACGTAGAGGAAACGAGAACAATTCTATAGCTCGATTGGTACACGTTAAGCCACAAGAGCTTCTAAAGCGACTCATTCACGTGACGCCAGCCTTTCCTGCAAACAGATTTTGCACAAAATGCTGTGCAGTGCTGTCTTGAGCAACTCACCAACTGAGACATTGTGTATGCAATCGTTATCGCATGTCAATGTCAATGGTTGATAAGCAGAAATGGGTCACAATAGCTGGGACTTTTAATGTTCTTACCACTCGGCAGGAGATAGTGATCGACTTTTATTTTATCAGGCATTTCGCGTATTATTCAATCGGCATGCTGTTCTGTTGCAATAACATCACATCAGCATCACAACAAGAAGCATTCTTCTCCAGTCGCACAATGCCGCTTTTGTGCGCCTGTTCGTAGTAGGGGAAGCGAGCGTGAAACAGCTGGCCGGAGGCAATATTTGATTAACAAATAGTACGGTGGGTTATGAACATTGTATAAGTTGTACAGTCCAATACTCAGAGAGTAACAAATTAAATAGCTATTTGTATTTTTTTACACGGAATTATGTAGGGCAGCTACAATGCACAAATTGTCCGAGAACATCGTCGAGAACATAAAAATAATAAAAAACAACGCAAATGAAAGCATTGCCAAACCCAAACTAATAAATGCTTAAAACTCTCCGTTTTTTTATAATTCACAAGAATACACAATTGTTAGATGCCGATTTTTAGACAAATCACTGATCAAAATCAACAATTCCTTATCAACTGATTCTAGTTTTATAAAACCTTGAAGTTACCAAAAAATATAAACTCCCTTCAATTTGGGCTTGACATCGCGACAAACAAAACATTATTTAAAGTGAAGTGAGGGTGGGAGCGTTTGGCCCCGACACCCCCTAGTGTAAATCAACCTCCACTCCCTCGCTCACAACATTCAACGGTTTGCCTTGAACGATGATGATTCTGGCAGCATGACATCATCGTGCACAGTGATGGTAGCTGAGCGTCAGTGCGCTCTAGCATCGAACCAATCTCTATGCTCTCCGAAAATCCCAATCCTCAGTAACGCAAAAGATGGCAAAAGAAGGAAACGCGACACTGATTCGAGACCGGAACCGGAAAAAAGCAATAGCCCTACACTATTTCGCTCTCCTGAGCATGATGATGGGCGTCTAGCCAGCAAGGCGCCGCATTTTTTTTTTTCTTTTGCACGGACACACAGACCAGATAGAAGTGTTGTGGTAGTAGCGCCGGACAGGAGTTCATCCTTCAAGGCTGCAAGCTTCACTGGGTCAATCGATGGAGTGACAAACGTTTGCTGATTGATCGAAGCGGACGCTTACTCTGTTGGACCATTTGGAAGTGCTATTAGTACGCATTCCTAGACAAATTAAGCCATAGATCAAACCAAACATAGCATTAGGCATATATAAATACAAACGGAGCGAGTGAAATGTTTATAAATATACTACGCATTGATAGCAAACAATACTATTTACTAACAAGGCACGCACGCCTTGTTGTATTACAAGAATTTTCAAAGTTCTCACAAATCCAAACCAAACAACTCATAAAACTCTACCGCTAGATGATGCACGTTAGTTTAGTCGTAATGGGTGCTTCCATAAAGCTATGACAAAGCGTACCATTCACCATTCGCTGCATGATCTCAGCAGAAGTGAATGCAGATAGCTCGCAAAAGCGTGCGTCCCATGACTAAGCTGAAGCATTCTTTAATTCATATAAAATGCCCGCACCATGAGCGCCTTGAACGTGAACCGCCGCGGATGACATTGACAGGCGTGGCGGTAAGCCGTAACACGAAATTGACTCGACCCTGCAGCGAGCTGGAACCTTCCGTCCGTACCCATCTTGACCTCCCATCCGTCCACAATGGAATATCTTTCCGGAGTTGCATTAACTGTCAATTAAGCGCGAAGTTTGTGTGTCACAAAAAGCACAATATGGTTCGCTTCAGGCGACGCGGTAGGAACTCACAATTATAACGACCATAAGGTGTGTGGCACGTAGTGATTCGTGGTTTTCCCTATCGATTAGCTATGGTACTACCTCGTAGGGCGGCTTTCCCAGGGAGCGAACAGCATGATATTAGATTGTAGCCCAACACGGTACGCCTACATTGTGTGCTAGAAAAAATGAGCCCTTGATAGGGCCCGTAGACGAGAGAGAAAGTGTGAATGAAGGTTAGCGGAAATAATCAATACTAGCCAGAGGGGTCCTCCTCCAACGTGGCTATTCCGTGGTGCTGGCGTACATTATAGATATGGGAAAAGCCGCACTGACCTCAATAACGTTTGATTGTAACGAATGTAGTAACATTTTAGAAGAGGATATTCAAATGTGTAGTACTCCATTATTTAGCCTGATGAGTAGTCCGTGATAGCGAGTCTTTTAGTATTGAAGACTCATCATCAGACAGTCCATTCTACTCAGTCTTCGGATCGGATTGAGCGGCACCACCTGTATGGTTCAATCCATTCCACAACTTACATGACGATAAAGAGAGTAGCTCGAATACATTAATCATGTTCATTCGGTAATTTAAGTGCTGCAGAATGTACGGCATGGTAGAGCTACTGAATCTATTGAACTTTTGTAATGGAATGTCCAACTTCTTCTTCTACCGACACCGGCCGAACTCTCGTTTAACCGATCGTTCCTGATGCGACAGACACTGAACGGTTCTTGTGGGCAGCTCGTTCAAAGGACGCGCGTTATGCTGCGCGGTTCACGCCACGGTGGTGCCGGTGGTGGCTACTTATACGATCACTTTGACTCGATCGGTAGCATGTCGTCCGAGTCCGAGTCCGACGGGTCCGAGGAGGAACAAGTGTACATTGAGGTGCCGGTGAGTGCGGGCAGACGTAGCAAACCGGACAGGAAACTTAATACACACAAACTAGCACTTGTTCGAGTTTGACGAATTCCAACCCACGTCGACTGACCTGTGTTACCCGGCGTTCCTTCCCAGTGCACACCGACCGTCTACCCGGCGGATCCGTTCGATGCGAACGAGGATGCGGCGACGCTCCGCACCGCCATGAAGGGCTTCGGTACGGACGAGAAGGCCATCATCGAGGTGCTGGCCCGGCGCGGTATCGTCCAGCGGCTGGAGATCGCGCAAGCCTTCAAGACCTCGTTCGGTAAGGATCTGATCAGCGACCTGAAGTCAGAGCTCGGCGGCAAGTTCGAGGACGTGATCCTGGCGCTGATGACCCCGCTGCCGCAGTTCTACGCGAAGGAACTGCACGACGCCATCTCCGGCATCGGCACGGACGAGGAGGCGATCATCGAGATCCTGTGCACGCTGTCGAACTACGGCATCCGCACGATCGCCGAGTTCTACGAGCAGATGTACAACGTGTCGCTCGAGTCGGACCTGAAGGGTGACACGAGCGGTGCGTTCAAGCGGCTGTGCGTGTCACTGGTGCAGGGTAACCGGGACGAGAACAATGTAAGTAGCTGTTTGCCATGTCTTCACAACTGGATGGGCTAACACATCGCAACTTCACGTTGGACTGTGTGTTCTCACAACAGGGCGTCGATGAGGGTGCTGCCGCGGCCGATGCCCAAGCCCTGTTCGAGGCCGGTGAGGGTCAGTGGGGCACGGATGAGTCCGTGTTCAACCAGATTCTGGTGACGCGTTCGTACCAGCAGCTGCGTTCCGTTTTCGACGTCTACGAGAGTCTCGCCGGCCACACGATCGAGGACGCGATCAAGCGCGAATTCAGTGGCGCCATCGAGGAGGGCTTCAAGGCTATCGGTGAGTATGGTTACGTGTAGGTTGCTTAACGGATGCATAACTAAAACCATTGCGGTTCTTTCCTTCCACCCAGTGCGTTGCGTCCGCTCGAAGGTTCAATACTTCGCCAAGCGCCTGCACAACTCGATGGCGGGACTAGGCACGAACGATAAGACGTTGATTCGCATCGTTGTCAGCCGATCGGAAATTGATCTGGGCGATATCAAGGAAGCGTTCCAGGAGATGTACGGCAAGTCGCTCGAGTCGTGGATCAAGGTACGTGTGTACAGTGTGTTCTGTTTGCCCCCTTTCAAACTAACACACTCCATCCTCCATCCGTTGGATCTCAAACTAACATACACACCTCATATGTGTCGCTTGTTACACAACACACCTCATTGTCCTCTCCACGATGTACTCTTCACCCACTCATTTACTGACACTACACTCGACACTCACTCAGAGGCGAAACTGGTTAAGATACGTCCCAGTTGACATACACTCGCTTGATGCCTACATTCTGATACGTGGTTAGAGTCTGTAGATAACAGAACATGATGTGATCTAACAATCAGTTTAGCAAACAACACCACATACCTTCCTGAGCTGATATCTACCTTGCGGTTACTAGCATTTTGTGTGCTCACGATAAGTGCTTTAACGGTCAAAATTGAAGTGATCCAAATCTTAGAGACATTCTCAAATGTATGCACGTCAAACATTAGGTTTACGACTATAACTATGATGATATCGCCAACGAGTATTTATGTGTGTTTCCAAGTGCTATGCAGGGGTTTGCACGACTTTCAGTGTTCTTAGTAGATTTTTTTTGTTATTATCAACAACATTAGTTTATGTAGTCCATCTCCTACGTATCTCCTACGTGTTGAATGTGTGTTGTTACCTGAAACGCTCTCGCTGTAAAATATGCTGCTTTAGCCCGCCTCAACACTCTAAGCGAAGTGTCTTCAAGTTGAAATTATTTCCCAACGGAAGCCAAAACTGCTTGCCCCAGTTTCATACTGCCAAAGAAAAAAAAAAAGCAATCGTAAAAAGCATCGTAAAAGCAACATATTTTACATAAAAACCGCAAACCAAAGGCGAAACCGAAGGGTTCGTGTACGCTAAATCGCTTACTGAAAAAAAAAACAACAGAACAAACATCTTCCTCCCCGAAATCAACAATCACCAAAAATCCTCTACTACTGCTGCTGTTTTTCCAGGGTGACACATCGGGCGATTACAAGCGTGCTCTGTTGGCAATTTCCGGCTACCGGTGAACGTTTGGAACAGTTTGAAGAAGAAGAAGAGAGAAAGGGAGATAGATGGGGTGAGGAAGAGAAGGAGAGAAGCAAACAACACAAAATCACCTCAGTGTAAGATGAACAAGATTAGCAGGTTGGCTTGGTTAGGAAGTAGTATCTTACGCACTCATTTTCGGTGTGTCTCGATCTGTGTGAGCTGCTGAGGAAGGCTCAATGTCGTCAGCACTACCACTTAGCAGCTGTTGTGTAACTGCAGGCATCGTAATCTCGTGCAGTCGTTTAAGCAGCGACACTAGCTATCCGTTAGGAGAGTTATTTTCTTTCGAAAACTACTCTTTTCATGCTCTTATATTTACATCGCAAACCACCGCAGATTCCATTACACATTTACTGCTGTTAATTACGTACTACATCTTTTAAGCTTAACTTCGTCGTTCTGTCTGCCTATGTGCCTTTTAGCTACAAAACAAACAAAACACAAACATCACAATTTGCAATAGCTTATAAGCACCTGGTAGGATGAAGTGGTATACACAGCTTTCGTTATCGTATTCCTGTGTTTGTTTTACGTTATTTTCATTCACTGTATTAGGTGTGTCAGCAGCATTATTATAGCATCAAATAAACGCCTGTAAACTGAATGAGTTGTCTAAAATTAAGAGAGAATGGAAAAATACCTAATTATTATTTCAGGCGTTGCCAGCGTTTTCTAGGCCATCGATTCTTGTTTTAAAAACTTTCTTTTGCTTTGCTACGTGTGGTATCTTAGAGCGGTAATGAACTTCTAGATTTTTTTCTCCTAAGTAGTAAAGCATGTCTCGTTACTAATACTTTTAATGCGAACCCCGTCGAATAATACATATCATATCTATTATTTTAACTTAACGTCAATCTTCTCGGCAAAGGAACGCTCTTTATAATTGCGTTCGCAACAACGGATCCTAACATGCGCTACTAGAACGTAACACAACACAACACACAACTTATATTCGGTGTTTTTCTTTTTCTCTTTTCTCGCCCGTTTTTTTATCGGTTTTGCCCTCTCCCTTCCATTTTGTTTGTACCCGTGACCCTACTACCCCGCTGCAGGAGGATCTTGGAGGCGATAATGCTAACTTGCTGTATCACTTGGCCGCCTACTAAACTACCATTAAAAAAAACTCAAACCCGAACACTATGGCCCATCCTATCTAAGTTTACATACGCGAAATGATGTATGCTGTAGTTGTTCGTAATCTGATGGCCAAGCGAAGGTGGCCATTAAACGCGCAGTATTCCCAACTCGTCCCATAGCTCAGCTCGTTCCATTCCAAGCATTGTTGCTTTCACGTACACGGATTTCTGTTTAAGGCGCTTAGGTTTTGGTGCGGTGTTGCCACTTACTCTTATCGTCACGGGTTGTTTTAGAGTGCACTCTGTCGGAAAAAAAAACGTTGCTACCGAAACACAACAGAACACCATAACTATCATCTCAGCGAATGGCCAATGCATTACGGACGTATTGATCCCTGTTTCTCATTGTTTACTGTTGCTCGGTCGCAACCATCCATCTCATTCGCAGGAGGATGTCGGTGGGGACCTTGGTGACCTGCTGGCAATGTTGGCCTCGTTCTAAGCGTACCAGCGTGTAGATGCAACGTACCGTGCATTTAGATAGTTCGGTTTGGATTTGGACTTGGCAGCGTCAAACATTTATCGATTGGCAGTGGCAAGCATCGAATGCTTCTAAAAACTCGGGCAATTTTTTGTTTAAACCTACGCAACAAACACAGAAATCGTGCGTCTTTGTTTATACATGTATTTTAATAGTTTTTGTTTTCGTTCGTAATTGTGATGTTGGCTCAGCACAGTATAAAATATTGATTGTCGGAGCAATTGAAACGTATTGGACAAATATACTCGACATTAAACACAATATGATCGTTTTTGTTTTCTGTTTTGCAATTACCATACCAAAATTGAGAGCAATCATCAATTAGATAACGCCACATACGGCCATAAACAATTACTAACAGTCCAGCAGCAAAATGTGCAACCATCTCGTAAAACTCTAATCGATTCACACAACAATCGTGATGTTGTGACAGTTAATAAATGTGGCCCTTTCACCACTCTTCTTGCAGGACGATCTTGGAAGCGATCTTGGTGATTTGCTCGCTGAAATCGCAAGCTTTTAAAATGCATTAACATTTCCCCTTGTCTTAAACAACCAACTCAACGCTTGTATAGTGTTATGGCTAAAATGTGAGACACACAACATTCGACCACCTCGGCACGAAACCGCTAAATACTCGTTGGTGTTTTTGTCATGCAAGCGTAATTAGAATAGGGTTCAAAATGTGAGTGAATTCCTTACCTCTAACGTGTTCCATGTGTTCATCGTTGCACCGCCGACCGCTGACCCGTCTAACCGATCCGTTTGTACCGTTTCGCCTCCTTCCAGGACGATCTGAGCGGCGACTACCGCGATGTGTTAGTGACACTAACCTCTTACTGAGCTCGCTCAATGCGAATCAGCGTCTTGCGTCAGTTCCAGTGCCGGGAGCCGCAACCCACAATACCCTTCACCGACCACCGTTGTCCAATAAATGTTACTGTTTGTGTGTTTACACTTTACACTTGACGCTTCTTATTCCGGCTGTCTCGATGCGGAATGCGACCGTATATTCCGGGCGGAAATTACCCTTCACGATGGAGGCCACGTAGGTCGGTGGTGACCGTTGCGATGGGTGGTCCGAATTGCTTTCATCTCGACCGAGCAGAATCCGTTGATTGATTTTGTGCGTGTGGCTTCCACCTAGGGCGGGCACTATTTGTGGTTCCTCCGGGCGCTGGGAGTTCTCTGCATCCGAAATGCGGGTGGTGATGTCGTTCGTAATGATTACCTTTCGAAGTGTATTCGAAGTGTGTTAACAGTTCATGGGTGTTGATGTGCATAACCGTGTACTTACTGCACAGCCGAATCGATGCGCGAGTTTATGCAGCTGGGTAAGTACCTCATGGAGCCGTTTTACTCGCTCTAACGAACGCGTGATCGTGTTTCGTATGAGAAACGATAGCGAATCAATGACAATCAATTTAATCTGAAAAAAAGTGAATTTGCGGTTGTACAACAAGCTTGGGAGAATTATCTACACCTAGTGAGAATCGATACAAACCCTCTCACCATCATATAGACGATTCTGCAGTATGGCTAGCGCTTCCAGTAATTGGTTACAATTCGATACGTGTGCGTAGATGATATCGTCCAAGGCGGTCGCTTGCGTAAAGCCAGCAAACATTTCGATCGCGTTTAACTCATGCAAAAGTGCGACATTCGTGCAGTGACTATAGCAAGCTTGTGCCATTTCTGGTAAAATGGTTCGAAGTGAGAAATTAAGTTCGACTTATGATTCATTCTAAAAACATCTCAATTACCTTGAACTCGCTGCGGCGAAAATCCATAGTTTGTATCCAAGTAGGCAGCGCGTCCTTCTAACCCACCGAGCAGGCGAGGTATTTTTACGTTCACTGCTAGCTGCATACTGGGATGATTTGTAGGTTAATGTTTAGCTATTGGTTTAGCTGTTCACCCAAAACCTCACCAAAGCTGAGTCTTCCCACTACCGGGTGGCCCACACAGTTCGGTGATCATTCCCACCGATATGCCACTGCCCAGCGCTAGATCGAGATCCTTGCAGAACGTCACCAACCCGTTGCGATTCTCTTCTTCTTTCCATAGATCCAGCGCCGTTTTTTGAAACATTTGCTAACGGAAACACGAAAACAAAGAGAATTTATTCACGGGTTGTCCTAATACACAACAGGGGGGGGGGGGCTTACCATCGCCTAGTTGATGGTGACTTGTTCTTAGATCCTTCATCACATTTGTTGCAAAACAGATGAGCCGTTGAGAAAACACTAGCAACACTTTGCACACACAAACTAATACACTATTTCATTGTTAAAGATACAAAACATTCATAATCACGCGTAAAAAACTACTTTTGGTCTAGGATTTAAAATAAATCGCGATTTTTGTGCCTGCCGGCACGTACTAGCAAGCACAGAAAATAAACAAACAACAAGCCGCGCGTTTACCAGCTGTCAAACTAACCGGCCGGTGAAGTAGGTCGCAAACGGTAGCAATACATGTGTGTTGAAATAACTAACAATTGCAATGCAACAGCATACAGTCGGCTCCCAAAATATGCTACATCTCGTTCAACGCTGTTTCCAAAAAGGAGAGAGTTGCCGTAGGCCGAGTTCAATGTTTATTTTAATAATGTTCATCAGACATCATGTCGATTTTTACTTGTAAAAAACGAATCTCGAAAACAGACTCAAGTTACAAACTCTACTGTAATGTTTAGAGGAGCACATCCGTGTTGAAATAAACGAAGCGACAGTAGTAAGAAAACTCGTATTTATTTAATTTGCACAATTTGTCTATAAACTAAGGTCATGCGGTAGCAACAGTTAGGCGCTACCGTTTGATCGAGGGTAGTTATCGTTCACTCGTTAAAAACGTGGCAGTGTGGCTATTCAGTATTTCTTCCGTAAACCATTGCGGGGAAAAGATTGCGAGCCGGGCAGGAGAAAACACAGGGCACGTAAAACCAGACAAACGTAAAACTGATAGGGGATCAAACTATGGGACGAGACGGACGTACACAAATCCCTCTCTAACCTCCTAACCCAGACGTTACAAAGGAAATCATAGATTTAAAGTTCGCAGCTTTGTACTTGTCTCCCCGGTCATGCCGTTCGTTAAACCTAGCGGGATTAAATTACTGTTCAAAACATCCAAAAACCGGTACCTTTTATAGCAAAAAACAGCATCGCATCAAAACGACGGTAATTGAATTTAGATAAAGCAAAAGGGATGTGTTAAAAATTAAGTTTAAGCAAATTTTGATTGTTCGAAGCCACCGCATTACGCGTTGTACGTATCGTCCTCCTCTTCGTCATTCTCGTACTCGCTCACCACGGACGGGGCGCTTGTCGTGGTGGTGGTGGTGGGAGTGCTAGCAGGTGCCGCATTCGGATCGAACCGTTCGTACACCTTCACGTACCCGCCAACGCGGTCGGCCGGGTAGTCGGTGTGGAAGAACGCGGCCCGTTCCTGGTAGATCGACAGGAAGTCCTTGATTTGCGGTTCGAGCACATCGAACGCCACGACGTGCGACGGCAGGGCGCTGAGCGGATGGACGGGCAGATTTTTGCGTATCCATCCCATCGGATTGCCGTAGAACTGATCCGCCTCGTCGACGTAGTTCGGCTGGTCGGTCAGGTTCGGTTCGCAGTGCAGGAAACGCATCGAAACGTTCTGGTGCAGGTGGCTGTAGAGCGGCGTCGAGTGGCAGGGCATCAGGAAGAGAATCTTGGCCGGATTGTTGAACTCGTCGCGATAGTCCCGCGCGTTGGTGGCCAGGTACGGCATGACGTCCAGCGTGCCCCGCTGGTGAACCAGCGCCGTGTACCCGGCCATCAAACCATTCGCGGCCACAAACAGCAGCGCTGTCAGCCAAATCATTTTGCTAGCAAAGAAACGTAAGTGGAATGTGTTACACGTTACTCAATCGACCGGGCACGCGCGAACCTACCTCGACGCTTTACGGCTCCACCGGGCAAGGTAGTCAGCGGTAATGTACAAACACATGGGCAACACCGGCACCAGGAAGCGAAATTCTTTGTGCGTCAGCAGCGAGTACACTAGCACGGTGAACAGCACCGAACAGAGCAGGATGGCGCGCTCCTTGTACACCTTCCGGTGGCGTACAGTTTCGTAGGCGGCCAGCAGGAACGGCAGCACGTAGACACCGAGCACGGCGGGCAGACCGGCGTACAGGTACCAGTACCACGGGTGCTCCCCGTAGAAGCTTCCGACGCCCTTCAGCACGTTGTACTTGAGAAACTCGTACGACGAAAACAAGAGTGCTCCGTGGAAGTAGCTATCGATGGCGACGCAGAGCGTCCCGGTCAGTACGCCGATAAGCAGGTAGCGCTTCAGCACCACCTCCCACGTCGGATGGGAAGACTTTTTGATGTGGTACAGACACAGCGGCACCCACGGGATAGCCGAGGTCGGCCGGACGAAGAACGCCAGCGCCACCGGCCACAGGAACCGCGTGCACTCGGAGCTCCACGGGAAGTAGCTGAGGGCGATCATCGTGAGCGACGTTTCGAGTGTGTTGGCTAGCGTGCGCGATGCGACGAAAAACCAGCACCAGGAGAACGTGAGCAGAAACAGGGACCACTTGCTGCGTTTGCACCACACGTGGAAGCGATAGTCGGCGTACGCGCTCAGGCAAGCCTGCAGAACGCGGGGCAACAACGTGATCAGCGCGACCGAGTCCAGCCCGCACACGGCAAGCAGCTTGTACAGACCGGCAAACAGCGCCGGGTAGACGTAGCTTCTGATGCCAGCCGTCCATTCCCAGGTCAAGTGACCATAGCTGGGAGTCCAAACCGCACGGAGAAGAGAAAGAAGAGCGGGGTTAATGATGGCTTTCGGGAAGCGCACGGCAAGTGGCACTTACCCGAACGCTAGATTGTGGGCCACTTCCAGACTTTGCCAGTACTCGTCCGGCACGAACCAGGTGGCGACGACGAACACTGACGCAATCCGTACCGCTACGAAAAGCCACAACGTTTTGTTCCACATTTTTCCCAACCTGCCGGACAACGCGCGCTCGAAGCTTCCGGGGTCAAAGTGCCGGTCCAGTTGGTCAGGGGTTTAAATTGCTTCCAACCTATAGTTTTCCGTGCCCACGTGCACGTGTTCCTGGGTAAAAAGCCGCAAAATACTCCGCAAAGAGAAAGTGAAGCACGCGGCAAAGTTAAAAATAAATAAAAAAAATTGTAAACAATGCAACAAAAGCAAAAAATAAAATGGCTGCCACGAAGATTGCCGAGCGGTGTTCGAAAAGCCGATGTCGAGTTCATTTTCGGCGTCGACTTCGAACGTCGACCCGAAACGGGTGGCCGCCCACATGACGAAAACCGTTAAGGGCTGATTACAGGGGGATCGAAAGACCGACAATTTTTTTTTCTTCTATGCATGCTTTTGATATCAAAATTGCAGTTTGTGTCTAAATCAGGTTGTTTATTCAAGAAATTTTTTTTACCGATTTTTTAGAATTGTTTATATTGCTTTTTTGTGAGTTTTATTTTCTATGCCCCGTAAACTGACAACCGGGCCACCCGGGTAGCCAGCAACTTGAAATGCTAATAACTTTTAATTGAGTGTTTTAATTGAGTTGAAACCTTCTAGCAAAAAGTAGCATAACTTATTCAGTTTATTTATCTTTTTAATTTGACTTTCTATCTTTCGCCGTTTTCTTTATATCTTTCGTCAAAGAAGTGCTCATTTTTTCGAAGATGAGCGCCTTTTGATTTTTTTTAGTTTTTAGTACTTTATCCCAATTTGATCTTCAAAAGCTCTATACAGAAGAAAGAGTATACAAATTGATATTTATGCTAAATTTTGCAGATTTTTCGTACGAGTAGTTTATTAATGAGAAGATTTTTAAGATGAATAAAATCAACACGGTGGTCAGATAATGGTGGTATAACATTTGCGGAAGTCAATTAACTGCACGTATTGTGCTATATCACCATCGAAATGACAGCATTGCCTTTTCGAAATTGTGTTTTTAATTTTTTTTCTTGAAAAACGTATTGAAAAATTCTGATTTAGTTATAAGAAATTCGAAATTTTGTTCCTCTATGCATTCCAGAAAGAAATGTTTGATTAAAAATATACAAAGCACTAAAAAGAGGAAAAAAATCTGAGGTCTAAAAATATGTATTCGAACACTGATTTTCGAAAAAAATGACCCCTTTTCAGGTTGGTGGCATTGCTCCGTCGCATCCGATTTTTTCGCATGTGCTGTCACAATTTTGTATGGGATTTGACAGATAACATCGGACGTGCGATTTCGTCGTACGACGGAATCAAAATCGTTTGATTCCATCGCATCGTCGCATGCGATTTTATTTGTCAAACTGAACTCACTTATATAAACCAAAAATAGGTTCTGTTAATTTACATGTATCAATTTCATTAACAAATCGCTTAATATTCGGACTAGCACTGAAACAACCATCCGAATCGCATCCGACAAAATCGGATGCGACGGAGCAATGCCACCAACCTCAATCAGTAAAAACAAGAAAACGGAGAAAAGCAGAGAGCTGCGGTAAACAGATTTGGAAACTAGAATAGTTAATTTACGTTTTACTTAAATGGTTAAACTATACAGGAATACGCATTAAAAAGTTATTCACGTTCGAAGTCGCTGGCTAACCGGGTAGTCCAGTTGTCAGGAATGTGTTGTGATTTTGGTAGGTAGAGACAGGGTTAACCAGTAAAAACAAGAAAACGGAAAAAAGCAGAGAGCTGCGGTTAACAGATTTGGAAACTAGATTAGTTATTTAATTTTTAACTTCAAATGTTGAACTAAAATGGAATACGCATTAAAAAGTTATTCACGTTAGAAGTCGCTGGCTACCCGGGTAGCCCGGTTGTCAGGAATGTGTTGTGATTTTGGTTGGTAGAGACAGGGTTAATCCACCCTGGGCCTGAATCTGTGTTACACATAAAT
Source organism: Anopheles dirus (assembly GCA_000349145.1). Classification (NCBI taxonomy): domain Eukaryota; kingdom Metazoa; phylum Arthropoda; class Insecta; order Diptera; family Culicidae; genus Anopheles; species Anopheles dirus. Next base: position 2,498,237 of record KB672868.1, on the reverse strand, counting down.
AAACAAAAGCTGCTTTGACAGCGTGTACCGCGCGGTTTTTTTGTCTGCGAACGGTTGCAACTTTTTTATATTTCTCGCAATTCCTCCAGAGGGGAGAAAATGGCCTCGGATACAGTGAATCAAAGTGTGGACGATGGCATTCCGCTGGACTTCCTGACCGAAATGCGCGTCGGCATGGACTGCCTGCCCGTGGACGACGAGGAGGCGAAGCGCATCCTGGCGGAAAAGCAGGCACGCAGTGCCGAGAGTTTGCAGCGCTTCAACGAAGCCTGGAACATGCAGCCGATGGTGCCACCGGAAATCACCAGGCGTATGGTGGTGTTACCACACAGCAACCCTGTGCCCACCACATTCCGGCGTCCATCGACAATGGCCCTCGACCAGCACCTGTACCAGCCAGCGCATTCTCACACATCCCAAATACGCGATCCACGACTGCGGATGGCCGCAACCACCATCACCGCCGGTCCCAGCGGCCTCCAAACCCCGCAGGAAATTCGTGTCGTCAGCCGCGAAACGCTCGGCGCGAAAGACTTGCTTGGCGAACACCAGCCGGCACTGACAGTTTCCGCACCGCCACCGGAAGAACGAAAAGCGAGCCGCGTGGCAACCGCTGCGAATGTCGGCACGGCGCGAGCAGCCACGGACAGAAGACATCCGCCGTCCCCAGGCACGGACGGCGAGGAGGATACCGTGGAGGTGATGGATGAAGATGAGCCGGAACGCCGTAGTCGGGGGCGCACGGGAGGGCAGGCACGTTCCCGTGGGCAACGTTCGCGGCGCTATTCGCGCAGCCGTTCCCGTAGCCCGCCGGCCCATCGTCGGCGCCGGAAGCGCAGCCGGTCGCGAAGCCGGCATCGCAGCCGGTCGCGTTCCAGCTCGCGTAGCTCGGACCGGTCCATTCGGCGTTCACGCGGCTCCGACTCCGCCATGATGAAGTCGATGATGGCGATGACCATGCAGATGATTAATCAAGCCATGGCCACCCGGGCGCCGCTTCTCGCCGTTCCGCCGCTGCTGGTCGGTGGTGACGCGACGCAACCGGGGATGCCACCGGCTGCCTACAACGGTGCCGCCACACCGGTCGACAATCGCATGGATGCCGCGGACACGATAAGTGTGGCATCGCTTGCACCGTCGGAACAGCCCGAGGAGGAGAGTCAACCCAAGTACGACGTTTCGACGGAGGTAAACAACACTCGTTTTTTTTTTGTTTCTGGTACTCGTTTGTTGTATTGATATAGCGCTTACTATTCTTTGCTGGATTTGCCTTCTGTCGTAGCTCTTTTTGGAAGGAAAGCTCAGCTTCAACGACTTCCTCGCGCTGAAGCCCTCATCCCGGGTGGATCAAATAGCACCTGTCAATGCGAAAGGTATGTCTCTTGCGTTTGGACCTCATCCGCGGTACGCTCATTGCCCAATCACACCCGTTCCTTTCTACCAGTTACCAAGCGCGTCAACGAAGCCATCTCCATACTGGATTCGAGTGAGACGAAGCGTCATGCGGCTCGCTTCCTGTACGTTCCACCGACGTACTACGGCGAAAAGCGGCAACCGGACGGTAACCCACGCTCGCCACTGATCTGGAACGAAAGCAACGTGCTGTTCGGTGTCAGCTCGCACTCGCAGCAGGACGTGAAACGCTGCGAACCGTTCGGTAACGTGAACGCCAAGCTGAAGGACCTCATCACGAAGCTTGGCCTCGACGAGGGGGTCATTTCGCAGCAGCTCGAGCAACTCACCCTGCCGGCCGCAACCGCAACCGGAGCTGTGCCGGGTAGCGCGGCAGCCACGACCGCCGCCACCAGCACCACCGCCCGCATCCAAGCCATAACGACAGTGGCGGCTAAACCGGGCACGGCCCGAGTGCGCCACCTGATCGAGCGAGCCGCACAGACGGATGGGTACGCCTGCGGGGAGTGTATCGCCCGGCAGCAGAAAACTTACATCTCCACCTTCGCCCAAACGGTGGCGCCACCCGGTAGCGTCTGCCGTGATACGGGCGTCCAGACGAGCGGTCCGCCCGTGCCCGCCCCCGGCACCATCTCGCTCGATGGTCTGAACGCGAACCAGATCGAAACGGTCGAGGCGATCGTGCGCTTCATCCGTGCCCGGCAGCTCGCCGGCTCGATCGAGAGCGTACAGTACGCGCTGCGCAACGATCGCGTTGCGTCCACCGGCATGAGCTCCACCGTGCAGCAGAACGCGCAGAAACTGCTGGGGCAGGTGCGAGCCGAGCAATACCGTGGTGGTGCTGCGATTCCACCGCCGAGCAGCATCGGTGGCACTGGCGGAGGCGGAAGCAGTAGTGCGCACTTTGCCAACTTTCAGCTGCAAATCCACCAGCATCAGCAGCCTCTCGTCACAACGCCACATTATGAGCGACAGCAGCAACAGCACCAGCAGAAGCATCCGGCAGGAATGTCCTCAGATCCACGCGTTGTGGTGGCACGGAAAGGAGCGGGGGGAGCGCCTCGTAGCTTTCACACCGCTGCCACCAACTCAACCGGAGGACACATACTGCCGGCGTGCTTCGAACCGCCGCAGCCGATGTCGAAGAAGGCGAAGAAAAAGGCCAAACAGCAGCAAAATCAACAGCACCACCACTGGCACAAATGAGCGTTTATAAAACGGTCGTCTCTGACGTTGGTTTCCGGTTTACTAAGGCAGCAGGATGCGCATTAAATGCATGCAAGCGGAAAGCGATCCCATTTTCATTTCATCTTCGTGGTTCGATTTTTTTTTTATAAAGCTAAGGGTGTGCTGCGCGCGTGCATGCAACCTGGTTTCTTTCGGATTATTTTACTTTACGTTCATCAAACTCGCAAAAATATATCAGTATGTTGAAATATAATAAAACTACTCGATCTTGAACTCGGCAAATCCTGTCTTTACTTTTATTAGAATATTGCATCCTTTTCACATCCTTTTGTTCACAGTCCGCATATTCGTTCTGTAGATCTAGTTGGCATGACGTAACACCACTCACAATGGATTTCCATACAGCCAATTTGAAAGATCCCATATCTCGAAATTCGGCGGACTACTGGATTTCTGCCGCCTTGAAACTCTGAACTCTCAGTCGTTAGGGCAAACTGGGCGAAAAAGATCTATGCAGATAAATAAAACATAAAAATGCATTAGTAATTGATATTGCAAGCGCCATAAACACACCACGTTTGAGCTTTCCAAAGAGCGCACCCGTACTAGTCAGAAAAAATCGTATCTATCAATATGTTGTATTCAGTCGGGAAAAGAAGACTAAAATAAATGAATTTCATCCTTTACACGGTGCTTGACCTGACTCTTTCGAAATGTCGTTCTACCCCGTAGTACAACTTACCCCTAAAGGTTTCAGGCACTTCGAAGGACGTCCCAGTTCTGGAATAGAAATGAACATATTGCGTGAGAACGTGTATGATTTGTTGCAACCATAGTGATAATGAATAAACTCGTCGAATCAGAAACATTATTGTCGATCATAAATCTTCAGTCGGGAAAAGAAGACATAATATTTTTTGTAAATTTCATCACAACCCAATCGAACCCAAGTGCTCGGTGTACATTTCTCATGATACTTGACTATTTCCACATACCTACTTGGTAACGACACAGCAACCATTTGATGACAATCACGGACAAGCCCGACGAACAACTACGTTTGATTGTATTTGGATGAAATCTGCAAAATGAGAACAGAACCGTAGGAGTTACTACACGAAAATGGACAACATCCAAGTTTAAACGATGCAACGAAGTGTGTGTAAAAAGTCAGTTCAAATGGAAAATAGTTTTAATCAAAAAAATCATAAACACGGACCAAATTTATTTTCATCACATGTGAGTAAAAAGAAATAGGGGAAACACAGTTTTCCTCAGAACATACCTTCTTCTTTCAGCCGGCATCGCACAGATGAGTTGTTCGTCAGTTTATTTCTGAAAAAAAAGTCATTTGAAAATTGGTAAATATTTAGAAAATGAAATAATATTTCTTGATACAATTGCCTTAGTACCCTATGCCGTAATTCGGGGCTGTAGGTAATATGGGTTGCAATTTTATCGATCTTTCGATATATCAAATCGCTTCGGTATGTATTTTCTCTTTTAACAAAACAACAAATTGTACTAAATTCTATTCAAACTGTAAGTTTCGTCACAAACAAACAAAAAGGGTTTTCATGGTACAGTAGCAGCCACTCATTTCCGGACACCTTAAAATCGAAAGCTTTTTCAACTTTGAGCGCTATCTGGTTATTATCAGAACATGATAGCGACATGAAACTTAGAAGGTAGAAAAAAAAACAAAATATATCATACCTTCGAAGAAAAACAGACGTACGTAAAATGACGTACTAATACAAAATGTTGTCAGGAAGCAACTTCTACTTCACCACAACTTAGGAATATAAAAAAGTCGTACTTGTGGAGAAAATGCATTTAAACACAAAATAACCAACATGGTATACCATGCGAGATGAAAACTACTCAATTATGCAGATTTCTCTCGTACCGTACAGTAACGGGGTGTTACATATATCAGAGCAAATGCCCTAAAAAGGGTCATTAGCAGCCAGAATAAGTTATCACTTTTATCAAACGGTAATAAAGTGTCATCATGATTATGTGACATACACTGAAAATCGATTATAAAACAAGAAAGAAGCTTACCTTTAAAACAAAGTCTGGTGGAGTCCTGCTCATCACACGACAAACGACAC